>VZTG01009442.1:48385-72401 GCA_013397845.1 Melanocharis versteri
AAAAAAAAAATCCTCTTTATTCCAAGTGAGAAGGCACGCCTTCCCAAATCTTGTAATGATCAGGGAAGCAGCAGCTTCTGTGAGGTGAGATGTAGGATAAGCAGCAAGGTTGTTAAAGAATTAGAGAGGACAGGGAATATTTTTGAAGGAGTGAGAGCACTGCATGGAAATAGATAGCCATGATATAAAGTTATGGCATTTGGCAGTACTGTGCAGCACAAATTGGGGTTTGTAATGATTCCAGAGAGCCTTCCCAAACCTTTATAGAACTTGAATTAATCATGTGCCAGAGAAGCACATCAGAGCTACAGGAAACCAGAGGATGTGATGGCTCTCTTCACCTTAAATATTGTTTTGAGTTCTGCTGTGGTATTTGAGGGCTAGAATTCAGAAACTGGACTTATGCAGGAGTGTTCTCTATTTCTAAGCTTTCTATGTGAAGATGGCATAAATTTTTAATCAAGAGCAATAGGTTGCTGATGGCAAGTGCAGACTGGAGTGCTCAGGGGGGCTTTTGGAATTTGTCATAGTGGTAAAAAATAAATATACGTATATATAAACAGCATTCAGGTAGCAGATGCAAAGAACTTATAAACCACCTTCTCTTGTGTTATTTTTGAGCGTGGTTTAGATAAATCTATCTCCATATGTAAAATAGCATCTTAATTAACACTGAAGTATTATCTTTTTGTATTAATTTAGTAGACTTTAAAACTAGATTTGTGGTCATAATAGACCAGCACATCAATCGTATTAGAAGGACTTGTTGATCTGGAAAGATCAATCAGTCTGGAGACTGAGCATTATCTATGCTTCAAGAATCTTGTTCTGCCCATCGCTTTGTTCATTGGAAATTCAGAACATTATCAGCTTGAACAAATGTCCAAATCCCTGTTCCACCTTGGAATATTTTTTCTTTCTTTCCTTCCTCCCAGAAATTTTCAGAGAACATGTTAGAACAACATGAAGGTTTCTCACACTTTGTCTGGTTTAGCTTAATCAAAAGCTTTTGGCCCTGCTATGTGTACTGGCACTTGGTTGCTCTTCCACATCAGATCCTGGTCACATGAAAGCCTGCATCATTCTCCATGCTTCCAGGGCTTGCCCTAAAAATACACAAGAAATATGTATTATGTAATGCCTGTCTTCTGTCTCAAGCTAAGTAGGTGTTCATTAAAAGCAGGAAAGAACACCTTAAGTTAAAAGAAAGAAAAAGAGGTTTTAAGGCTTCTGGGTTTTGGTTTAATTAAAAAAAAAAAAAAAAGAAAAAGCAACAAGAAAAAACCAAAAACATAACCCCCCCCCCAAAAAACAAACAGGAAACATTGTAATTGCATGTCCAATGTAAAGGTAAGGAAAATAATTATATTGTGTTTCTGCTTCAATACCCTTCAGTCCATCAGAACTGCTTTTAGTGCAAGTGAATGTATGTAATTACTGCTCAGCTGCTCTGATTGCTCATTACACGACAGGCTCTTACGAGGAGAAGAGATCATTTGCCTGTCAAGATTTAGTCACAGTCATTAGCACTCACCTTTATCTTGACAGAGAATAAAATGTTTTACTATAAGCTGCTAGTGATACATTTCATGCACTGCTGCATTTCCTAAACAGAGCACCAATTAAAACTGCTATTACCCTGTACCCCTTCCTGGTGTATGTGGACACCAATTTTGTTTCACTGAGCAATATTTTTTTTTATTGTTCACTCTTTCTGTCACACTTAGATATTCACATGCACAACATAATGAGAAGGTCACAAGTGCTATGTCAGAGTAAGGGTTGAGACACGAGATAAAGCACAGGTGTTCACTTCTGATGCATTTTGGTTACATAATTTCATACTGGCTGCTGAGTGTCGGAACTACAGCACAAAGAATTCAGACTCTGTATAATGAAACTATACAGGAGAAGGGTTAAAAATATTTTAATCATCTTTGGTGATATGTGAATGTGTCTGGGTCTTACCAGGTGTTTTGTTCCTGGTTCCAGTTCCTCTGTAGTTACTCATGTGCCTGCACTTGAGTGCTCCTCCACAGCTCGTTGATACCAGCTGGTGATATTGACAGTGCTCAAACACCCTTGGATCTGTAATTTCAGAAAAGGTTTTCGTTGGTATAAACTAATGCAGCTCTGCTGGCTCAAAATTTTGATTGCATCTGAAGCCTTCAATTATTAAACAATTGCATTTTTACACATTGGGAAATTCAATTCTCAAGTACCCTTAAAAATTTAAAAGGAGTGAAGTCCACTGTGTTAATTTTAGATCAGCCCAGTGAACAGGGAGTGTGTGATCTCTTCCAATCCTAATTTCAGGGAACTAAAATTAATTACTGCACCAGGAACACATTCCTTCCTCCTCATACATGCTCTTTTATTCCTTTTTCTGTTGCTGTTAGTACTAAAAGTGCCAGCAATAGTGCTTCATTTAGTCAGGATTGTTTGGGGGTTTTTTTTAAGTCTTGACCCATAGAGACAATCAGTCATGAAAGAACCAGCTTAGTGGGAGAAAGAGCTTTAGTCTGAGAGAAGGGGATATGTGTTTGTACTGGGGTGTGCTTACCGTAAACAGGATAGAAAAATGTAAATACATTTGGAAATCATAATTTAGTGCTGTGCTACACTGAACTAAAACCTGCTGTTGAATCCTTGTCCCCAGAATGTACTATTCACTTTATCCACTGAGCTGGCCTCTCAGGACTGCTCAACAAAATGTGCTGCATTACATTTGGGCTGATTTTTTTGTTTGTTTTCTTTTCTGATTGCTGGAATGAAGAGAAGAATGTGATGACCTAACAGTATTTGACACAAATAAAATCCACCACTTATTCCTGAGGCTGTAGCAGTGAACAAGGACCTGCCTGGGAAGAGGTTGTGGAGAACACCTGGTGAGGAGACAGGAGTAAACCCTCTCCCAGAGTCTGCACAGCTCTGGGTAGCTGTGTGGAGTAGTGCTGGAAGGAAAAAGGCAGTGGGAGGGCAGGGAGTGTTGTGTTCCTGTGTTCAGGGCTTTGCAGTGATGCAGGTCCTGCTTCTATGGACACGTGGATCTTGCAGTTTTGGAAGTATTTTTAACACTTCCATGGAGTGTACTTTATGACTAATGTGAGTTTGGCCTAGATGTCTACCTGTTTTCCTTTAATACTCCTCATAGTTGCATCTGAGGTAGAGTTAAGGGTTTTGTTTAAACTTTTTCAATGTTGGGAGTGAGCTGGGAGAAGGCAGCCTACACAGCACACAGCCCTGGGTGCCTTCTTCAGTGAAATATTGTCAGGCATTCATTGGCATAATACCAGCACATTCAATTCAGTTTTGCTGATGTTTTCTTCCACTGAGGAGCCAGGAAGAGAAATACATAATTTCCAAGCGTGGAAGAATGCTCACAGCAACTGAAAGTCTTTAAAAACTGTGAGTGCTTGTGAGAGTGCCTGGGGAAGGAATGAGATGTCTGTGGCGTGCTGTTTGTGCTCTGTTTCTGTTTAGGGAACTACAGCCAGCCAGTCAGGAAGCAGCAGCAGTGACAGCTCAGGTGATCAGTCTGAAAAATGGATTACAAATAGCACGAATAGATGTGGCTTGACATATTAGTTGGAGCGGATTGTTTCTGCAAATCTTTGTCTGTATTGGTTGTTAGTGGAATAACTCTCAGTATCAAATTTATTAGCGATGTTTTTCGCTTGTGATGAATTAGTGGACAGAAAAATGAGCTCCGTTCGTTATGTAAATGGTGAGTACTTCTGGCAGAGGCATTTTGTCAAACTGCCTCACCATTTTCCAGGTATTAGTCAAAGCAGGATCTGACCAGTGCCTGCAGGCTCCCTATGGCAGCAGCAGAACTGAAGCCCTCTCATTCTCTAGACACCTAATTCCACAGGAAGATTGTGTCCTTAGTCAACCTAACATTTCTATGGTTGCTTTGTCAATCTTTATCATAATCTTCCAGGGTTATGTTCAGTTTCATTTTGAAATAATACTCAGTTTAGGTTGAGGTTAAAGAGGGGTTATTTAGCATTTAAAATTTGTAATAAATGCGTTTCTGATCAGTCACGCTGAAACCATTCCAGAGAGTCACAGCGTACCTGCTGCAGGAAGGGTAAGCATCCTTCAGTGCTAAAACTGAAACAGCTTGTTTGTCTTTTTTATCCAATTGCAGCCTGGTAGGCCCAAGGTGGGGTGGTGTCTGGGAACATTGCCCTGGTGAAAAGTGCAGGGAGCTGCCCTCTTTGGCTTGTGCACTGTACCTTCATACATTTATGTGCTCTGTGTTTCCCTTGCTGCTGTCATTGGCACTGCAGAGTACCCAGTTCCGATTTGCCACAGGAATTGTCACTCTTTTGTTGCCTCCTGCCCTCGTGTGTGGCTGCTGAGAACAGACTGGAGAGGAGAGTGGGAGGGGTTGTGTGACTGATGGAGCTCTTTGCATGATGCCTTCTTGAACCTGGCTCACAGGCTGCCAGGGACAAATCTCCAGGTAAAACAGGACAGAAATCTGAACATTTCAATCTGTGCATACTGAAGTCCTAGTGGTGAGTTTTCTCGTGTTTAAACCAAGCATCACTTTAACCAGAGCAAGTGCATAAGCAGAAATCAGGACTCTTTAAACAGCATTGCAGTAGTCTACCAAAATACCCTGATGCTGGCCAATAACCCCAGAACTTGCTATTTTCACCATAACTGGTGAGCATTAAGAACGTGGGTGATTTTTTGTGGATTTTCCTTTCCATTTCTCAACCACATCTAAAGCTGCCAGCGCAGAACAGAACAATTCTTTCCAACTATTCACACTGGATAAGTGGACAAATCTTGTTATGCACACTTAACTTGTCGTGGATTGTGATTAAGGCAGAAAGCACTTTTTTCCTCTCTAAAACACTCGTTATCAAATGAGATTTAAAATGCAATCCATGTAAAGCAATTCATGTAGCTCAGGAGATTATCCTGGGAAATTTCATCTGATGCTGGAGCCCTTTGGGCTTCACAACAGCAGCAGTACCAACAACTTCATAGCAATGGCCGTATCTACACAAAGCAACACAGAAACAGTGGTCCGAACAGAAAAAAACCCCACTAGATCCAAGCAGCTATGCTATAAAGCATTATTAATCCAGGAATGCTGCATATTTCTTGTGGTAAAATGACATTCTTAATTTTTTTAGGGGATGTTTTCTCAAAGCCACATTTAAGGCAAGGAACACTTGCACATAGATATAGCTGGTAGCATGATTTGCTCATGAATTAGTTAGAGTTCTGATGTCTTCTTAGAAGTTCTGTTTCTGTGCTCCAAAACACTAATGCTAGTGGTTTAAAAATAGATTTTTCGACTGGAATACAAGCACTATTAGGAAAAAGGATTTGTTTTGCTCTCTGAATTCTACAGCAGAGATTAGTGGTGTGCTGTAAGAAGTTCTCCATATAGCGAGTCTCTCAGAGAAATGGGCCTTGATTTTGTGTTGTGTGGTAGTATCTGCATACTCTGTTTGATACCAAGCAAAAATTACTGGCCCCTTGTAAATGTGTCCCCTGGGGTTTAGTTTTATTTCCAGATCTGAGGTGGAATAAACAAGGGTCGCAGTTCATCAGCAGTCTGAATTTTTGAGTCTGTTGAAAAGTTAACAAACCATGAGGAAAGAAGCTCTGAGAGCTAAAAATTATGTCCGATTGAACTGTGACTCCTTCTTCATTGTACTTACAGAAAAACAGTCCTGGAATTCCAGCATTCTTAAGAAAGATTTAAAGAACTTTAGGATCTCACCCTTTATGGTAGAGCTGCAAAGTCAGAATTGCTCTGGATCCAACAGGACTTATTACAGGGATTCTTGGAGGGCATTCTGTGATGCACAGAAAAGGTGGGACACTGTCAGCATGTGGACATAGAGATGTGACAAAAGCAAAGGTGAAACAGCAATGTGTAACTACGTCTGCTAGAGTGGATAGTCTGAATTCAGAGGGCAGGGAGAATTTGGAAAAGGAAAGGATCACAGTCACTTTTGACTGAGCAAGCAAAAAGAGACTTCATAAATATTACACAAAAGAAGGAAATGAAGGGATGTGTGTAGTCTTCTTTAATAGAGGGAAGGAATAAACTGGTCTGTGGCGATATAGGAGAGTTATACTGCTAACAAATCTTGGTCCTTCTTTCAGGGAATAGTGGGAATATTATTTGGACAGCGCTGTTTTAGGCACCAAGGCTCCCCACAGGACCAAACCCCATACAGTGCCAGTTGCTGTCTTCCCATAGGCACATCAGCTGAGGCTTCATTTTTCAACACACTGATTCCCAGTCCTGACAAAGCAGGAGCTGTGTCAGGGCAGGAGAGCTAATCTGTCTGACAGCTCTCATGCAGGACAGTTGGCATCTCTGAATTTTGCATCAGCATGACCTGGAATGAAATACCAAAAATGGGCAAATGTCTGACAGAATGGAATTAATTGAGACTGAGTTTGCAATCTGTTTTCCTTGGGAAAAAAAAAAAAAGAGTTTTTACCAGTGTAAATATTAAATAATTATTTTTTTAAAAAATATGTAACTAATGAACTTGCATATGGTAACACTGTAAAACTTTTCCATTACAGGGATCAGTGTAAATACCAAAGCAGGTCACTCATCAGCCTCACAGAAACTGAGATGCTTTCTTAGTGTCTCCATGCAATTTCAGAAACAGATTTACCATTTTGTTCTCTCTAAAATGAGACTTCTCAGGTCCTCACAATAAGATTTGCAGGCAACACTTTGCAAGGATGAAATAAAGTGAAAAAATAATGAAGCATCAGAAAAGATAGTGCAGAAAAGGGTTCAGAGTTTCTTTCCTTGTCTCACTCATGTTTCTACCCTCCTATTTTAAATGCAAAGCAATATCTTTTCAATATTTCATGCTGACATTATAGTTTTTCTAATGTTTAAAGTATACCATATTTACTGTAGAGAAAAAAAGAAAAAAAGGAATAAGATATATATGAGTGAAGTATTATCCAAAGAAGAGTCAGATCTAGAATAGGTAGTCAGGACATGCATGTAGTCCTGGAGATGGAACGTGGAAGCTCGATTGGAATCACGCACCAGTGAAAAGAAGATTGCATAAGTTAAAGTACTCAGAAGCAAAATCTGAGGGAGAAAGCCAGAAAGGCCAAGACTAAAGAAAATTAAAAACCAATCAAACGAATGTAAACAACCCTAGTGAGATTTTATTAATATACTCAAAGGAAGAAGGAAAATAAAGGAAAATACAAGTCCAAGTATGTACTATAAAATGACTGAAACATTCTTTCTGTTTTCATTTAAGTCATTCCTACTTATATTTGGTATGTATTTAATAAAAGTGGGATTAATGAGAAGATAGAAGTTCAGGTCAAATATATGAAATAGTGAAGAATGGTGTAAATCCTCAGGGACAGGACCAACAAATTCAACCTAAGGCGTTTAAAAATGGGCCAATTACTAATGAATTCCCAAAGGAATCATAGTATTTGCTTATTTAAAGGGACCCGAGTAAATTTGCAGCTGGTCATCTTCACTGTAATCCCCAGGAGTGTTGTGTGCTGAATTATTACCTAGGCAGTTGTTGTGTAGCTTCAGGGTAGTGAGGCAGTAAAGTTAAATCCTGCCAAGGTAAGTCTGTGAGTACCAGATTACATTAATTTATCCCCCACTCCTCTTTTTTCCCCCTTTTGGTTACTGGTCTTGTAGTTTTGTCTCTAAAAACAACAACAACAACAACAACAAACCAAACCAAACAAAAAAAAACTGGAATAAAAAGGTAGTGATAAATGGTCATTTTGGGCAAGGAGTAAAGTTACCAGAAGGACCCCATGAGAATATGCTGTGGGAATGATGTAATTCCATGCATTTGTAACTAAGTAAAAAATGAGATTGAGGATTAAACCAAAAATATTTACAATTGAAGAAAAAGGTTAGGGTAGTCTGCTTAGGAAGAGTTGCAGAATGATTTTTCAGTGCTGATGACCAGGTGATAAAATGGCAGAGGAAATCCGGTGCTGATAAATGTAAAATTATGATACCAGGAAAAATAACTTGCAAGGCATATGCCATGGTAAGCTTTACCTTAGCTACTCCCATTCAGAAGGACCTTCTTTAAGGTCACTGAGTGTAGTTCACTGCAAATATCATCTGTGTGCTCAGTCACACTGAAAAGGCAAATAGACTCGTAAAAATTGTTAGGGGAAAAAAGGAGAACAAAATAGAAAACACCTTTATGCTATCTATAAATCTAGGCTTCCCTGCCCAGTGAACTCAAGAGGCAGTTCTGGTCACTCCTTGGAAAATGGCATAGGGAAAGCAAATACTGAGAAGGGCAGAAGAGATAGAAGAGATGCTGAGAGGTGGGGAATGCCTTGTTTGGGCAGGCCTGGTTAGGCACACCCTGAGGGCTTGTGGAACGAGTACAGCTGGGACACACAGACACAGAAGGCACGCAGGACGTTTCTCTTCACTGATTCTCGTGGTAGTCAGTGGTGCTGAGCACTGCTGCATTCAGTCATACTCCTCCTTCCTTCAGCTGGAATTGAGTATGAATATAGTCTCTGTGAAAGTACGGGCTTTAGTCCGTGAAATTTCACTCATTTAAGCTTAAGTATATTTTGGTAGGGTTTTAAAGAAATATCTGTTATGGTAGTTATTGAATGTATTTGCAAAAAGTGCTCTCTGCCCTATGGGAAATTAGATATTTTAACAGTGCTCTGAGTGCTCCTCACATGAATCTCAATACTTTGGTCAATGTTACGATTCTGCAGTATGAGCACATCAGTCCTTGAGAGAGGACTGAGTCCAGGAAGAGGAAAGATTGGCTAATTAGTGAGTTCTATTCTGTTAAATGTCTTTTTATCCTTACCATTGAATTCTGTGTTGGTGTTTTTCTTTTCCTAATGTGATTTTTTTTTTTTTTTTAACAATAAAGCTGTAATGTCATCATTTTTGGTGTTAGGGACTGCAGTGATTAGAATAGGAGACTTATGTAGTATAGGTACAGAAGAAATTGTTTCTCATGGGGGAAATAATTAGCTGAATTAGTATAGGGGTTCTAATGATCTAAATATATTTTACAAGGGTTAAGGGTAATTGTTCTTGCTTCATTCTCTGGGCTAAGAGTGACTGGCTGCACTTCCGTGGTTCATAGTTAAGTCTGCTGTAATCATGCTGCTAATAAAGTATTTTATGTGAGGGACACAGCCATGCCTGGCCAAACCTTCTGCCTCCCCCAGTGATTCCCCAGCTTTGCTCACTGAGTGTAGCCTGAGAGCTGCAAATCTCACAGATCTGTGCATGAGCCTGTGTCAGAGCCTATTATACCATGCTGGAAAGGTGTCAGCCTTCACCACTATTGCAGAAAAGGTGCTGAATGCTTCAGCCTTCTCTGTCTCACCTCCCCCTGAAACAAAGTTTGTGCTAAAATTCGGTGAACTTAATTCGGACAGAACAACTCCACACCCCATGCTCCAGTCCTTGAATAAGGATAGGAAATTGTGTGGATTTCTCAGGTTAAAAAGCAAGACAGGAGAGTAACTTTACATGTCACTGCTTGGACTAAAGGTTTGGCAGAATTGTTTGTCAGAGACTTACTTATTTTTTGAACAGTAAGATCTGCGTGCATACACTGAAATCTCAATAATTCTACGATTCATTGATAATTCATTGAGTTTACAGCATCCATTGGCAGAGTTAGGCAGTGAGTCCCTAGGGACTGAGCCATCTCTAAAGCAGGCAGCTGCAATATAGAGGTGTTGGAATTAATCCTGAGAGGTTGTCCTTGTGCCTCCTGTGTGTCACAGGGACCTCCTGACACTGGTCAGAGGTCTCAGAACAGACATAATCCCAGTTCACAAAAAGCTATGTCCAGTGATGAAAAATTTGTCAGAAAAAATTAGGCTTTGTCCCACGCACTGCTTTTAGTCAGCTTAATCAGCAGTATGTGATTCTGCGGCACTTCATTTGTTTTAAACCCAAATTAACCTCTGTTACAGAGCCTCCGCCTAGTTTCTGTAAATTAACAACAGGATATGACTTTTTGGAGCTGAGGTTATGTTAAAAAAAGTACACACGTGCAGAAAATAATAGCCAGTTAAATGGGAACCTTTTTATGCTTCTCTTGCAGTTATGTTCCTAATTACTTATTTTAAAGACAAAGTGAAAGACTCGTTTACATGTTTTCTGTTACCTTTGGTTGAAGCAGCTGTATATTGCTGCCTATTTTAAATATATTTTTCCTTCTCCTTTCCCTACTGCTTCTTCACCTCCAGAATGACCCACCCCACCCAAACAAGCCCTGAAAACGTGGTGCAGGAGGACACTGTTGTCCCTTCTCTGCAGTGGCTGGGAGACACTGCAGGTGGAGTCAAAGCCAGGATCTTGCAGAGCTGGGAATATTTCTTCAGGACAGCTCCTCCCAAGGGCTGGTGTGCTATTTCTCGAAGCCATCTGGCAAAAGAAGTGCTACAGTTCACAGGGAGACCCTAAACCTGACCTGCACAGGAGTGGGGTGAGGGCATGGCTCAGCTGAGACGCTGTGGGGAACAGTGTCGTGTTCTTCTGTGACCTGTCTCTGCGACACAGTGTGGTGGCTCCTTGCTGTAAGAGTTATGCCAAGTGCTGACTTCAATTTTGAGATGCCTCTTCCTGTTAGGACCAATTCTTGTCATCCTTCTGCACACTGAGCTGCTCCTGCTCCTCCCAGCAGGAAGTTCAGTACACAGGCTGCTCTAAGAATTGGTCCATCTGTTATTTGTCCCATGGATGTCAAAAGGAAGAGGCCAGGGGTGGAAATGGGCAAGTACAAGTCTTGTACAGTGGCTGTTTGCAGTAAACTGAGGTAGATACTGGCAACACATGTTAAAAGAGCTTTTCCTTTGACCTATAAATAGATTTATGGCAGTGTCAGTGAGTGAAGGTGGAAGACAAAGTGCTGTTGCAGTTGCTGTTCTCAAGATGAAAGCTGTTAGGCAGAGCGAGTCCTGTGCTGGCCATCTCAGCACGGTAAAGCTGCCAGGACACAGTTCCTGGCAGCACCAGCTTGTGATCTGAAACCCAGAAGCATTGGAAAAGGTAATTTACCCATCCTCGTGTGCACTTCAGAGCTGGTTAAGCAGGCAGGTGGGTAAATTAATCCTTATGTTGGTATTAAGGCTTAATGAATCCAACTGTTTCTATTTAATCGGCTATAATGGAGGTTTCTTAATATGCTTGTATTGCAACTGGTTTCCAGCTTTGTCTCATGAATCTGTGGCTCCACAGCGAAACACAAACTAGTTTACAGCCTGAACTATGCCTTGAACTCACATTGTGAGAGTGCAGAGCTCCATCAGCTGTAATTCCAAGGCAGGATTGTAGTGATATTACAGATATTACAGGATCATTGCCAGCGAGTAACAATCTTGAATGCAAAAAGCTCCAAACCTTTGGTTTTGATTCATTATGAAATCTTTAAAGACTGAGCTCGTTACCTGTTTAAACTGTCTTCTATGATCATATCAGTAAGTGGAAGAAATCCTGAGTCTGCTGTGGACCACCAGAATTTACCAGCATATGCATTTTAGGTAAATATTTGAGAAGTAGCTCTTCAGCTTGTGTGAAATGTCAGAGTATTAAAGGCAGCTTCCCTTAGCTGCATATCTCCCAAGACTCTCTTCAATCTCTAGCTGTGAAAAATAAAAATAATAAAAAAAGAAGTTTGGAGGAAGGGAAATGTGCTCGGGCTGTGATTGCTTCCCACCTTTGTGGGGGACATGTATGTGCCACTTGTGATGAGGTAGCAAATGCATTTAGATTTCACTGTCTATTATGCTCCCTTTGCACTGAAGTAAATAACAGGGGTGATAGAGAGCTAAGAACCTGTATGCTGCTACTGCTCATGCAATATTTTTGAACTCTGCTCTTAGCTTGAGCCACAGGACTCTTATTTCCCACTTGATGAACCTGGTCAGTGAGATGATGCAGAAGCTCATAGGCCCAGCTCTGGAAACTCAGAAGAGAGGTGCTCAGGAACAGCAGAGGATGCAGGGTACAGTGGAGCTCTGAGATCTTTTCACAGGAGGCAGATTTTATCCAGAACCCTCAAGGGAAAGCTAGCCATGGGAGAATGTTTGTCCACTTGGTTGAAGGAGAAATGAGAGGAAGGATGGAGACAAGGCAGTTTTGCAATTGCCCTTTTGACTGAGATGTCTTTAATGATTCAATTCTCATCTCTGCTGTACTGACAGAATGGGATTAAAAGGAAGGTAGGTGGACAGAGAGGAGGAAGGCATACTGAGTAGATTTTAAGCAGGCCAGATTCAAAATTTGGAACAGCAAGCAGAGTACACGTCTGTAAGCACTGAGCATTTAATTTATAATATTGATAGATTGCATTTTTCTGCTGAGTTTTGCTACTGAAGTAAGAAGTTACACTTATTCATTTCATAGCATGTCAGTTATAGCAAATAATGCAATATCTGAGTCTTGATGTCATGTTTGCTACTGAGGGCTTCAGAACACTGGTGAAAAATTGAACACAAAAGCACATCCAGAGCTCACTCAGTCACACCAGCTCCTGTGTAGTAACAAAGTGGTACAGCTGGTGAAGAGATTGGTGCAAGGCTGTGCCAGTTTGTACCTTTCTGTGGACACAGGGGGTGTGCAGGATAAGCAGGATCTCGTTGTGAACCTCCAGTCAGCCCTGGAGGGGAATAGTATGGTAACAGTTCACTCTGAGCAGAAACTGAGGGAATAAGGCTGCACTTGGCTCCCCGCCAGCAGCTGCTGAGTGTGATTGGGACCATTTTATGAGATTTTCATGATGTTGGTACAACTGAACCAGCAGGTGCTGAGATTTGTAGGATTTGTTACCCGTTATTCGCTAAGGGAGAATTGCAATCAAAACAAGTCAGGTGTTCCAGAAGAAATGTGGGACTGCACTGGGAGAGCTGAAGTAAGATAAAAACCACGAGAGCTCAGCGCTCTTCAGTGGGATGCCAAATCTGAAAGTGTAAGATTAGATCATTAGATTCAGACAGTGGTTTATGATCTAATAAAAACATTAATGTGCTCTGGTGCAGCAGAAGCCATAGGCGTGGGACAGACCCTACGTCTTGTGTGAAGCAGCACATAAAAGATGGGGTGAATTGTGCGGTGTAGCAGATGAGAAGTTCAGAGACACTCAGGAGCTGTGGACTTTGCAAAGTGCAGCTGCAAGGACCAAGTAGATTTCCCTGCACAGAAGAGAGGAGATACAATGTGCTTGGCTAGGTAGTGACTGAATATTCAGTGTATTTTTGTTCCTAAGCATTCGTTTGCTTCATGTCAATATCAGCTCTCAGCTGCTGTAAAAATATTTTTAACTGGAGAGCTGATCAGCGGTGATGTGGTGGCTGTGCTTCTGATATTATAAACTGCTAGTATTAATAATCTTTGGCTGTTTTAACATTCTTTATATCATAACATAAGCAGGGGAGGGGCATCATTCTGTATCAGAATAATTCCAGTAAAAAGTTTTAAGTACTTTAAAAGTATTCTTGTAATTACTTTTCTTGATCGAGATTGAGATATCATTAAATGAAGATAATTAAACAGTTGTTTCCAGGCCCAAACTCAGGTCTGTGAATTAAAAGGAATGTGGTTGTCTTGATCTAGTTCTCTTTTGTAACTATTCAAGGACCATCTTCTCCTGGCTGTGTACTCCAAGGGAAATAAACGGAGGATATTCAGAGTAGAAGATGCATTGTAGGGGCACTTGAACAATGTTTCTCCTCATTCTGCCTGTAGTCATGTGAAGTGCTGAGAGACTGCTAAGGGTGAACCGGAGTCAAAGGAAGCAAGCGTGCTTGGATAGTTAACATGCTTACTGTGTTCGTTAATGACAGATAAGCCAGTCAAGAATGAAAAATCCTTCTCTATATTCTCTCCCTGAAAAGAAAATGGAAATAAAATGCTAATAAAATGGAAATAAAGCGCTAAGTTTATGTGGAGAGGTTACAAGTAGAAACTGGGGAAAATGTACTATAAAGGATTTTTTTTTTTTACTCTAAACTTTTTCTTAAATGTTTTGTTTTCTATTTAGTCTCTAAGAATTCTATGAATACAAAGGTTTTTTTAACCTGCAAAATGTTTCGACAACATTTTTCATTCTTACTTGCTGTACAGTTTACAAACACTTTAAAGCTTTTTTTTTTAATCATCAGTGTGAAGACTGATTTTTTTTTTCTGGAAGGTAAGAGGAGAGCATCTTCCATTAAGGCACAGTCTGTTTGCTGTAAGGCAGAGAAATAAAATATCTGCAAGCTATCTCACTTCTTAATAATCATGCAGAAAGACAGGACTGTGATTTTAAGGCCAAGGGTGAACATTTGGAGAAACTTCAGTGGAGTAAAACTATAAACACCTGATTGGAATTACTGCATGGACAATTCAGTAGCAGAATTTTCCATCACATTCTCTGGGCAGAGGCAATGCCTTAATTTTTTTAAGTGCGCCTAGAGCATTTGTGTGGTATGTTTGTGAGCCAGATCTTTAGTCTCCTATGAAAGTTATGGTATTTACAGGGAGATTCCTAAAATCTTATTAACTAGGCTACATAAACTTTTTCTTCCAGTGCAGATCAATCCCATACAAGGGAAGATGACCAAGTCTTCTGTCCAGTGTGCCCTGTAATTGAATAGATGAGATGTGGTTCGTGGAATCGTGAGGTTTAAGTTGATTTTACTTCTGTGATATGACAAGCAACTTGGTGAGTCTGTTGATTTGGGGTTTTTTACCTCACTGTAAAAGTAGGGTTGATGCTTCTGCTGTTATCTGCATCCTAGGGAAATATCTCGGTTTGTAGATGGGTATCTGTGGCAGGTTTGGACCACAGGCACATATATTTTAGGGCTCATCTCTGAGGTCATCTTGATATATTTGGGCCAGTTATATGCAAACAGAATTTCCTTTGAGGACTATTTTATATATAAATTTTCTCTTTGCATAATGCTAGTTTAACTTATGGTAATTGCTTCTATCCTTGCCCACTTTGCTAGTGTTTTTCCAGCAGATAAGTACTAGAACAGGACCCTGAAACCATGGCCTAGCTTTGTTTTAAGAGCTGGCATTTGGCCCTACTCACTGCTCAAAACAGCATGTCAAATCAAAGTCAAAGGGAGAGTCTTGTGGACTAAATCACGGGGGGAGCTCTACAGTCTGCCAGGGAGAATGTCTGATGAGTACAGTGTGATCCTGATGTCTTTCCAATGGCGTGATGTTATCCTGCCTGACATTATCCTGTTAGGTACGTGATGTGAGATGGCGTCGTGTTGCATGTGATAAAACCATGTTGCATTAAAAGCTAGAACAGTAATGACAAAGCCAAACAGGCTAACAATAACTTCCTTGAAAGCCAACAAATAAAATAACAGTTTTCTAATCTAACTAGGGATCTTCCCATTCAGCTGAAGTTAATATAATTTCATGCAGACTTAGCTTTTTACCGTTCATGTACCTTCACGCCCACACACAGTTTATTTCTGCTTCTGCCTATGAATTCTTAATGTTTAAGGTTTAATAGGAAATGCACTGGCTGAGTCAATTAGTGCTGCAGCTACTACTTGTTTTAGCCCAACTGTAGTTGTTATAAAAGAAAATGTCATAACCTTCACAGCCATCTCCTGTATCAGTCATGAATAAAACAGCATTGCAAGTTCATCTGGCTTGCCAACACTCCTGTGTCTTAGCAAAACACACTTGAGTTTGATATTGCTTCTTAAAAAAAAGTCAGAATTCTTTTGCCATCCAGCCCTTCTCCAGGCTATTGCAGCTATCAGCATGACCAGACCCTGCCTTGGTCCATCACGAACAGAGAAGTTCTATGAGTTGGACTTGTATGAAATCATCATTGGCATTAGGGGAAGAGGGAGGTTGGCCTGTGCTTTTGTAGTACAGCCGAATGTCCCAAGGGTTTTCCAGTATGTAATTTGCAGCTTTCAGGATGAACTCCTTAGGAACTGATCCTTTATCCATTAATGGCACAAGCAGAGCACATTTTTTTTTTACCATATGTATGTTTTACTGAGTTGTTTCTCAGTTTATCATTTGCAGGTGTCATGTAATTAAAGTTTAGTCTAGCCTAAGGTTTTTTTAGTGATACTTTTCCCATTCAGGCTATCGCAGGGTACTTTGTTGGATTGGAGAATGATTATATAGGCAATTAACTCGATCATTATGCTCTCAGCAATAGTTCACACACAGCTTTGTACATTACGACCTGAATTTTATAGATTAAACTAATGTTAGTCTAGACATCAGGGTCATTCACTCCTCTTTTCAAAGAAGCCCTGTGGGACATTTAAACTTCTACTTAGAGGCCAACAAAGGGTCTGGCTTTATGATTGCTATTAACAGAGAACAGCAGCTGGACTTGCCTAGACGTTAAATGCTGCAGTGTCAACAGCTGGTTATAAAAACCTGTCCCAATCCCCTCTGAAGCCCATGACCTCCTCCACCAACAGGAAGAAAGTCAATCAGTGAGCAGGACTGCGATGATTGTGTGTTAGTGTGTAATTGCTTGGAATTGTGATGTTGGCTCTCTTGGATAGCGTTATAGCTCCAGATGTCCTGAAAGTCCTTTGCTGTTCTTTGATGATGAGTACTCATCTGTGATACTATGATTTTTAGGCCCAGCATTTTGGCCAGTAAATTATGCCCATCAGTCACATGTGGTAGATAATGAAGCATTCCCATAAAAAGCCCTTTATGAGAGGATCTCTCAGTGGAAGACAGTCTTGAGTTATATGTGAGGAGCTTGTTTGTGTGACTGACTTTCAGTTTCAAGAATAGCAGAACCATGGAAGGTGCTTTTCAGTCTTAGAGTCCAGATTAAGCACTCCAATGTGCCAGATCCTGCTTGCTCTGGGAGTAGGATGCTGATGTCCTGATTGGCAGATCATGCAACTTACTGTAAGAGCAGAACTCTGTGGCCACGTGGGCTGAAGGCACTTTATTTGGGGTAAGGTACAGGCTAATGAGGTCTGCACACTTGGGTGACCCTCACTGAGGGTAGGGAACACCTTCAGTAGGACATCAGTCCCAGTCAAAATTAACAAAACTCTTCCATATGTTAGAGATGTCCTTTGCTCATCTTCTCCACGACAGTGAAGGGAGCACCAGGAGAGGGAAAAAATAAGTATTTTCTGAAGAGAAGGACACGCCTGGGAAGGAATGTAGGTTCCTGCTCCTTGGTGAGGAGGGGAAAAGTAATTAATTGTGAAATGTGTTTCAAGAGCAAACAGCTCTAGAGAAGGAAAAAAGGTCAAAGCCAAAAGTAGTGGATGTCTGTCCAAGAAGGGGTAGGATCCAGTTTCCTGGAAGCAAGTAGGGATGGAGAGAGAACAAAATGAGCCTCTTCTCAGCAGTGGACAATTTCCTTCATTTTTTAGGGAAGGGATGTAAAAGTCATTGTAGCTGTGCAAGGTAGAAGGGAATTTACAGCTGTTGTAAATACCCACTGGGCCTAGCTAAGATGATTTTCTACTGCATGTCTATAAACAGTTTGAAGACTTGATAGTATTTCTGGCTGTGGCTTTGCAGCAACAGGACCCACAGGACAAAATATATCTGCTGTGATTCGTGACTTGTCAAAAAAACGTTGATTTCCCTACAGTTCGTATACAATTTCATGGCATTTATTCATACTTTGTGCTTTGTGGCACCTCCTCTATTTTGTGCCTTGTCTCAAACTTACATAGGGAATTTTTTTTTCATTCCTATGTAAATGGACCCATTGTTCAAAACATAGCTCATTGACACAGTCCCTTCCAGAGAGTCCAAACTGGGTTTGTCAGCTGGAGGATGTTTGCTTTGATGGTCTCTGTGATCTGGCTATAGATTGGAAGTGCCTGATGAAAACCCGTGTAGTTTAGCAGAGCTGCCATGTAAGAAGTGCTTTCATAAGACAGGATTTTTTGACAGCAACATTAGGCAGTGAGATTTCTCTGAATGCGTGGATCTGGTACTTGTCTGAGAAATACCAGTGTGGCAGCTCTTGGTAAAGCTGTATGTGTCACCAGGTGCACTACCACATAAACGGAATATTATTTAAATCTCAACGAGCCCTCAAAAGGGGAAAAAACAACCAAAATCTCTCTGGCTTGTTATTCTCACAGATGAAAGTGGATTTGTTTTCAAATACTGTCAAGTCAGGATGCAGCTATCAACGTCCAGCTAGCACCAACTCATTTTAGTCTCTGGAAATTTTTTTGCTAATTTTTTTCAGACATTTTCTTATATTAAAATATTCTGTCTGGGACTTCTCTTGCCTCATGATTTTTGAAGTGATGTTGTCCCCATGCTTGTTTTTAATAGCCATTTGGCACCTGACAGCACGCGTTTTCTTATATACTGTCTTCCATTCTGTAGGCGCTACGGTTTGTTTATTTTGTTGCTGTTTATAGGAGGGTCTCCCACAAGGCTGTGGGCACTGGTAATGATTTTTAGAGAACAGAAATATCCTTGGAGAAATTTCATAAATGGAAAATAACACAGATGATAAACAGATGCAACGAGAGAGCTAATATATATTATAAACTGGCTTTTCATGCCCACATCACTCAGAGGAACCTGTCAGTCCACAGATGAACTATTATGGATCTGTCTCAAGGAATATATGCTTTATCCTCCAAATATGATTATTTCCCCTGCCAAAAGAAAATGGCAGTAGACCTACATTTCTTAGGACATCTAAGTAGTTTTAATATGGAAAACATGGAAATTTCTGTAATTTACATGCAACCGTCATTGTTTTAAGTGCTTTCCATAAAGGACGCCATAATCTATAATGCTTTAAAAGATAATAGAGGAGGAATTAATATGTTTGCTGGGATGGGATGAAGCCAGTCATCTGGCTTCATAAAGACTCTTTTGTAAAATGATGTAGCTATTATACATGAGGAATAGTTATAATCGCTGAAGGAAAATATTACACTGAAATGCTATTGTGATTCCAGCATAATAATAACAGTTTAGTGCGTAGCCTGTCCTAAAACAGCGGCAGTATTTGAATTCAAGACCAGTCGCTCACCTGGCCCCAGATGACAGAAGTCAGCCCTCTTCAGTTATGCTGGCAGTGTGCTGGAAGGTTTAGCAAAGCAAATGCTTCCTTCATTTAGGCTCAGCTTTCAAAACTTTTGTCGTGTACCTCTCCATAAAGAGAACAAGCAGGCAAAGAGCTTCAAGGAGCTCTCACTCCTTCCTAACTTTCTCCCCTGGCTGGTTCACGGGGACCCCAAAGCCAGAAGTGCTGGGGCTTGCTTTTATACCCAGAACAGGGATTTTTTTTTTTTTTTTTGCTGCCTTCTCAGAACACAGCCGTCCCCTATGTAGCTCTTAAATTCTTAATCTGCAGGGCCTGTATTTGTGTGAGCAGACAATGTGTTTGGAGTGCGAATGAAGGAGGGCTGAACAGACATCTGCTTGACTTTTAATAATTGCTTACATCTCCAAATATGTTCGTTCTGAAGTATCCAATCTGTACCCAAACTAGGCATTCACAAACCTAATTATAGACTAAAGCAAAACATTTAGATTAGGAGCAGATGCCTCATATTAGGAGCCGAATTTTAAGTGTGCTTCTTTTCTTGCTTTAAGAGGGCAACTGAACTGTGTCAGTCATCGTAGTCTTCAGTTCGGGTGTTGGGGCATTATCTCCGGACACAGCCTTTCTTTCCATGTCAAACAAAATGCTAATGGCAACTAACTGGTAACGATGGGCCAATCTGTGTTTAAGGTAGGTCTTCTCCACCATAAAGCTCTAGGCCTACAGCTCTTCTATGTTAAAGGTAGCCCAAGAACACAGGATGAAATCTTTCATCTGGAATAAATGGAAGTTTGTCCAAATGAATTCACAAGTGTGATATATAACAGCTTCCTCAGCTGTTATGCACTTTTCAGTCCTGTTCTGTCAGTATTCAACCAGAGAGACAAAATTATTTTAGCTGCAGGTTGCATCTTCATTCAGCTGTGTGCATTAGACAGTTGTTTTTCCAAGTTATCACTGTGAATTTGCCCAGGCTATCATGTAAGCATGAAAATGTGGACTGGTGCTTGTAAACAGTTTCAGTACTTTAGGTACCTTGTGTTTATGCCGGGGTAAAGCATGAGCAATAAGCTGTCTCTTCCCAAGATAATGAAGTGGGGTTTTTTAATTCCAAGCATGGGAGACAGCATGAAGCAAAGCCCAACTTTTGTACACTACGTCAAATCTTTCTGTTTCATTGGTGCTGACTGAGATCAAACGGCACGATATTGGTGGGAGCCCTTTTTGGATAAGATACACATGGTTTTTGTTATAAATGCATGTATTATAGTGTTGGCTTTTCGCAAATAATGAATGCTATGTGTGTAATGTCAATCCTTATGGAAGCAGCTTTTGTTATAGAAATGTAATCACTTTTAAATGCTTTAATTACTTCTAAATGCTTCTTTTTGTTCTAGCTTAAATGTAGTGGCTAATGTAACTGTGTTAAAATGTAGCTAGCTTAAAACCGTCAAACCACCTGCTTAGTTAGATAAGCATGGGTGTAACAGGCCCCTGCCCCAGGACATCTCTATCAGTAACAACCATCTGCTGGACACCGATGGACAAGGGAAGATACTGGACTCTCCGAAGAAAACTACGCATGCTCTAAAAAGGCGGACCCAAGGAGGAGCCATACTAACGAGTTGTTGAATATGTATACTTGTCTATGAATATGCAATAGAATGATGTAATAAGAAAAGTATATAAAGAGAGTCTATCCCCATGGCAAGTGTGCTCTTGGCTCCGTGCCAAGAGTGCCTGGTGTCACCTGGACACTGTAACCTTTTGCCCTATACCCTGTCCCCTATTGTCCTTTTATTAAACCTTTGAATTTTAACAGGAGACTGGACCTCATTTTTAACAGTTTTCATTACCAATATGTGTTAGAAAACTCCTGGTCAAAGCTTAGTAGGAATTGTGATTGGGCATGTATCTGTGAATATGGATATATATTTTGGGCAGACTACCAAATGCAGTTAATAATCACCTCCAAGTTCCTTATACAGAGGAGCACCTAAGAAGGGGCAAATGATCAACAGTCCCCCACCCCCAAACAGATTTCTGCTGTTTCTGATTATCATGCACATTCCAGTAATAAATTTTTTTTTATTTTTTCCACCTGAAACACAATTTAAACTTCAAAAGAAACAGCATTTCCCTGACCATGGGTCAGTGGTCTATCCAGAAGGCACTTGACAATATTGCATGCACCCACAATTTTACTAAACAGAATAATGGTAGTCGATATTCTACAGCTTTTCTATAACTGGGAATGGGATTAAACCTTGTTAATTAAAAGAGAAATCTGAGTTCATTGACAATTTAGAAGTTATTTGTATGTTTTGTTATGCTGTTTGCATGCTCAGTATACACTCTCCATAATAACAGTCAACAGAAAGGACCAAATGTGCTGATAAAAACTGGTGAAGCTCTGTTGAAGTCAGTCCAAGCCTGTCCATTTGCAAGAGTGTTTCACTTCTTTTGACTCACACAAGGAAATTTTTCCCTTTTGTGTGTGTAATCAGAACGTTCAAAAACCCCTAAAGAAGGTGAGCAACAGATTTGGTTCAGTAAGGAATTCAAAAACAGTAAGGGGTGATTTCTTAAAAAAACAAATATTTGCTATGGTCCATAAAGCAAGGAGGATTTTCTTTGGTTTTCTGCTTCTCCTAATCTTGTTAGAAAATCCTGGTGCATTTTTATGGTAACAGAGCTCTGATGTTGCCAATGCTGCAGAGTCTAGTGATGAATGGTCCCTGTCATTTTACCTAGCAATTTTTTCAGCAATATTTAGCTAAGTCTTGTAGAAATAACTGCAAAGGATTATTTGGGTTCAAGGAGACATTCTGCTTTGATGGTGTCTTTTTCCTGCTTGTAGTTAGTTTAACTGGTTGGGAGTGTCAGGGGCAAGGTATAAAAGCTGAATCACCCTGCTGGCTGCCTCTCGTTCATTTGAGGGAGCACTGGCTTCCTGGAGCTTTCTCTTTCCCTTTTTTCCTGGATTCACCACTCGGAGTGAACTTTAAGCATTTGGTTTCACGTGTCTCCATCACAGTCGAGCTTGGGAACTTTGCCTTGTTGCGTACTTGAATGTCCTGCGGGAAGTGATAACATCCATGCGTGTTGATGGTGTTTCTGCTGCTAACAAGTCACACGTTCTGGAGAGCCGTGGCTAGATGTGGTTATTTCTAAGGAGCTTTTCCACATTACTTCTCAGTTTCTTTCTCTTCTGTCTCCCTTCTCTAGAGGCTGCTTTTCAAGCATGTGCAGAGAGCTTGAGCAGCAGCACTGGCTTATGAGGCCCTGCTTATTCTGCATCAGAGGCTTCAAATTTGGCTGTGGGCTCTGGCCAGGCTGACACAGAGTTCATGTTCTCTTTCAAAATCAGCTGGGTGTCTTGGTGGAAACAAAATTTTGTCAGGAATAAAACATATTCTCCCAGCATCCAGGGCTTGTTCTCTGTATCGATTTTTTTCCCCCTGATTTGGAAGTCTTCTAATCAAAAGAAGAACAAGATTCTACTTTTGTGCTTATTGTTTCTACTATCCTCCTGGTACTACACACAGTATCCTTCCACATAATATAATGAACTTAAATAGTGCAGTTCAACTTATAAAGATACTTTCCAGCAAACTAGGTGTCTGTTATCACACACAAAAATAAAATAAGAACAAAGAAAACCCTCTCCAGCACAACTGGGATTTATGTATCAGCCACATTGTTAGTTTAGCGGTGGATATTTGACTCATTGAAATCTCTGTCACAATGAAGAGCTTTCCTTAGCTGGGCTGTGTTAGAGAGCCCAGGAAGCCTGAGGCAGGGTCAAATGTGAACACAATAGATGGAAAGTTTCGAGGGCTAACAGAAACCCTTGCTTCTTTATCCAAAATGCTCAGGCAATTTTTATTCTCTTCTTAATAAGCATTGTGGTTATCTTTGTGGAATCAAAATTGTTTGTTCAGTGTCGAACACCTCAGCTCTTTTTGTTGATCTGAACTGATCTAGCAAAATACCAAATTAGGCTTCACATTTATTTTGCTCCTTTGGGGTTCATTCATCAGTGACAACTACAACTACTGAAAGGCTGTGTGGGGGGATAAAAGGGTAGGTGGGGCAAATCATCTTCCTTTGCAAATCCTCTGTGGTGGCTGTGTGGCAAACCTCCCTTCCTAATGCTTTCTAGGAAATTCTTGGTGTTCTCTAAGTAATTTTTGAAGGCCTTGCTTTGAGTTCCTCCACACTGAGTGAGAACTGGGAGCCATAGAGAAAGGCGTGTACTCCTTCCTGCTGCTCTTATTTGGGATCTGTTGTAGGTTCCTCTTGTTAATGATGGACCCAAACCGAATCTTTGCATCTCTTGGAGCCTTAAAAGCCTTTCATACTTCCTCAATTTTCTTATATTCAGTGACTGATAGCTGAAAACTGATTAATTCTTATGAAACTCTTGTTTACATGGAAGGTTTCACCAGCACAATTTTTATGAAGGACTTACTAAATGATTCAAAGGCTCTTTAAGAAGCGATTAGTCAAATGTCATAGGTTTTCCAATGCATCAATACCATGATTCTCATCAGGAGTCTTGCTTTTAATGTTCTGTGTTGCTCCTGGAGGAATCAGCCTCTGCTGTTGGGTGTAGCACCACGCTCAGAGGAGCTCAGGTGGTTAAGGCAGATGCCAAGAGCTTTGTAGCTGACTCAGGCTTCTCCACTCCTGGCCTGTTTCGAAGCAAAACCTTTCTGTGATCCTAACTGAAAAATCAGGGATTTTTCTCTTGTGTTGTGATATAAGCTGAATTCCTGGCTCAATATTTTCATGGTGTTGAAGCTGGACAGCTTAACACATCCAAACAGAATAATTTGGAAATTGTACGTAACCGTTTGCTTGTGTATTTTCATTCTCTTTTGAAACCCAAACGCATTTCAAAATGCTAGAATTTTCTAGGGGGCTTCAGGCCTGAATTTTGGTTAGTTCTTGAGGATGCTGAAATCTTG
>VZTG01009449.1:19297-29795 GCA_013397845.1 Melanocharis versteri
GGGGGGGTGGACTGCGGTTTGCTCGAGGTCTGGAGCAGATCTCCCTCCTGTTCCTTGCCCTGTGAGCACATGGAAAATCTCCTGGCTGAGGGTTATGGGAAGTGTTTGTGCTGGAGGCAGGGAGAGGAAAATCCCAAAGGACGGACCAGAAGTTTCCCCTCCCTCTGCAGCGCCCCAGCGCCTCTGCCCCAGGTGAAAAATCCCATTGAACTTTCCTGAGGGGAGAACTATCCAACCCAAATATGTGATGGTGTTGAAGCAGAATTGTTTCTCTGCCCTGAGGATACCCCTGATACAGCCCCCTTAGTGCAGTGGTTGGGTGCTGGTGGAATTCCATGGTGGAATTGTCCAGAGTATGGACAGGGCATGGATAATGCAGGGACTGGCTGAAGGAGACTGGTTCCCTAGGTGCCATTGATTCCCAGGCTGAGGAAGTGTGGGCAGAGATCTCGGCACTTCAGGTGCCTTTGGCAGGAAAACAGAGTTTTGGTCAACACCGAATTCCCAAAACTACTGCAGTGCAGTGGAAGGGAAGTTTTCATGGAATTTTGGGGTTTTCCTTCCATCCAAAGTTCATGGAACTCTCCCACCTCGTGTGTTCTGCTCCTCAGAGCAAAGCTCAAGGCTCTGCTGCTCCGTGCCTTGTGCCAGTGTCTGTGCTGATGGATTTTGCGGTTTCCAAGCCTCAGGAATTCTGGTGTGCAGGGAAGGAAGGACCTGCAGGATTCCCTGTCTTGGGAGCGGCGGAGCTGGGGAATTTCTCAGCGCCTCCGTAACAGTGCCACTAAAAATGGCATGGAAGGAAAAGGTTGGATGGGGCTTGGAGCAGCCTGGGATAGTGGCATAGTCTCTGCCCACGGCAGGAGGTTGGAATGAGATGAGCTCTAAGCTCCTTTCCAGCCCAAACCCTTCTGGGATTCCACGACAAAGAGAAGTTTTGGCGCCTGGAGAGACGGCCAGGCTGGAAATGCTTTGGGAATGCGGCAGCAGAGGATGGGCGGGAAAAGGAGCGCCAAGCAGCGGAATGAATGGAAGGAAAGGTGCAGGAAAAGGGACGGCGGGGCTGTGGCATAACCACACCACAGCGGCGATGCTGGCACAGCTGATCTGTCGCTGGTTTGGCACCCGTCGGCCCCATCCGTGTGGCACAGAGGGGACAGCGCGGCTCCGTGTGGCTCAGCCCTGCTGCCACCTCACCCGGGTGACAGCCGTGGCACCCCGGGGTCCCCAGCGCGGGGGGAGCGGGGCCGCAGGGCCCAGCGGGAAGGGACCCGGGCCCCCCTGTCCCCCTCGGCGTGGCCGGGGGCTCCGGAGGAGGGCTCCGGCTGCGGATCGGGGCCGCGGATGTCGCGATCTGCGCTGACACCGTGTGGCCGCTCCCCGCATCTCGCCCCGGCGCCCGGCAAAGGGGATTTCAGTCCAAACAGCCCCGAAATGTCCCCAGAGTCACCTCCGAGCGCAGGCAAGTGTCACCCAGTGCAGGCAGGAGATGGCACTTGTCCCGCTCCCCTGCCAGCCGCGTGCCTGGATTCCCGCATCCCTCAAAATGGGCCGGATTTGGGCACTTCCAGTGCTTCCAGATAAGCTGGACTCAGGATTTTTTGCTCGGTTTTAAGCTCATTTTGGTTTAAAACTAGATAGAGTCAATTTAGGTAAGATGTCAGAAGGGATTTTTACCGTGGGATTAGGGAGGCCCTGGCACAGGGTGCCCAGAGAAGCTGTGGCTGCCCCTGGATCCCTGGAAGTGTCCAAGGCCAGGTTGGAGCAGCCTGGGACAGTGGAAGGTGTCCCCACGGCGGCGGGGGGGTGGAATGAGATGAGCTTCAAGGTCCCTTCCATCCCAAACCATTCAGCGATTTCCCGTAAAGCCCTGCCTGGCCCGTGCCTCGCTGCTCCAAGACATTTTTAATCGCCCCTGCTCCCGCCAGGCAGCTGATTTGGGAGCACAAGGACCTTTTATCTCCCCTTTCGGCAGGCACGAGGCCCTGGAGAGGAACCATGCCCAGTGCATTCAGCCACTCTTGGAAAAAGCCCTTTCTCCTCAGCCTTTTCCAGCCGCAGGGATTTGGCAGGGAAAAGCCCAGCGCTGCCCGTTTGGGAGCAAAGCCGCCGATTTGGGATGCAGGTGGATGGGGCTGGGGGCTGGAGACAGGCAGGGGGGTCTTCCTGGGTGGAAAATGAGGTCATTCCTGATTTCTGCAGCACGGCCCCATGGATAAAGGCAGGGAGATCCTTACCCAGAGCTCCCAAGCGGGGCAGAATTTTAGGATAAATGTCCCCTCGCCACGTCCGGAGGGTGCCCATCCCCTGCGGGCCCCGGGACAGGCGCGGAGCGGAGCTGAAGGGAGACTCGGAGCTCAGGAAAGAGCCCCAACAATGGACAATGGAGCCATTTAAGGGACAACAAACAACTTTCTGCCCTGTGAGTTTGTCCCGTCGGAGTCACGGGGTGAGCGCAGGGGATGAATGGGGGTTGTGCTCAAGGGAGCCAGGCTTTGCCCCACCGCGGCCGCTTCAGATACTCGCGCGTTTATTTTTTTTGTCACAGGATCAAGGCCAGAGAAAGAGCGGGGACAAAAGCAGCGCATTCGCTGCCGAAAAAAAAAAAAATAAAATAAAATAAAAGGAAGGAAGGGAGAGGAACAGCTTTAAAATAAGGCGCAGATGGGAAAATATGAACATTCTGGTGGAAAAAGGGACTGAACCTCTCCCAGCGAGGCTGGTTTGGAGCTGGAGAGCTGGGGACGCTCCTTTTCCAGGGAATTTGGGGCTCGGTGGGGAGGTGCTACGGTTGGGAAGCTGAAATCTGTGCCCTGGGGGTTGGGGGTGCCTGTACCCCGGGCACCTCTGGATCAGGAGCCTTTGGCTGGAGCAAATCCTGTGGAAACAGGCTGGAAGGGCAGAAAGTTTGGGATGAAGGAGTTGTGGGACCTCCTGTTCCCTCTCTGTGTTCTGCCTCCAGCCCAGCTGGGATTCGGTAGCAGCTCTGGGCGGGAGCCGTAACGATGTGACAGAAAGACAGATCCTGCTGGAAACAGGGAAAACGAGGCGAAGATTCCTTCCTCCCGAATTCCAGGCCTGGCTGCCAGATGGAGCAGGGCCGTGCTCTCCCTGGAAGCACAGCAGGGTGCTTGGGTGAGAGGTGCTGGGGCTCCTGGGCTCTGCCGTGCCGCATTCCCTGGGAATGAGCTGCGAGAATTGGAGAGCCCACAGGAAAGTTAAAGGGTTTTATTCCTGCAGTTTGGGAAGCTAAAAATAGAAATAATGCCAGAGGAATAAATACAAACACCCAATCAGCCAAACCAAAATTGAGCAGGAGCAGCACTGGGAAGGGAGAGGGTAAAAATATGCTGGATTGGGATGTGCTGCTGGCTCTGCTTCCTGTGGGATTTGGCTTTTTGAGGGTTCCAGCCCGGTTTTGGGTGTTGCAGGCCTGGGTTTGTTCCCACAAATAACTGCTTTTATCCGAGGGAATCAGCGACGGGAAAGCCTTTGATGTTAACGAGCCCCAAATCCACTTCCTCCTTCTCCTGCCTTTCGGGGTCTGGGGACGGCGCTGCCATGGGATTGTCCTGGATGCCAGTGGGACAATCCAGGGATGCTCCGCGATGCCGCCAGCCCTGGAGCTGCTTCTCCTGCAGCCGCTCCGCGCGCGGGAGGTTAATGAGCGCAATTAACAGCGAGCGCTCTAATTGCAGCCGTTTAGAGGGAGACTCTGCGATCATTGGCTGTGCCTGGCGCTCGGGTGTCCCTTCATTAGAGGGAATCGAGCTGTAATTAGGCACTGCCTCGTCCCGGCGCTGCCAGGAGACCTCAGGGAAGCGGCATTCCAGACTGAGGGGCTCCTGGCAGATCCTGCCATTCCCTCTCCGCCCGAGTGAGGCGGAGTTCGGGGTGATTGATGGAATTTCGAATTAAATCGGCGGATTTGGGAGGGAAATGTGCTCTAAGTGAGGTTTGTGGGCACCCACAGCAAACGAAGCCTTGACAACACTCTGGAGCAGCAATTCCAGCAGGGATCTTGGGATGGAACTCTCTTCCCAGCGGAATTAGCGCCCACATTGTCCAACTGCAGCCATCCTGGGTGACACCAAGGCGAGCCCCAGAGCTCCATCCCCACTCTGGGTGACACCATTCATCCAAGTTTATCTCCCCCATGGATTTGAAGCTTTTCCCGATCCGTATCAAAGCCCTCCCTTGCTTCCCACATGAATAATGAATGCTGGTGCAGCTTCCCATAAATCATCGCCGGTGCCGGTGCCACGGCTGCTTTGAGTGCAGCCATCTGCATTTCAGACCATAGAGAACGTGGAAAATCCATCTTTTCCCTTCTTCCTGGTGGGATCACGGGCTTGGTGCGCCCAAGGGAAGGTTGACTTCGATCCCATCCTTTGGCTTCCTTTGTTTTTGAGGCTGGAGAACGTGGGCTCCTGGCTTTCCCACGTTGCTGGGACACATCCCTGTGCTGCTCTGGGAGCTTTTCCATGCCCAGTTGATGCCCAAGGTGCTCCTGGAAAGGCCTTGGGAGCTGGGAAACTCTTTAATCCCCAGTGGAATTCAGGGATGTGAGGGAGGTTGGAGCTGGGTGGTTCCCGGCCTGGGAAGGGGTTGGTGGGTGCCCAAGCCGCGCCTCCCTCCTTCCTTTTGGATCCATCCTTGGCCCTTGGGAGCAGCCAATCCCTCCCGCCAGCCAGGGCACATCTGTCCACACGCCCATTTGCCCTACAGAAGAGCGTTTCCAAGGAAAAGCGACAGCATTCCCTGTCCAAACCATCCTTTGGGGCCCACAGAGCGCGTTTTCCTTTCCCCACCACGCCACAGCTGGCGCTTGCGTGGGTTTGAGGGATTCTCCCGTTCTTCTCTTTCACCTTGGCTCGTCTTTTATCAGAAATCGTTCGGAAACTTTTTTTTTTTTTTTCTTTTTTTCTTTTTTTAATTTATGGGCTTTTATTGCGGCGCTGGCTTCGCGCTGAGGAGCCGGTTCTGAAGTGTTCTCGAGGCTCTCATTGTCCCTTATCGCGGGATTGTATCTCGCTGCAATTCATCCGCAGTCATCCTTCAGAGGCGAGCATCTCTCATATGAGGCCCCTTTCATCACGCGGTGACAACTCTTGAATACATCATTATTCAGCGGCGGGGTTGGGAATTATAATCATTAGGCAATTTTTCCACCCCTAATCTGATTTTATAAACTGTTTCTTTTCATTATCTTCGGGCGGCAAACAGTAAATGCATCTGTCTGCCGAGATCCCCGCGATAGCAGTAATAGAAAAACCCAGCCAGGACATCTCGGGGAGGGAGCGGCCCGGCTGCTCCTCCTGTATTCGCACATCCAGAGGTTATTTAGGCTGGAATTCGCCCGGCTCAAACTCCCAACCCGCAGCTCATGCGCCGCTGTCATCCTCCGGGTGAATTTTGGGACAGTGGAATGGCATTTTGACGGTTAAAAAGGGAAAAAATAGAGCGGGAAGGAGGAGATGTGTTTCCACATCCTACGGATGTGTTTCCAAGTGGTTTTTTGGGAATGAGCGTCCACTTTCCCCTCACAGCCTGGAAAGGGAGATGCTGCCTCTATAATGTGGGATCCCCTATGGAGATAATGTTTCTTAATTTAAAAACTTGGTTTTTTCCTTTATAATGATGGAAAATCCAATCTCCATGGTTGTTTTCCCCTCAGAAACCCGGGAGAGGCAGCCAAGCTGCTGGGATGGGGCTGGATAAAGCCAATGTGCTGCTTCATGAATTCCTTGGTCCTGGAATGTGTGGGACCACGACACCCAAGATCCATCAGGATTTCAGCCCTTACCGCCCATTTTTGGGGTGGAACAGGCCATTAAACGCCAACGTGGCTCTGCCACCTGCTGGGTTTGTGGCAGGGACATTGGGATGAGGCCTCCCAAGGGTGACCCTTTCACCATTTTTTTTAAAAACCAGCCCAAATTTGCTCAGAATTGGGCAGGGTGGGGAGGCTCCCTCGCCGCGTGCTCCTGGCCTTTGGCAGGGCCATTCTTGCCCGTCCCAGGGACAAGGAGAGCTCCAGAGGTTTCACCTCCATCCCTGTGCCCTCCTGTTCCGCTGCGGTTGTGTCTGCACGTATCCCACTCCACCTTCCAGAGGCGAGAGGAGGGATGGGGTCCTTGGGAAAGCAGGCTGCTTTTTAATCCCATATTTATTCCTAGAAGCAGGATTGGGATTAAACAAGGAGTGCGCCGTGTCCATCCCCTCCTCCTTTGCCAGGAGGGGAAGCACCCCCCGCTCTTCCAGCCCCCACGGACGGGAGAGAATGCTGGAAATCTGAGTGAAATCCCCCTTTTCCTCTGCCTCTCCCAAAAAAGCTGGGCCGCGGCTGCCTGGATGCTGCCGCCCAGCAGAGGGAGGAGGGAAGGAGGGAAGAGGGATGGAGGGAGGTTTGATGTCTCATTTAGCTCGGCGGCCACCAGCCCGCAGTGACAGGAACCAATAAAACCTTGTTGATCCAAAGCTTAGTCCATGGAGCCGCTAATCCCGGGGCAGATGGCAAACAGATAACGGGGACACTCCAATTTTCCCCAGTTTATTCGGGAAGATGGAGGCAGATAAAACAGCTCAGGGTAAATACCCGTTATTGCTTCGAACACGGGAATAAATCCCGCTCCTTTGGAAGGGCTGGAGCTGGATTTCCCTGCTCAGGGCCGAGCTGGGAGCTCGGGGGTGCCACGGCTCCATCGGGCTCCTTCCCGGCGCCGGGAATGCCATGGGAAGATGGAGATTGCCATCTCCCGGCGCTTGGAGATGCTGCAGCGCTGCTGGGAGCGGCCTGGCCGGGCTCCCGTCCCGTGGGAGCACCCACATTCCACCGTCAGTGCTCTGGGAAGCTCCAATCCCCTCTCCCGGGCTTTTTTTTTTTTTTTATTCCCAGCAGCTGCGGTCCTGGAGGATGCTGTGCAGAGAGAGGGAGGAGATGGTGCCGAGTGGGGACACGGATTCCATGGAATGGAGCTCTGGGAAGGCCTTGGAGTGAGAGCATCCCTCAGGGCACAGCGGGATGAGGCTGCTCCTCGTGGAATGGGGATTTGGGATCTGGGAGAGTCACATCCCTCAGCGCACGGCGGGATGAGGCTGCTCCTCATGGGATGGGGATTTGGGATCTGGGAGAGCCCCTGAGCTGCTGGAAAATGCTCTGCCTGTCCCTTGCTCCACAGTGACCGTCCCCAAGGCTGTCCCTGCTCCTCTCCCTCGGAGGGGACATGGATGGGACAGAGGGGGACACGTGTGGGGCAGAGCCGAGCATCCAGGTGGATCCAGGAAGGCCGAGCTCTGGCTTCGGACGCTGCCCCACGGATTTATCTCAGCTCGGGCAGGGCAAATATTTGACGAGCAGCACTCGTGTGTGTGTTGGCAGGGACACGGGGACACAGGCGGGGTTGTCCCCAGGGCTCGGACCTGTCACTTCCCACGGCTGTCAACGCTCCCTGGGATTTGCCAGCCCAGGATCCGGGCGGGGTGGGCGGGCCGGCCGATGCCGCCCTGCTCGGGGTCCCTGAGGGTCCCTGCTCCGAGGTTTGGTGGCACCAGCTGGAAAAGGGACACCTAAACGTGTCCTGAGGGCTGGAGCAGGGAATGGCTGGAGCAGGGAACGGCTGTGACGGGCCCCTTGGGGACAGCTCTGCTGGCTGTCCCCTCCAGAGCTTTTCCTGCTGGGATGAGAGGATCCCTGGTCCCCGGCAGCTCTGGGAAGCGGCACTAGAGGGAGCCTCCAGGCTGGCAACACATTCCAGCCTCTTTCCCCGGTTTTTTTCCCTTTTCCCGCTCCAGGAGGCGTCCTAGCCAAGGATTCTGACACCTGACCTGTTCCGGAGCTGTGCATGGAGACACATCCTGCCTCCCGTTGGAGCCATCCCAAAGCTTCTTATAAAAAAAACCCGCCCAGCCCTGAGCTTCTTTTCCGCTCCAAAACTATTTTTAAAGGATAATTTACTTTCCCCTCTTATTTTAAAAATGTAAATATTTGCTGAAAATGCACCACTGGGGGGTAGTGCTGACAATCCATGAATACTTCTAATTTTTCCAAAGAAACCCTGGTGAACTTTATCTCCAGTCCCAAATTTCAGATCTTTACATTTCCAGAAATGATGGCTGATAGGATGAAGATGCCTCCTTCACCCCTGCTGGTCCATTTTTCCTTAAATCCAGTAACACTAAAAAACCCCCAAGCTTCAAAGTAAAAATCTGTATTTTTACACTTGCAAATATTGATATGTAAACGTATCTTTTTGGTTTTTTTTTCCCAGAGACTTTTTCAGTGAGGCTTTTAAAGAAATAAACAACTTTTCCTGCTCATGCTCGAGGCCAGGTTGGACTGGGCTTGGAGCAACCTGGGCTTGTGGAAAGTGTCCCTGCCCATGAAATGGGATGAGTTTTAAAATCCCTTCCCACCCCAACTATTTTGGGGTTCTTTGTGGATTATTCTCCATGTCCTGCTGAATCCAAGAAACATTTTGGGAGTTTAAAGGTATTTTATTTCAGGAACACCTTTATGGAGCAGCTTCACGTCTCTTGCAGCTTCTGAGGACCCCGGGTGTCCGGTAGCCAGGAATTTTCACAGGTACACAGCGAGATGCCCTTCCACACGGGGAATCCAGGAGGAATTTTTCCATGGAAAGAGCCGGGTTCCCACCCAGGCACCTCTCGCGGCGGCACTTCTGGCACAACCGGTTCCCCTCGGCGCGGAGATTGGGATCAAGTTCGAAGTTCAGGCACTATTGACAGAGATTCTGTCAACAAAAAGGTGTTGAAGGACGGGATATTTGTGGAAGAAGTCACCAAGAGGTGAAAGATATCCCCTTCAGGGGGCCTTTTCCTGCTCGGCAGGCCCCTGCTCGCCGGGATTTTCCGGGAGAAGCCTGAGGCAGGGATGTGGTGGCTCCATCTCCTCCTGGGCCAGCGCAGCAGTGCCAACACCCACCCGGCATGGAGCAGAACCAGAGCACTCAGAGAGTGGATCCATGCTGGAAAACGGCCTTGGAGGCTCCACCAGATGATGTTTGAGCCTCAAATGTCCTCAATCAGGGATAGGGAATTGCAGCTCAGTGTGGAGATACAACAGGGGCTGGTGGAAAGGGAGTTTCCGTATCTTCTGTATTTTTTTCTTTCCCCTATTCCAGATTATCCTGGGATATTTGTCACCCTTCCTGGGCTCATTGTCCCTCTTTTTCTGCCTCTGGAAGGGCTGTGGGGAGCACCCACAGGCAGGATCCCAGCCGAGCCCTCTCCAGAGAAAATCCCTCTGGAGAGAAGAATAAGCAGCTCTGGAGCCTTTTTCCATATGCTGGTGGCTCCCTAAGGGAGCCCCTTCCTTGGGATAGGGACACAGCTTGGGGTCACCCTCAGTTCTGTGTCCCACTGGGAGGAAAATGAAGATTTTTGGGGTTGAGATTGGCCAGCGGATGGTAAAGAGGATGGGAGTGGAGCAATGGGGGACAAAATTATGGATGGATGGATGGATGGATGGATGGATGGATGGATGGATGGATGGATGGATGGACGGACGGATAGATGTCCCCTGCCACTCTCACTCCCTTGGAAAGCTGCAGGAGCCACTCAAGCTCCTAAGGGAGACGGGAAGGAGTCCCAGAGGATTTGAACCACTGGGCTTTTTGAGGCAAATCAGCCCTGCTCAGGTTTATTGGAGGCTTTGTTAATCCCAGGGTGAGGAATTTTCCACAGGAGAGCAGACCTTCTGCGGATCACTGGCTCTGGGCCTCCTCTCCGTGCTGCTGCTCAGGGGCTGGGCAGGAGGAAGTGAGTTGGAGGTGTTTTCTCTCGGTCGCTGGAGCAGAGAAACGCGGGGCATTGTGTCTCCTGCCGAGATAAGGATCGGGCAGCCGCTGTTCTCACCCTCAGCCCGCACCGGGATCAGGTAACCGGGCACAAACGGGGCTTTCAGGCTTTTTCTGGGCTCCTCCTTCCCCCAGGTGTCCACGCAAGGCCTCCTTTAACTGCCTTTTCTCCCGATTTCCCCCCAGTTTTCTGCAAAGATTTTGGCGGGGGCAGAATGGGGAGGATGGACACGGCCCCACGGAGCAGCATCCCCTCATTCCACAGCTCCTTCCCGGGCAGACTGAGCCCCGCCACTCCCGTTTCCCAACCCAGCATATCCCACTTCTCCCAGTCCATCCTGTTCCGTCCCTGCAGCAGCCAGGCCTGACCCTTGTCTTGTCTAAAGAGGGCAAAAACCCCATTAAACCCCAAAACCTCCAGGCACTGGGAGGAGCTCTGGGGCTGCTCCATGATGTTTGAGCGTTCCCAGGGATTCACTGGCTGCAGTCCCACCGTGCCGCACGCAGCCGGCCCCTAATTGCATTGTTTCCGCTGATCCACGAGGAAATTATTTATGGGCACGAGGAGCCTGCTCGGCTTCCAGAGCCTTTCAACTTTATAGGAGTTTTCCATGGGCTTGTTGGCAGGTTCGGGTTATTTTTACCCCCCAATTAACGGGGGTTGTTTTCCCTCCCTCCCT
>VZTG01009484.1:0-51770 GCA_013397845.1 Melanocharis versteri
TTTGAATTTAGGTGTTTTTAATTTAAGCAGATGCATGAAGTATGTACTGTGGTTATGAATCTTCTCCATTAATATATTCCATTTGTAAGTGGGTCTCAGATTCCTACAACCACTGCCTAAATTATTTATTTATTTATTTATTTATTTATTTATTTATTTATTTATTTTAAATTTTTTTTTGGATACATGGAAAGTGATGTTTTAATATAGCTTATTAGCCTGGAATCTTTGCATGCACTCTGTAGAAACGTCTTCCTCATCACCCAAAGTGATGTGTAGCGGGCATATTTATTCAACAAACATTCTTATTGCAAAAGGTTAACTCCTGCTATAAATCTCTCCTCTGAAATATCTAGTGAGCAATTTTCCATCTCCCTCCCCTTTGTTCTGCGTCTGTATGAAACTAATGAGGATTTACTGGAGAAGTATTGTTTTTCTAAATCTTGAATATGGTCAGGACATTGTGCAGGCTGTTTTTGGAAATTGAAGCTAACATTCTGCCTAAGTGGTACAGTAGATGCTGCCGTTCTGCTCATTGTGCAGAATTGATTGGGGTTTTTTGTGTGAGTGTGTGCATGCCTACAAGGATGCAGGGTGGTTATTCCTGAAGTGAAAGTTTTCTTGCTCTGAGCTGCAGAGGCTCCCAGTGCCTTGCTCTAGTGCTGTCACCTGCACAGTCTCAAACTCAGCCACAACCTCGTTTCTTCAAAACTACTCCGTTTCGTAAGCTGTCAAAATCCACCCTATATTTGGATATTCAAATCCCATTTCCAAAGCTGGTGTGGTGTGGATTGAGGCATTCTCAGCTCTCAGACATGCTGTGTTGTCAGCACAGTTACTGCAGTGACTGAAAGCCACAGGAATGATATAAATGCAGTGTTTGTTCAGGCATGGAGCCTAATGGAGTGCTAGCTGGGAAAAGCATTGGCATCGAGTGGAAGAGCAGCATTTATGAGTTGGATGTTTGAGGTTCAGATTCAACTATGTGCTCCATGAGCTAAAATTTCTCCTTTAGGATTTTATACAAGGTAATGCAGATGTTGTTGAATTGCCTGTGCTCAAAATGTGCCTGTGGAGGGGCACGTAATTTGTCCTCTAAGCTTTTGACTGGTAAAAATCTCTCAAGGGGAAAAATATTAGATTTCAGTGAGGGAACCTAGATGCAATAGGACTTGGGGCTCTAATCCAATATCTGTTGAAGTAAATGAGAATTACTGTGTTCCTGAGTAGGTATGGAATTACTGAGGTGTACTCTTAACTCTGGAAGTTCAGCTGATTTGCTGTTGATGTTTCACCCCAGTGTGTTCTGGGCCAGGTTTAGCAGGAGTAAGTTGCACTTCTGTCTGGTGGAAAAGAGTGGCTCGAATGTACCACAGTGTTTCTTAAACAAACGCTGGTCATTGCATTTCATATACTTGTTGATTTCTTTTCCCTGTCCCTTTCCCTGTCCCTTTCCCTTTCCCTTTCTCTTTCCTTTTCCCTTTCCCTTTCCCTTTCCCTTTCCCTTTCGCTTCCCCTTTCTCCTCTTCCCTTTCCCTTTCTCCTCTCCACTCTCCGCTCTCCTGCAGAAGACCATATTTCTATACCGATTTCAGATTTTTTTTTGAACTAACGTTGCTGTAATGCTCAGGACATGAAGTCTGGAAATGTTTTTGCCTTTCTGGTAAGGAGCAGCTCAGCAATGTTTTTTTCCTGAGTGTTACAGCTTTTATGTTCTTTATGATAGTTTATTTATTTACTTACTTATTTACTTACATATTTTCTGTCAAGAAACTCCATCCTCTTTGTATAGGGAAGATTGGGGGAAGGAGGTGGGGAAGCAGCTTGAGCTAAGCAGTTACTGGAGCTGATCACCAAGACAAAATGTGCTTTTCTTCTGACAATATTTCGTTCTTTTTTCTAGAGTTGACAAAGCAAAGAATGCTTATGCACATTCTACCTATTGAAATGTGAGTATGAGGAGGGAATCTTAACTCTTAATTAATGCTAAATCATGGCAATCATAATCCTCAGACCCTGTATCTGTTCCTGGCTGTGGCAGGAGGCTGTCTTGTTGTCTAAATTAATTAGACCATTGCATTATTACCTTTTTTTTTTATTTTGCCTTGGGGAAAAACCTCTATCTTCCATCTTTTAGATAGGTTATCAGAGCAGAAAATGTCTTTTTACCATTGTATGTGTGCAACTGATACTTCTAACAGAACTGGGCTAAAATTTCAGATGAAATCTTGGATCCCAGCTAGTCCTCTTGGCGTTTTAGATGAAATGTACTTTTCATAAAAGTTTGGATTTTTTTTCAGAATAATTTTTTTTTCTGTTTTCTGCAGGTAGAGGTATGAAATCTTAATCTGTATCAACATGTGCTTTACATCTTGGATGTTTGTTTATAGAAAAAAATTGATATACTCTGCAACTTCTAATCAGATTTTAACACTATTATTGCTGTGTTTTCTAAAATATTACTTCTACTAAAATATGTATGTTTGTCTCAGTAATAATTTCCATTTTTCACAAGCAAATATGGCACACTCATCACTGAAATGTCTGCTGGTGGGCAGGCTTCAGTGAAAAATAGTTCAAAACTTGGCAACTCTGCAAGTTTTAGAGTTATTTTGCTGTTCCGAAAGGTGCATGGTGGAGGCCTTCAAATATATTGAGCTCTATTGAATGTTTGATAATGTTTCTGTAATTACTGACTTGCTATTTCTTGTCATCTGATGTAATTTTTGGTGCATAGTAGTTTCATTAATTCCACCAGTTTACTTTGCAGGGAGTCCTGAAGTGCAGATTCCTGTGTGGATGGGCACTTGGGGACAAGGTTTTGTGGTGGCCTTGGCAGTGCTGGGGGAATGGTTGGATTTGATCTTAAAGGTCTTTCCAAACCTAAACGGTTCAGTTCTAAGAGCAGTGTTGAGTTGGGAATGAGGGATGGGAAAGTCGTGGCTTCACTCTGCCAATCTGTGCTGTAATTGTTTATTTTCCTACCAGTGGCTGTACTGTGGCTGATGGATCAGGACTGACAGGCTCCCAAAAAATCCATCCACCTTTATGCCTGGATCACTGGAGTGTCTGAGCCTACTCCACGAAGTCAACAATGCCCATGGTCTCTCTCCATCACTTCTGCTGTATCTGATCTCCCAGGCTGGGGGGATTGCTCTGCTCTGCCCTTTCTGAGTGAAAGGATTTGAGGGAACTGCTGAACTTGCAGGAAATCGTGGTCAGGCTTTTCATTTGGCTCTTAATGGTGTGAGCTCAGAGGTTGCTTTGATTCCTTTTGGCTTAGAAATTTTTGTTTGATCTACTTACAGCAGAAGTTCCTGCTCCCTCCATGTGACCTGCCCTACACCAGGCAACAGTACCGTAATTTCAGAAAAGCCCAGCTTCCAAATAGTCAGAATTGTTCCTTTTAAAAGTTCTGAAAATCAGATCAGGATTCTGGCCAAGGTTCAGAGAGGACGTAGCTGCACAGAGCGGCATCACACCCACCCAGTCATCTGTGTTCCTCCACTGAAAAGATTTAATCTGCTGAAAAAAATCCCAGTGCCTTCAGGACATGGAAATTTTCTCCAGATAGATAAAGTAGAACTGCCAAAAGGATTTGAAAGTGGCTACAGTGTTTTTTGTTCTATCTGGAGAGGAATGGCATCCAGATCCAGGGACTGGCTGGTAATGAGATGGAATAGTACTGAGCTCAGTGTTACAAATAAGGCATTTATAACCAAATTAGACAAAGATGGGCTAAAGGACAGATAAAGGTGACAAATGTCAGCAGAACTGTGTAATGGGAGAAGGGATATCTTGACCTGACATAATAGCTCGTGGAGGATTCAGAGCACATATGCCACTGCAGTCCCTGAGATGTTATGAATTCAGATTTCTTAAAGATTTTTTGGACAGCATGTGAATAACAGAGGGCCAGAAGGGCTTATGCTAACCTGGTTTACTTCTTCATACTGAAATTGTGAGAATAGGAAGGAAAGCATGAATTGCTTAGCATGAACTGAAGTTATTGGAATTATTCGAATTTGAATGTACGTTTTCATTTTGAAAGTGAACTTTGTTGTTAAATAGTTCTTAATAATCCTTCTTGTAAAATGCTTTCTATCTCCGGTGAGGGACAGTTAAACTAAAAATGGATGGTGCAAAGACAAACCACAGTAGTGTAGCAGTGTTTGTCCAGCCTATCTGGAACTTGTTTGAGTGCTTGAGGTTCAGCCACAGCTCTTAAAAATTAAAAAAAAAGAGCAAAGATGATACCAATGGAGCAGCAAAATGTCCGAAGAATTTATCTGATGCACTGCACAGTGAGCAGAAAAGCTTAATATTGCAATCAGGTCAGTGTCCGAAGTGCCACTTTAACAACCATAAATATAAAATCAAAACCTAAGAATGTTGAGCTGCAAGGGTTTACTCTTCCTGATATTCAGTGCAAGCAGTTGGCATTACTTCTTGTCATCAATCATTCTTTATGTGGGCAAAGCATGCCTAACAAATTAGTTGCTCATTGCTTATTTGGCTGATACTTTGCTGCTATGTCAGACTCTATTTGGCTGTTTGAACTGCGGTCTTTTTCCAGGTACTGTGTCTTTCTCTCTGGAAGGTGCTATTAATAGAATGTTCCTTTTGTTATTTGCAGCTCTCATAATTGCCTTAAGCTCGTAGTCTGAGTTAATTCACCTTGTTTGGGTTTTATGTTGTCTGGCTGAAACATCTTGCATATTGTGAATTTGTGTTTCAGAAAAGCACAGACCAAGTTATTTCTACTGAGAGAAGAGCAGCGTCTTAATCTCTTAAAATTGATACAAACTGAGGTATAGACCATGCACTCAGAAGTGGAATCTGAAGAGACAAGATGAGACATGAACACTCAGAGCAGAAGTGACTGGAGTGAGAACAGAGCAGAAATAGTACAATTACTGACCTTTGTGTGAGAGATGACAGAGAATGAAAGCTGCCTCTGAGAACTGAATTAAAAAAAAATAGGGGCTATATATGAGAGATACTTGAATGTATATACATGGACATGGTGGTAGTGAGAGGTTCTAAAGAATGTAGTTTTCTTAGTGGATATTTAGCACCAACAATTCCTAAATCATGTTTTAGTCATGAAATGACAAAGGCACTCAAGGAATAGGCTTTTGCTGATGTAGGTATCAGCAAATGATTTAGTTTTCTCACATTATATGAATGCAGAAAGTTTTACAATGCTGTGGCAGACTTCGGTGTTTGAAAGCTTGTCTGCATTCGCATTAGAAGTAATCTGCCAGCATGACGTCTCTATGAGAGTGGTTTTTTCAGAAGGGAAAATGGAAATTATTTGGGATTGATTGGAACGTTACAGTAGTAGTAGGTAGAGGTGACTCTTAAGTATCCTTTTTTCTACTATAATCCTAACACTCAGAAACAAATTCAAAACAAAAATTGAAATGTTCCACTTCTGGGAGTTTGCAGTGATTCACTCTAATGTGCTTAGATGTTACCTGGTTGTATTTTAAAACAAACTTTTGATGAAATTAGCACTGGTTTGGAAAGTCCATGTTTACTAGCAGAGCTTTGTTTGTGATGAAAAGTGATTCAGTCACATCATTTTTTTTCCCTCAGCCAGCTTTACCTGAAAAATTCTTGATGTTGGATCAGGTGCAAGGATCCTTTTTAGAGAGCTGACAGAATATATGTAAACTGTGAGAACACCTGATGGCTGCATTTCAGCTGTGCTGTGGTAGAAGATGTGTGAGTGAAGCAGAACAAGGCAGGACTGCCCCAAGAGCCTGAATTCAAGACAATGTGAAAGATGTGAGCACAGTGAAATGATAAATAATTCTGTTACCAGAATCTGTTACCAGAATATTTACAGCTACTGCTGTGTGACTGTTGCTCGTAGATACTGTCTGCAGAAGTAAGTTGGGTTTTGATGTGGTTTTGTTTTTTCTTTTATTTTTGGTTTGGTTTTGTTTGTTTGTTTTTTGTTTGTTTTTGATTTTTGTTTGGGTTTTTTTTTTCGTTTGTTTGTTTGTTTTATTGTGGGACTTTTTTCAGTACAGAGAGATCAGAATAGGAAGAAAATCAGTCCAGCCTGCAGGACTCTATAGCCTCGAACTCCCCCTTAAAAACAAACCAAAACAATTCCCTAAACCAACCTGAAGTGACTTCTGACTGCTTTTATTAAAGAAAAGCCCCAGCTGTGACCATGTATAATTTGTAGACTTTTTAAAATTGCAGCTCAAGCTTTATGAAATAGATTTGCATTTGTAAATACCATTATTAAGAACTTAAGCAGCTCAGACAATAATTATTTTAAGTATTAAAGATGCCCTTGTGTTAAAACAAAATATGGCTAACCTGACTTCAGTTTGCTTGTCTCTAAAGTGAGATTTACAATGTGTATAATCCTTATTCAGTTGAGTGGGAAATTCCTGTGTATCTAAAATGAGCTTCATAGCACCACAGCAAATGAGTAGAAGTGGGGATAGAGCAATGTACTTTTGTCTGTGAGAGACAGGAGACAGTGTGTTAATTATTAAAAACACAAACAAGCATCAAATTGTACGATGTACATACGTGTTTTAAAAACCCTAAGCAAACAAACCAAAAAAACCCAGAGAGACTCAGGTGCTTTCCGGAGCTAGAATTTAAATCACCTAATTGCTGTAGCTAACTGATACGCCACTTTCAGAGTAGAAAATATTAATTGTCTTGCTCATCTCTTGAGTGCTTGTTAAACAGCTACAGGGAGGTGGCAGAGTAACGTGTTACAGAACACATTGGTTGGGAATAGCTTCCACAGTTTTTACTAAAACTGGATCACAGTGCAGCCAAGAATGCGAGGATCATGGTTTCACAGAAGTACCAGAAAGCAGGAGAATTATTCTGTGGCATAGGAGTTAAAGTTTCCGTTTGTGAGGGTGACAATGTGCTGTCTGGCATCTGTTCAGTGTCATCTCAAGGCTGTCTAAGAACTGTTCAATGCTCTGGGGGAGGAGCAGATGAGATTTGAAACCTGTAGCATCTTCTTCTGGGGGAAATGTATGGACCAAAGAGAAGTGCAGAACTGCTGAGGTTGGTAGAAGCCTCTTGATCTTGGGGTTGTGTAGTTCCACCCTCCTGCTCAGTGCAAGGCCTTGCTCAGGGCCATGAGAAGCTGAACTTTGGGAATCTCAAAGGATAAAGACTCCACAAAGTCTCTGGGCAAACACGTTCCAGTCACTCTCAGTACAAAGTGTGTGTGGCATTTTTCTCGTGTTTGAACTTTCAACCAAGTCTTCCAGTGAGTGACACATGGGGAAACTGTATTCTGCATTGACGTTAAAAGCCAAAATTTTTCCTTGTGACAAGACTCAGAAATGTCCCTTCCTTCCTCTTGCACACCATGGTACCTTCAGAGAGGAACCGACTGTACTGTGGATGTATCAGAAAGATTGTCTATTTGTCACAGTGTACCAGGCAACTGAGCAATTAGTCAAGATATGAGTCAGGCATTTCTCATTGCTAAATTAACCAATTGTTACAGCTGGGCTGAACTTTTCAGCCAAAAAAATGCTAAGTAGAAAGCTGCAAATTCAAATTGATGAAGAAATAACACAACTTCCATGTCAGCATTGACAAGTACTTTCCATTAGAAACTGTGACCTTAAGAAAATCTGAGATAAATTGAAGTATTTAATTTAATCTCATCTTGACTGCAAGGTTTTCATCTTTATTAATCTAACTTTTTAATGATATAAAGCCTCTCTTGGTTGCCAAACTTCCAGTAAATATTAGTACAACAGAAGAATCATTTTTGCAGCTACCTGAACTTTTCTTTACTTCCATTATAGAATATGTGTCTTATTTGTCTTAAAATCTTGTTATAATACTGATCATTTTGATGAATCACTTGATATTTTGGACAAATTGGTCACTATTATTGACCAGTACTGTGGCAATATTTGTTGATCTCCAGTCAACAAGGGATGGAAAGATTTGTAATGGCTTGTGGAGGGAAAATAAAAAAAGGAGCATTAACAGTATGTTGCTAACTAATGAATAATAATTTAGATAGTAGAGATACTAAATTTTCTGTGCAAAAATGATTTTTTTAATTTATATTTTCATAGGTACTTGCTGAGATAACAGCCAGAGGTAGAGATCAGGAAGCTGAGGCACTCAGCAGTGACTACAGAGGGTAAACCAAGCTGTCAAAACCTGTGATTGTTTGCTTATGAATAAAACAAAAGCCTAGAAGGAGTGGAGCTGGGCTTTGGAAGGTAAGTTAATTAAATGCTGCTAAAGGGAGACTAAAGCTCTTTTGTTTCTGTATTTGTATTATTGCTTCCCCAAATGACTGTGATCATTAGGAATAAATATGTGGTGTTTACCCTCAGCACCAAGGTTATGTAAGGGGTCTTAGTTGAAGTGCCTTATAATAAACCACGCTTTGGTGCACAGAAAACAAAAATACAGGGCTCTGATGCTTGACTTACGCTATGCAGAGTCACTGTATTTCACAGGAAAAGCCCGGAAACATAAATGTGATGTGAATTTTGTGCCTGACTAGTTGATTAAAAGGACACTTTAGTGGCTGCTGCACACTTTATGAATTCTTATTATCCTGCAATTGCACAACAAGATCTGTATCTAAATCCAATCTCTTTCCAACATCAGTAGCAAGTTTAGTATCATGGGAAAATTATTAGAGACAGTTTAGCTACCGGGGATAAAATAAGTGCTGTGTTGTTCACTGTGGTCTGACACACTGTCCCACAGCTTTTCTGCATCAAAAAGAGGAAGGAAGCCTTATTGGATGTCAGGGGTCACTTAACAGCAGACCATAAGCAGGGAATGCTTTTGTGGCCTGTGCTGAGTTGTCTGGTTTTGCATCTAGGCTGTCACCATCTCCTGAAGTAGCTTTTAAAAGCCATTTTTGGTTGCGACTGTAGCACAACTTCAACTGTGCTTTCACTGTATTGGGAGTCTTTGTGTATGTAGGGTGCAGCTGGTGAATTTCTGGTTAATAACCACAGCCTTTATCCTTCATATTTAAGTGGAATGCCCCCCACTATGCCCTGAAACAAGAACATTTAAATGACCAGGAAATTTCCCTGGAAAAGTGTCTACCTGATAATGTAGCTGGAGTACAAGGACCTCATCGTGGTTTAACCCAGCAGGCAGTTAAGCACAGCACAGCTGCTCACTCACTCCCCTGCAGTGGGCTGAGAATGGGAAAAAGGTAAAACTGCGTGTTGTGATAATGACAATTTAATAGGACAGAAAGGAAAGGGAAAATAATGCTAAAAACATAGAAAACAAGTGATAGGATCACAAAACTAGTGATAGGACAAGGGGTAATGGCTTTAAATCGAAGAAGGTAGGTTTAGGCTAGATCTTAGGAAGAAATTCTTCCCTGCTGAGCTGCCCCATCTCTGGAAGTGTTCAAAGCCAGGCTGGATGAGGCTCTGAGCAACCTGGTGTAGTGGAAGGTGTCCCTGCCCCTGGCAGAGGGTTGTAACTCGATGAAGGTCCCTTCCAACCCAAACCATTCTGTGATGTGCAAGGCACTGGCCCCGCACCCACTGACCAGTGCCAGGCCAGACCCTGGGCAGTGACTGCCACACCCAGCCAGCTTTGCACATCTCCTCTGTCACCTGTCCGTGTAGTTCAATCCTGTTTTAGCTATCTGTGGATTACCCAGAAGCTGTGATTACCAGAATTCCTGAACAAATGGAATCACTTTGTTTACCCTGTCTAGGCTACCTTAGTTTCCTGATATATTTTTGTGACTCGGACCTCATCCTTTCTTTCCTTGGCTCCTTGCTCACTGACAAAATACTGCACTTCATTGTAGGCTTAAAATAAATATTACAATCCCTACTATTAAGTGGAACTTTCACCACACAAAGTATTTCTCTCACATTGGTTGCTACAGGTATTTTTTAGCAACCTGAACTCATATAGAAAACTTCTAAATGGATATTAGCCTTGATCTTCACTTTCTGTCTTTACAGGCATCCCCTGCTTAGGGTCTGCTGTTCAGCAACCCCTGATATCTGATAGAGCCATAGCCATTCCACTTTTTGATACCCAAAACTTGCCATTTGATAATAAAATCGGCAAGTCTGCTATGAAATGCCTGTCCCTGAGATACAGCCCCTGAGACAGCCGAGTATAAGCTGCTTTCACAAGGAGGCACAAGAAGAGCTTTGGAAAGATGCTCTAAATGACCTGCTCACTGAGGGGGCTTCTGATAAATCCCCATTAAAATTAGCTTAAGCCCCAAAGCATGTAATTTTAATCTTCTCAAAGTCCTGCCATCTCTTTTTAATATTTATAAATGGGTAACAGGAATACTCAATCATTTTTTAATCCAGTTAAACCTAACAATATCTTGTGGTAAAGAGTTCCACAACTGAGATTCTATTGCAAACTGTTTGCTTTTAATCAATTCCAAAATTGCCCATATGAGACCTTTTTTGTTTGCAAAGGTTTTGGCTTAAAGATGAACTTGGAGCAAAGTCTGACGTGAGAGAAAAATGAGCGAGTTGAGTTCTGGATCAAGATCTGGAACATTGCAGCTACCCTTTTTTGCATCAACATTTGGTCTTTTTGAATACTTCTTTCAGCTCATGTTTTCGATCTCAGTTCATTCATCAGAAAGAAAATTCTTTCAAGGGCAAGGAAAAAAAATAGGCATGGGAGAAATGATAGAAGGGAACTTATATATGGGTGAGAGTGGAGAGGCGTTAAAAGGCATCCACCCACTTCTGGCTATGAAGAGGAAAGGTCAAACAGAAAAATATCTTATTTTGTCTGTTTATACCTGTCTTGTTCCTCAGGGTGCTGTTACCTTGCAATGTTGTCACCTCTGTGCTACAGAAGGAATAGGTAACTACAGTTAATGTGCTAAATCCAGCCAAAGCGCGTGAAAGAAGCTGCATTTTCAATAGTGTCAAGAGACTTTGGGAAAAAAACACTGTATTTCATTAAGTCTTGTGCAGAGCTGCCGAAGGGAGGCAGAGCAGGAGAGGCAGTGCATGCTTTTATTGTGGCAGGGTTGAACATAATCCTGCAGAGGAAGAACAGGGTGAACAAAGGCCACTGAGAGAGATGGCAGCGGGTGCCCTTTTCCTTAGACCACGGTTATGCCTGGCTCAAGGTTAGACTTACCTTAATGCCTAATATGCTTCAGATTTAGAGAGTATAAAGAACACAATTTGGAGCTGCAGCGATTGCATTGCTGTGAAAATTAGTTCTGTCTTCAGATAGTATTTCAGTGGGGACACACTTGAGTATATACATGTGATACCTTTCTTGCTGGTACTGCATCGTGGCATGCTTGTATTTGAATGCATATATTTAATTTTCAAATGTAAAGCTAAGTCTCTGCCTGTAGTTCTGTGTATCCATGCTTCTCAGAGGCCACTGCTTGATTGACTCTTCAGTAACTTTTCATGTCCATAGATTATGTTCCCTGAATAGGGAGTTAATTGAATTTGCTTGCTTGAGTTCCTGACCAAGATGTTCCAATGTGTAGAGGTCTGGAGGAAGGATGTCCCAGAGGAATGGGTGGGTGTGTATAGGTAGATACATAAAATATGCATGTGTGTGTATGAATAGTGTAAATTCCTTAGGTATCCTAGAATGCCATCCCCATTGGAAATGGAGTCATGACATAGTTACTGGATGGCTGCATAAAGTCTAGTTCTTCATATATGAGAGGAAGATAGAAACTTTCTGCTGCATAAGTGACAGTTGTGGGTGTAAATCATGACTTTTAAGCTTAGGTTTTCTTTTGCCTAAGTTTGCATATTATGCTGATACCTCTTGTATCTATCAAAGTGTCTTACAGTTCAAGCAACATAACTGACTTTGTGTACATGTTGTCCTCTCTTTTCTTATGGAGCAACATGCTGGAGTGGAGTATCATGACACAAGTTTAAATAAGCAGGTTTAATGATAGGCACTTGTACCTGGAGCAAAGGGTGGTGAGAACTCAGTGATTATTGCATGTCTACAGGCCATTTTGGGATAACGTGGGATGTTTTGGTTGATTTAAGTCAACCTGGGAGCACTAGCTAAAAATTGTAAGGTGCTTTGGCCTTGCAGAATAGGTGGCAAATAAAAAAATCTGTCAATCAGAATGGTTAAAACGCTGTGAGTGACTCCCCTCAAGTTATGCAAAATAGAAGAAGAGAGATAAAGCTGTACAAACTACCACCACTTACACAGAAATTGCCAATTATCAGAGGGTGTCTCTGTGTGCATTTTGAACAGGTGTCATCAACAACCAAGCACAAAGACTTCCAGTCCTTCACACCTGGTGCACTTTGTACAAACACGCAGCCACTTCCCAGGAAAGAGTCCTGTGTCTAATTCCCTGCAGCCTCACTTTTGTTCAGTGTTCAAGGGTTTTTGCAAATCTTTCGTTGATCCCTCTGTACTGATGTGATTCGTTTCATCCTTCCAAGGGCTACCCTTTTATTTTGCTTCTGCCTTTATTTGGCCAATCATATTCATTCTTACCATATTAATCCTGTCACTGATTAACTCTTTTTCTCAAATAGCATTCAAGCATACTGTAGTATGGTATAATGCTGTCATATCTGCATTTTCCTGGAGCGTGTATCCTATTTCATTTTAAATAGCGAAACTACTCCATTATATGATGGGAGAGTGTTGCATTTTTCTGCATTTTACACATTCAAGGAATATAAAACCAAAAGGAAAATAATGTGGTTTGCTTTAATCCTGTGTTTTCCCCACTTTACAGTTATTTCTTTAAATAAACAGTGAAATAATAGTAGTCCTGTACCCATGAAAGAATCCAGGTTAGGAAAGAGCAAGGCAGCACAGAAATAGTTGTTCTTCAGACCTTTCAAGACAAGTTTACTTAAATCTAACATAATCAGAATACCTGATTGTGATGGGTAAATTGAGAAATAGGTAAATAGATGGCGCTATGAGAGGAAGAGGTGGAATCAATTTTAAATTAGTACCCCTGAGTTCTGGAAATTACTTGCTGGATTATATTCTATTGCTGGTTGTGGCACAAACTGTTTATTAAACACTATAAAGTGCAAAAGCTTCTGCCATTATCCAGGTGTTTTCCGAACTCAGGGTTTATATTGAAATTTGCTCATTGATTTCTGGGGTCAAATCTAAATACCCTCTGGGCTATTTCCAATGTACCTTTGAATTTTAATGTTGAATTAATAGAACCTATTTTAAGGTTTACAGCAGATTTCGTATTTGGCTTGTTCCCAGTTCCAGGTTTTTAAAGCATTATCATAAGCAACAGTAATTTTATCTGTCAAGAGCTGAATGAAGATAACCTGTGTATATAGGTGTATATATATATATTTTGTATTTTCTATTCCTTCTTGTGTCAACACAGGAAAATTTGCAATAGATCCAGTTTTTGAATCCTGTTTCCAAAAAGTTATACTTAGGATTAGATGGATTGGTCTGTGTTCACCACTTCTCCACTCCTCCCATCACAGTTTGTAGACGTAGAAAATAGCATTTGAAGTGAACTTCATCTTGCTGTCAGCCAGACAACAATAACCCTTCTGAGAAAGAATGCAAGAAGCTCTTTTTCCCTTCAGTATAGGAGGGAGGATGTGTGGACTTATAGAAGGAGACAGCTGTTGCACAGGAGTGTGGAAGAATTTCCCTGTGATACAGGATGGGTCTCTTCCCCTTAAACTATCAATTGCTTTGTTTGCTTGCCTTGAATGCCCGAAAGGAGAACACAGAACTGGTGCAGAACTGCAGAGGTTTTAGCACAAGACACTGCAAACTATCTAAATAACAATCCTGAGCATTTGCTTGCTGCTTCTGCCAGAAAAACCCATAACCCACATCTAATTTGTGACGTTGACCTTGGTTCTGCAACACCACCTAAAAACTTCCAGTTGACTGCTGAAAAATACAAAACTGGAATATTTGGCCTTGCACTTTGAGAAATAATTTTTATTGAAACAAATAACGTTTTAAGTTTTTGAATCTTTCTATTTCCATTGTTTCTTCTGTGTAGCCCTGACTCTGTGTGACTTCAGATATTCTGCTCTTCAGCCTTTCATTGCAAATGCCTCCAATATAGTTGGCATGAAGAGATTTTTTAACAGCTGACTTTAATTTACTGATGCTGCATTGCCCGGATCAATATTATTGCATTTGGAAAGTCTATCCTGCCATTAGATTTACCAACCAGAAAATGGAGGCCGCTAAAAGGCTTGACTTCAATTCAGATTTCTAATAAATCTTCTACAAATGTGGATTATGATGCAGCAATTTTTTGTTCCTTTGAAATACTAAGGAGATTCTCCAGTATTTCACAGGGACCACTGTATCACTGTCACATCTGATCCTTCAGGGTGGGATTAAGTAATTATGTATGTCTTGCAGTGATTTAATGCTAATGCTTTCCACTTTACTCATGAAAAGAGATGCAGGAGGTATAATGGGACTGCCCAGGACTGGAGCAATCAGAACCTGGCCTATAACATCTATTTATAAAGTTTGTTTTCTTCTCTTTGTATGCATAATTTTCTGAATACCATTAGGCAGTAAATGTGTTAAGAAAATGGCCATCCTCTATTTATATGTTTAAATTTGCCACTTCAGTCACAGAGGGCACATTCCCTGGATGATACTCAGTATTAATGGTTGAATTAAAACAAGCAGTTGCCAAAAAACACATCTGAGAACGGTCTCTGATTTTCCTTTCCATTAATCCAGGATAACTACTTGTACTTTCTTTCTTTACCTGCATTCTCAGGTCATGTTCCCCTTTGGCATGTCCTCTTTTTGTTGATTTCCTTTGGTTGTAAAATCACTCAACTTCATTCAGTGAAGGAGGAGGACTGAGAGGACAAAGTCATGGAAGTTTGGTGCTTGTGTTACCATGGTGGTAACTCTGATCACTCTTCACTCTGCAGATTTGTATTTGATGAACAAGCAGATCGTGCTGCTGTGTAACAAAGTGATGGAGTCCTATTTCTCCCCCTAAAAATACATTTCTGTTTTGACGTTACCCTATCGAACAAATGTTTTAGAGTCATTCATCTCGAAACAAGCAGAAATTGTTTTTTGTGTTGGTAGCTAGCAATTTGCTGTGCTTAATGTACTTGTGTTTGCAAAGAATACATGGAGAATACCTCTTCTTTCCTTTTATTGGCTTCTAAGTATGTTGGGGTGAGTTTTTTGGTGGAGAAGGGAGAAAATAGTTTATAATCAGTTTCTAAGTATCAAAGCATGGCTGTGAATTGCTAACTTCTAATGCATATTCCCCATCTGCAGAACTGAAAGGAATCAGCGAGATATAAAAAGCAAATCATTGTTGCATTCAAAGCCAGTGACCATCCATCTGATACTGATACTGCCTTTAAATTTATATCCTGGATTTTCCCAGTAGATCTGTAAATGTCTATATAGGTTCTGCAAACAGAAGCACATAGCTCTAAGGTTAAAGGAATGTAATTTTTAATTATGCCCTTCAGAGCATTTATCATTTCTTTCCAAGAGTTATTGGACTCCAGACATTCATATGCCATACTGATATATATTCCCTTCATTATGAAAATTCCAATATAAATACCACCATCTTCTTTTCTTTGGATCATTTGGCCTGAAAGTTTTAGATATCCTGTCCCATATTAAGTTGCATGTCAGTTAAATGGCTTGCAAATTATCTCACTGCTTGAATGGGATAATTTTGCTTTCCCTTTAACTTGAATTGGTATGTCTTTTAATTTTTATTAAATTTATTAATTATTCCATTGGCATAGCAATGGAATGATAATCTCATTAAAATGATTAATCATTCATTTTTCGTTGGTTTGTGGTGGGGTTTTTTGTTTGTTTGCTTGCTTGCTTTTGTTGTTTTTAAATTTACATGGAATTCCAAGTTGTAATAGTTCAGCAACAACAAACTTCATCTGGCTCAGAAAAAATGGTGCTGAGGCCTTGAGAGGTTCCTTTCTTTGCAGTCAGTGTTTTGCTACGTGTCACAGTGATTCATCAGTTGCAGTGACTGATAGAAGGGATAAATGACAGGTTCTTTATCATTGCCTTTGGCAGATGCACATATAGAAATCTTATTTCTGTCTAGAAAAGGTGCTGGGAAAAACCGTGTCGTTTGTGTTAAATACTTGATTTTGATTAGGAAGATGCTCAGTATAGGAGCAAGAAGACTGATTTTGACTTCTTGGCTTCTGGTTCTTAGAATGGTTATTCAAAATCCAAGTTCTGCTACGAGGTCCTCTTGGTTCACATCACAGTTCTGCATCTAAATGGCTTTATAGAATGTGATCAGAACTCGAGTGATGGAGCACATCTCACGGAGTGATAATTGAGAAGATAATTTATCGGTTTCCCTGTTGGTTATTTAGCCTCCCTCTGTAGTCAGTAGATCTCACTGAGATGTGTGTGAACAGTGAGTGTTTAGCTCATTTCAGAATTATATTAGTTATGCAGCCAAGTCCTGGGAGGTCTGGGACCACCCAGACTTAAAAATAAATGTAGCCAGGTGAGCTAAATGAATGCTCAGGTCCTCTTGCTCCTGGGGTTCCTCTCGAGAACAGCTGTCTTCCTCAACAAAGAATCTTGCATCAGCTGATTTGTGGTACCTGATGTTTGCATATTCTTACCTGCTGTTTGTAATTCAGGACTTTCCACTCAATCTTCCTTGGAGTGCTGCAACTCAGAGTACTGACCTTGGTGTACATTTGATTGCTACAAGAAACTCAGGGAGCTGCTGTCAGATACAAATTCTACCTGAACACTAGAAAAAGTGATTAAACACTGGGCTCTTCTTTGCCTGTGGATGATCTATGCATTTCATGCTTGACACTCTTTTAATTTGGTCCTGATGAATTTGGGGTTTTGTCTTTTTTTTTAATTTGTTCCTGAAGATGGTGTGGGTTTTTTGTGTCTGGTGGAAAATGAGGACATAACATTCATTTAACTTTACTGTAAAATTCAGTTATAGGAGTATCTTGATTTCGTTCAATATGTACCACTTCTCTCCTTTGAATGGAGTTGTGGGTTGTTTAAATGTGCATGTTATGAGTTGTATAAATGTGCATGTTACTGATCCACCAATAAAGGGTTGGTTTTGTCCAGTAAGGAGAATCTTTGTCAGCAGAAGTTGTAGAGGTTTAGAGTAAGCAATGGCTTCTAACTTTTTCCTTTTAATAGTTAAAACTCAGTTATGGTCAGGATGACAACCACTCACTCCTAGGCTGGACAGCAAGTACTAGTTTTATTTTCTTTTACTTCTCAGCCCTTAGTGGCTTCTACCTATTTTTCTTTTTCTTCAACTTTTACAACAAGTTACCAAGATCCCCATCCTAAGTCATTGCAGGAAGGGCACGCTGATGGAGATTTTGATAAATTACTTCTTGTAATATGATTTAACTTCCAGAGTATTCTTCATTCCTCCAGTGTTTTTCTCCTCACTTGCTCCATATGTTCACTTTCTGTCATCACCAGCTGTAAGAAATGTTTTTGGCTCTTGACTCCAAGATATGGCCAGTTACAGCCTTGTCTTCCAGACTGAACACTTTTTAAAATATAGCCTTGATTTTTACTTTTCCTTTGCCAGTCATACCATTCACTTACCTGTGTGACTCGGTAGTTGAATGTTACACTGTTTCCGGTTTCTGAAATAAATTCTACATATAGAGGAGTGTTTTTCTCTGGGAAAATTATAAAGAAAGGGAATAATGGCCTCCAATAGAGAGGTTGCCTGTGAGAATGAGCAAAAAGGGACTGAAAAATTAAAGGAAGAAATGAAAAAAAGCTATTCGAAAAGTGATGGACTAAAAAGAGGTGGTCATAAGGAAAATAAAAATCTGTTTTAGTTTTTAGATGCTCATGGAATAAAAGTCAACTCTCCAGTGGAACTTTTTGATTCCTGAAGACTTACAGCAGTTACTTGGCGTTCCACCTTAGTTTTGTCATTATTGGATTCTTAGTTAATCTTAAAACCAAAAGTCTCTATGTTTATTTATTTTTCCCCTGATATTCTGTAAATCCTTCCTCTGAAGTGATTATGAGAAAATGGTATTACTTTTTTCTTTTTCTTGGCAAATTAAAAAAAGTTAAATCTTTGTTTTGTCATGGTACTGCCATGGGTGAGTGATTAGGCACTGACTCTTCAGTCTCTCTTGCCTAAGGTTAATTTATGGGGATTTTCTAAATCCCAGCCTAAAGATTCTTGGCTCTCTTACTGATATATAGTTCCTATCAGTTCAAATGCTATTAGCTGAATTACGCTCTGGTTGTGAGCACAATTCTGAGCAAGAAAGCTTGGAGTAGTTGTATGGTTCAAGTATTATACCTGTGAATGTTTTTATACATGCAGTCCAGCTGATTTGGTTCACAACAAGACACGGAAAAGCATATTAGATCTTTGGAAATCAAAGAAATTTGGAAATCACCAGTACTGTCTCTTCTGAGTGGAGAGGAAGTGTTCTCTACTCATCAGCTATTCTGTAGTGGCTGCCACACACTTGGCTGTGGACATGGATCTGTAGGTGTTCATGTATCTACACAAAAAAGTTGAAAATCTTCCTGTGAATTGCTTTTTTTTTTTCTTTTCCCCAAAAAACTGGGGAGCTGGAGCAAACTGCAAGATTATTCAGATGAAAGAAAAGAGAGATATTAAGTATTGGAATAAAAAGCTGGTTTGGAATGCAGATATTTGCTCAGACTGAAGAGTCTTCTGTAGCTGATTTGGACCAGAGACTATATATTCAATTCTGAAAATTCAATGAGCATCCTTATCACTAAGCTGTTGAGTGCTCTGAAATATAGGCCATAAATGGAACAAGTGTAAATGCTCCTTCAGACAGCTTCAGATAAATAGCTGAATTGGATGCCTTTCTTCTTGTTTTGACAAGAAATCTCACTCTCAAATACTCCCCATCTGTGCTATTAAGGGTTTTCTGTGCATGCCATGGAAGATTTGCTGGTGCTCAGTGGTTGCAGCACTCACCTGGGGCAGGGCTGCCTGGTTCAAGCCTCTGCACTACATGAGGCTGAGATTGGGCATTAATATGTCCCCCACTTTGTGGTAAATGCTTTAAATGTCTCCTCTGAAATAGGCATTTATTTCAACCTTAGAAGACCTTAAATTGCTCTCTCTAGAGACTATGAAAATGTTCGTAGCCTAGGAAAATCATTTGTCACCCTGCTAGACAGCTGAACAATCTGCCTCTGCGTTCTGACCTGAAAAACACGATCTGCAGAGTTGCTGTGGGTTGGAGTTTCCAAGCACAGTGAGCAGGGCTAATCCAAATGCCTTAACCTTTCAGTTTAGGAATTTACTGCTCTTCGTCTGGCAGGAGTCCAGTTAACCCTGCCCTGCTGGAATTTACAATGTTAATAGAATTAATTCAGCTGTGCACAGTCAGTGCCACAGGTGCTGTCTTGTTTACCCGAACAGAACCCAGAACAGGAATATTCAAAGGAGCGAGCTCTTGTGCCAAAAAGGGCAATTCATTTACTGTTGAATTCATATCCTTTTATAAGAAAGTTTTCCTGAAGTCTGATTGAAACAGGAAAGGATTGTATTGAAACAGGAAAGGATTGTTGGGTTGGCAAGAAGCAGACAACCAAATAGCAAGTCAATTCTTTTAGTCACTACTGCAGAGTTTAATTTTTGTCTGCAGTACTGAATATGTCAAGTGGCAGGCTTTCTCCAGCTTCCATTAGCTGGTTTTAAATGGTGTCATTAGCAGGAGAGGAGGTCAGGGGAAAAAGCACAAGTAAAAGCTATCTTAGCTCAAAGCTCTGGATGAAATCATGTTACAGATGAGAAACTGTACGTCGTGTCCCCAGATTACTGAGCAAAGAAGTGAGCCAGGACAGAAGGAAGGATCCTGACTGTTCTGTTAAGCCAGTTTCTGTTTCAGTAACCAAATCTTTCTCCATCTCTGTGTATAATGGCTGAGTTTACTCCCACTGTAAAATGTCAGAAGGTTGATAATGCAGAATTTTTTGAGAATAATAGAATCTCTTAATTCTGGAAAGAATTCTGGCATTCTTTTAATTAAAGCAAAGAGGCAAAGACTGGGGAGAAGAAAAAATTGTTGGTTTTTAAGGAACTTCTATATCTGCATGGCATTTTCTGCCAATGATTCACGTTGTTAAACACCAGGTAGCTGTACCTCTCCAAAGAGGTGTGACAGTTCTGATGGAAGCCTCCCTAGATGACCTCATCATACTGGAACAACCCATTTCGCAGTTGTGGTGGCACTCACCAGCAGTTCAGCTGCAAATTTGTCCAGAGTTAAGTGCAAGGATAGATAAATTCCAAACTGAATGACTCAGAAGGACTTGGAACCCACAGCATTTGTGTAAATACAGCCCTATATGAAAATATTTTAAGGTACAGGAATATTTTAAGATTCTGATTAAATCTTCAGACTATTAAGATGATGTATGTTGAAATAAATATTTAAAGAAATTTCTTTCTTCAAGCATTTACTCAAATATTGTGTAGTAACCAAAGTCATATTGTTAAAGGCATAATGAAACTTTCTTGTGCCAAAATTAATAGTAACTAAGTTGAAAAAGTAAATTTTGCTAACAAATTTCTTTTAATTTTACACATAGGAAATGAGTCAGAGATTAAATCCCCAAAATAATGCAAGAATAGCATTGGTGTTTGTTGAACTGAATTGTGAAAGCACCAGCACTGAAGGAGGATCATCCTTGGCTCAGTATCTTTCTAAATTAGAGGGTGGTAAGAGGCAGTGCTCCTATTCCATGCCTCTGTGTTCAGTGTATTTCTCAGAGAGGAAAAAATCCATGTTTCACACATTTGCAAAGCAGGAGATTGAAAAAAAATATTTCACGTTAATCTTTCCTATGAAGTTTTGAAAAGTATTCAGTGTTGATCTCAATTTCTTATGTTTATTTCAAAACAAAAAATTAGTACAAACTGAAGATACTTTCTTTGCGTCCGTCTTTGAAAATAACTGAAATGGAAAATATTGAGAATGTTGGAGGCTTCTAAGTCTAACTCAGCACTGACACCCAATAATTTCAGTTCTGCTGAGAATTTTTTGGGGAATGGCCAGGAAAAGAAGTACAATTTACCAAGCTCCAAGTGATGCATGTCCTAATCAAACAATTTGTAACAATAAACCTTAGTCTGACAGAACCTCAAGTTTTGCCCATCATATGTAGTCGACTGACATGCTGTAGCCTTCTCAGCTTTATATACGAGGAAAATCAAATACCCTCTATTTCAGGAGTAAGTGTGAAAGGTGTTCTGCATGATCCTCTTAATCTGTTGATAGGTGTTGAGAAATGAAATTTAAGAATGAAACTCTTAAGCACTAAAAATCAGAAACAATTGCATAGTAAATATATATTTAAGAATATCTGAAATACTTATTTCTTCTCCAGGGCTACTGGAATTCTTTCCAGTGAGAGGTATCCAGGTGGTAATCTAAAGAAAAGCTAATTTAGATTACAGAACTTTACTTGAAGATGCCAGAATTTAATTCATAAAATGAAGAGTAGGAGCTGAAAGGGTTCATTTATGAATGCACTTTGTAAACATCTCCATCGAAATGGTTTTCAGGAATTTTGAGAGGGAAGTAAGAGCCATATTCCAGTTAAAGTAATTCAGTGAGTAGGTTATTTACTGACAAAAGAGGGAAGAATGAAAAAAAAAAAAAAGGATGGAAAGTGCCTTGTTGATGGGATGGATTAGAATCTGGAAGTACCAGTCTGCATAGGGTAGAGCAAATATAACCTAAAGCCAACAGGGACCTGAATTAAAAGTGCTTTTAAACTTGTCATGTTATGCAGTTGAAATCCAGCAAAAGCAGGCTTTTAATGATAGTATAAGAAGTAAATGTTATTGTATGTTTTCCAGATCAAAGCATTTTAAACCAGAAGATCAGTAGACAAGTAAGTTAAAGCAGCTTTTTAAATCGATCTAAGTCCAATTAAGTTTGCCTGGATTAGTCAGGGAAAAGGGAGGGGAAAAGAAATCCCTATTTGCTAAGCAGATGCAGATATGGTACTTTCTAGTTCAGCCTTTTTAAATCCGAAGAGGTTTTTTCAGATAATCACTTAATGTTCTGGTGTGTTCCAGGGTTGTTGGTTTGCATTCTCCATTAGATTATTAGTACTGGTTTTGTCAGTTGTGTTGTGTGGATGTGCTGTCTGCTTGTGTGCCCAGGTTCCTTCTCATTGTCCATCATTTCTGAGCTGACTGGCTTATTTCTGCCAGTGGTGGGAGAGTGGGAATTAAAAAGCAAAGAAATAAGGAAAAAACGGTATGTTTGGCATTTTAAATTCTTTCGTGAGTAAATAGTGGGGATCTCTCAAGATCTCTCTTACAGTACCTGAGCCTTTTCCCTGTGTATTAGTACAGAACCTGCATTGGGGAAGGAAGGTGAGTGAGGAGGATTTGGATAGAGATACGGTGATTATCAACTGTAAACAGAATTTCTGGCAGGTCTTGCACAAGGATAATTCACTAGGGACTCATTCACAGGCAAAGGAAGAAAAGCTTGACCATTGTCACAGCTTGTGAAACTTCCTTCTGTGGTGACACGAGGTGGAAGTGCTGTATCCTCAGCACCTGGGGTTCAGTTCAAGGGGTGCTACAATACTTGTCTTAAAATATTTTCCTGTTGTTTATTTGAGACTCACCTTCCACCTTGAATCATGCTGGGCAGTGATTAATCATGTATTTTCCTATTGATTTTCACGTGTGTCATTGCAGCATAGTTGTACATATGGCATAAATTCTAATTCTTAATAAGCAATAAATGGGGAGATGACCTAGTAAGAGAGATAGAAGGAAGAGAAGGATTTTCTCATTTTAGAGAAAATGTTCAGTTTATCCTTACTATTTTTATAGCTGCTTACGTAAAGAGGAAATATCTATTAAGATTGGAAAAACAAGAATTTAAAGTTGTGATGAATGATACGGGTAGAAGAAAGCCCTGCTGCTTAAGGTTGGCCTGTGGCTTTCTTGCTGTGCGTGCAAAGCTGTGCCATCTGATGTATATTTTGAAGTCCTATCTATAATGATCTGTTCCACTACAGTTTTCACAAAAAAAAGGCAAAAAAACATTCCCCAATCCCACAGAAAATCAAGTCAATGCCTCTTTATCTATTGCTTTGCACTGGAGCAAATTAATAGAAGAGTTTGCCATGTTGATTTTGGTGGGGGAGTGATTAAAAGAGCAAGGATTCTTTTTTTGGATGTGAGGAAAGACAAAAAGCAAATGGGATGTTTTAATTATTCTCATCATAAACATCTTCCTGTAAAAGTTTGAGGGCTGTTGGATAGAAAGCTTGTCTTTGCTATGGATTTTAGCAGTGCAAGGAATTTTCTCGTTGTGTCAGTCCAACATGAGATGTAAAGCTTCTGAAAATGCTGGAGGTGTGAAAATAAAACCATATTTATTAGTTTCGGTGTTTCAGTTTTATTGGGACAAGAACAGAGAATTTGTAGAAAAATGAAGTTATGCAGAAACCGTTTGCTTATTGACACGAAAATCTATATACTTCAATAAAGAAAAAAGTTATTAAAGAATAAATAAACCAATTTCCTAGCAAAAGTTTCACTCTAGTACATTGAATGTAGTACTGGGTATTTTTATGAAAGAAGCATAAAGTCTTTCCATTTTACTTTTGGCCAATTACTCAGAATTGACAATAAAACTTGCTTTGTACTGCAGCTAATTAATGTGGAATTTGGGATTGCTTTCCTGAAGGAACAAGACATACTTATTTGCTTCCTTTGCAGTAATCACTTCTGGATTCTACCTATTTCAACCAAATTTAGTAGAGGAGTTCCAGACAAGATGTTCCTAGTGGGCTTTATGTAACTAGGCAACCATGTAGCAGAGAGAGACCATATTCATGGCCTTCACTTCACTGCAAGAACCATCATAAAATTATCTAAAAACTCTATTAGAAATCAGGAAATATTGTAGTGAAAAAGAAATGACTGTCCTAATCATGAGAAAAGCTTAAATTGGAATTTACAGACTACTAATCATATGAAAATCTCTTGATGGAATACAAAATCAGGAAAACAAGCTTCACAAATACACCTTGGTATGAATATCAAATATTTTATTATTTCAAATATATTGAAAGAATGGGAAAAATAGCACCAAATTTGGCGGCTTAAAAAAGAGGTTGTCACATGGAGCCAAGAAGTGACGTGCTGGCGATTAAATGTTAGAAAGTAGATGCTGAAGAAAGCTGTGTGTTTAGAGGAAAAAAGAAAGTTGAAATTTGTGTGATACTTGGATACCTACCTCAGCATCATGTTTCAGCCAAAAATTGCTGCTTTAGGTGAAGCAGAAGAATCAACTCTCATGTGTAGTGCTCCCTGTTTGCAGATGTATTTTAAATCAAATTCTTCCAGAGAACATAGTGGTTTCTCTGTGTGTTGCTATCCTCACCAAGCCTCTTGGTCAAAACCTTGCACAGTGCCTGCTGGAGTCTTTGTAAGCTTGCAGCATCTACAGCCTTCTTTGGGAGGGATTCCCCAGCTCAGGTGAATGCACAAAAGTCACCTTTCTGACTTGTTTTTCCTGCTTTCCTATAGACCTGGATTGGTCTATCTATGGTCATTAGCTCTTCTGTGGAAGGAGCCAACATCAGTCTGTCCCTACTCATCTTCTTGATGCTCATGATTTTATGCCTTTTTATCATTTCCTACCTCAGTTATCTTTTTCCAGTGTGAGGTGGTGCAATAATAACACCACACCTCTGACACATACTCACTGTGATTCTTTGTCCTTATTTCTGTGTGGGGGCAGGCAGAGACAGGAGGTATTTTTGTCCTCCAGAGGTACATTTACTATCAATGTAGTCATTATGGCTTAAAAGAGACCCAAAAAAACCCCAATTGGTCTGATGCTGTCAAAATATTTTGCTTAAGCGTCTAATATTACATTAAATGGCTAAGTTGCATCTCACTCTGTGGCAGAAACCTGGGGATAGAATCCAGATGGATTTAAACAGTAAGATCTGAAAATTACTTCTTCCAGCCTGAGGTATCAGAGGCAAAATAAAGTAAACTTCTGTTTTGAAACAGAAAGAGCCCAAACTTGGGTTTATTGTGTTGTTTAGGGGATTTTGTTTTTAAATTTGCAAATCAACTTCTGTCCAGCTAAAAAATCTTACTCTGTGGAAGTGGGCATGGAGGAATCTAACAAATACACCGCTGTATTGCATGTGTACGTGCACAGTCACTACGAGAAGTGACAGGAGAAAGCATAAAAATAACCAGAGAGGAAAGCCAAAGCACGAAAGGAGGCGCAGTCACCAAGGGACATTGAGAATTACAAGTAGATTAGTGCTAATAAAAAGGTTGGTAAATGTGGTAAAGTATCCAGCTAATATTCAGAAGAGGCGCAAAAATAGCACATCAACATGCTGGTGTGGCTAAAGCATTTTCGCCTTTTTTCCTGAGTTTAGGGGCAAAAAACCCCAAGCCATAACTGGGCTGATATACAGAGCCAGCCACTGAGAAACACACAAGCCCTCAGCACAGAATACATTAACATTTTCTAATTATAATTTAGAGGCTTTTAAACATCTGCGCCCAGTAAACTTCATTCTGGGTACTTAAGAGGTGCCAATGATCTCTAAAAGCAGTTTCAGGAATAAATGAGGTACCAGAGGATTGGCAAGGGGCGAATTTGCTTTTGATCTTTAAAGAGAGATGGGGAGGGGAGGAAATCTTGGGGGTCGTGGGTTGATTAGCTTCAACTTATTTCTAAAAGAGAAAAAAAAGGTAGAAAAATAAGTTATCATTACCAGAAAACAAGGAGGTGAATAATTGTTATGGATTTAGGTCAATTGATCCAGTTTCCCTCTACAACACATTAACAAGTGCTGTAGACAAAGGAGAGTGTCAAAACTGCAGTTCTGTTTGCAGGAGTTTTCACCTTTTAGTAAGTAATGATCACAATTTTAGTAAATCTTTTCACCTGACATTCTCACCAGCAGCCCAGGGATCCATAGTCTAAATGTAATTTGAAATATGCCAAGGTGGATACAAAACTGTCTCGAAAAACATATGGAGAGTAGTTCCTGGAGATTTATTATCAAAACAGAGGAATGTATTAAGAGAAGTTTCTTGTTGTTCTTGGATTTGAGACCAATCAATACTGCAGTCAGTTTTTAGATGATGGATCATAGCCTGTGGTCGTTAGATTTTCAGGGCTTCAGGCACACTGAAAGAGCGAGCAAAAATTCAAATGAATTTTGCCAATTTTCGAATACAGTCTGAAAATGTTTAAAGGATGTTACTAACTACAGAAAAATGCAAGGTTTTACTCTGACGCACAAATAATGTGTCAAAAATGAGCCAGCAACCCTGCACCACTTAATCCTGTGTGCCAGCATTATGGTTTGGGACATAGCATTTCAAGAAGGACAGAGAGCACTTGAGTCTGGGGAAGAATAATGATCTGGAAACCACTAATTATGAGGAGTGACAGAATGACCTGAGGCTGTTGTAATTAAAATGTGATAGAGAATATGAAATCTTCAGTAGTACAGAAAAGGTGATTATGGGATGATTATTTAACTTTTCTTTTTCGTGCAATGAATAACTAAGCTGCCAGCCTTTCAAAGGATGTTTTGCAAAACAAAAATGTTACCAGGTTGGAAAAATGTAAAAATCTGGAAATTAATGTCAGGAATCTCTGGACTGCAGTTGCTGAAATTTTAGAGACATTTACAAGGGAGGCCTCTCTTTCCATACCAGTTTTTACAGGATTTTTCTATCCCATGTGTTGCTGACTGCTATTGGAAAGAAAAAAATATTATGGTGCTTGGCTGTTTGGTCTGACACAGTCTGGTCTTCTAGGTGTTTCTCTGCTCTAAAAACAGAGTTTGTGGGGTGGGGCGCAGTGAGTACAGTACCTTCTGTATGTGGACACGTAAAAGGATATTTTCTCTACTCATCAGGTGTTGCTTGCAAAGCAATGGCTTCAGTTGGTGTCTAGGAAAACTCGTATTAGGCAATTGCAGGGAGAAGAGCCACTAAAATGGAAGGCTTGTGTAAAGACCTGCTAGAAAATATGCTGCCTTGCTGCCAGCTTTGAAGACTTTTGAGAACAGGTTAGAGAAATAACTGTCATGAAGAATCGCAAGTGCAGCTGAGGCTGCTTTGGAGGAGGATAAACAGCAAGATTTCTTGAGTGCCTTCAATCCTCTCAGCCTGTGATGAATTTCTCCCTCAGCCTCTGAGAGAGTAGCTCACAGAGAGTGTAATCAAAACCTCAAAATTTAGGGGGTTTTCAGTGAGCTGACAGCTGCATGATGACTTGTCAAACCTGTCTCTGACCAGTCTGAGCTGGCAGCAGTACTGGCAAAGAGCTCAGTTCCCCTTTTGACACCACAGTGGATATCTGCATTATTCCAAGATGTGAAGTTGTTTGATACAACGAAGCTGTGTTCTATAATCTTAGTCTGAGAATGAGAAGTGTTTGGGGCTGAGCAGTTCTACACTCAGATGTGAAGCTGATGTACATCTTTCTATTCTCTTTGAACTGCAAAAAGAGTTAGGAGTTCTGCATTAAACGTATAATGGAGTGATACAGGTAGTCAGACTCTGCTCATAAACTCCCATTTTCTTCCAAAATGTGCATCACACATAGATTAAATATTTAAAAAGGATTCTAATTACATTTCTTTCCCTTTTTCTGAGGGTTTCTTTTCTGCCTATACTAACGTTTCAAGCAAATCAAGGCAAACAATAACTAAGGTTGAAGATGGATGTCAGTGGTTCACACCTGTGTTAACAATTGGAGTACAAAAATATACACTTTAGTTCATTATGGAATCTCATGGCATTGGAGTGTCAACAGGAGAATACTTCAGATTAGTTCTGTAGGTTCTTAACTGTGCAAATGTGAATTTGCTGTTTGCTTTGAATTTTAATACCCTCGAATGATTAAATAATACTTCTTCCTTTCGGAAGGCAGAGATTTTATTATAAAACCTGCAGAGCAAATAAACAGAAATACTCACCTAGGGCCTGCTTTAATTCACATGAAAGCTGAGACAAAAGCTTTTGTTGTCTCTGCTAAAAGTTGGCTCATTGCATACAGTTTAGTAATTTTCTGAGTCAATTAAAGTGGGACTACTGTGATCCCTTGGGGGGCTTGGCATAAAGATGCAGTTCAGGAGAGTGTCTTGCTCTTGGATTTCCACTTGTTCTGCTGAGTTTGGCTGAGTGTGGAACAGCTACTGATGTAGCTTTATGTCAGGTTTTACATCTCTCCTAAATCACACTTTATAATTTATTTGGGTTTATTTCAATGTTTGTGAACACAAATCTTGACTACTGCTGCTGACACCAGCCTAGGCTAGAAGGGTATCAGGGCTTCTGGGTTTGTTGCAAGACATCTACAGCTGTATCTGTGATCTTAAAAAAAAAAAAAAAACAAAAAGCAAACCCTACAAAGCAACCTACAACCAACAAAAAAAAAACAACCAAATGAACACCAAAACAAAAAACCCCAACCAACCAACCAACCATAAAAACCAAAAAACAAGCAAACCCCAAAACTCCACAAAACCAAAACACAAAACAAAACAGTAAAACTCTACTGTTGTGTGTATCTTTCTGTACTGTTTGCAAATATTTAGATTTCTCACGCTTGATCCATCTATGTACGTAAAGTTTTGGGATAAACGTGCTCACACAACAAATCCAGCACATCCTTCTCTTTCTACTACTGTATGTCTGGGGATTCGTATGTAGAAGGTGAAAATCACTGAGGAAAACTTTGCACTAGGACCAGTTCTGTATGTGCTAGATAATGAGGTTGATATTTGACGGCCGTGGTCAATTCATTACCATAATGAATTACCAGAAATGGCATATTTATCACACAGGTTGCTCGACAGCAGCTCACAGTCACAGCTCAGGTAACAGTGACACACGTGATCACTGTGTGATCAGCTTTATGTTCCATCAGACTGCTCTGGGCCTCAGAGCCTGCTCCATTTAGGATTCAGTCACATCTCAGCTGCACAGGAATGACCACCAGATACAGTTCTTATTGATGGCCAGAATAATTAGGAGTGACCACTTCAGTGGTCACTCAGAACACTGCAAAAAAGTTATGTCTCCAAGGAAGTACGTCAGTGCACAGCAAACTCAGCAGAAGGTACCCTGATGCTGAATTTAAAATACAGATGTAATCTGTAAAATTATATGATGGGAAAAATATTGGAGTACAAAATGTTGTAACACTTGAGAAAGCAAATGGCTGGCCTATCTCTGGGTAGAATATTTCATAAGTTCCTGAAGTTCTCATGCCTTCAAAGAGGTAGACTAAAATATCCCTCTAGTAAAATGAGCTGTCTGTACAATACTGAAAATACTTGGAAAAAAGTTTTGCAAAAGCAGAGACTGGCTTTAGAAAAATACCTGCAGTTTTCACATTTCCTCAAAGATTTGAATTCTGCAGGACTCCAAATTTTCGTAAGCCCTTGTCTTGTCTGAGAGGGACAAACGTTTAGGTGACTGATGTGAGCTACACTGCATTTGAAGGTGTAGGTGGTTTTCCTTTAGGAAATTAACCTGGAGTAATACAAGGGATGCTGGTTTGCACACAGGTGCTCTGTTCCTTTACCTGACCCTGGAAAACATCAGTTCTTCATCAGCTGAGGAGAGAGACCAGGTAGTTTTACATTTAGAGAAAACTAATGACAAATTAGCAGTATTTTACTTAATGTTTGTTTACTTAATGATGTCTCACTGCATCTGACCATGCATTTGCATTGTGGAGTTCCTGTGACTTGTGTTGGAGGTTTATAGACTAAATAAGAAAGGATAATCTGTTAAAAATCAATCACCAGTGAATAGGTTTGTAAATAGGTTTTCATAAGAATAAAAGTTATGTAGTCTGTTTGCTTGTGTTCCCACTGCTGCTCACTGAATTCCTTGGAGCTCTTTTTTTGTTTGTCCCTGCAATATCCTTCATCTAAAGGGAAAAAAAAAGTCATCTTTTTCCAGACTAGAATGTCAGGCACAGAGCATGTCCACATGAGTGGGGTATATCTGAGCCTGTTCAGGTGTTACAAGCAGGACAGTTCATTTACAAGGAGCTCCAATCTGTTGCTCCTCAGCTGTGATGCAGGGTTTGAACCATCCATGTAGAGCAATATGCTCATATTTGAGCCAGCTCATAGTTTTGCAAACTGCTGCTGAGGGCCATGTTGGCATCCACCACGTGACTTGCCAGAAACCTTTAGTACAGGAGAAATTCCAATGCAGGTCCCTCCAGCTCACCTTTTTTCACCAGATATTAATAAGCAGTAATTTGAGGTGCAAACACTTTTTCTTTTCTGAGGACTTTTATGAAAGAACCAGCTTTCTGATGGGAATGACTAATGATGGCAATTTGGAGACAGTTATGTAATTGCTTTTTTTGAAATACTTCTCACACTGATTTTTGTGAGCATGGAATTACTATTGGCATATTTTCTGCTTAATAAGTAATTTTTCAAGACATTGCCTAAGCAATTAGACAATCAGTTATGCATCTCTTGAGAACAGTAGTAGTATAACTAATGGAAACCTCCAGGTATGATGCTGAAAATGGACTGCTAACTATTCCTTATTGCTCCTTCAAAATTGCTCGGGGTGGTGGAAGCCTTTTTGCTTGCTAACAGAAGGACAAAATGATTTGATTTTTTTCCCCCCTAAACATAGTTAGTGAACATTCTTAGGTTGGAACATAATGGTTTAGAGACATTATTGTGGTATGTAACTGTGTGCCTGCCTACCTGTTTTATGCAGCTCTAACAAATTCTTCCCTGTTCATATACAAAATGTTTATATTTTTAAGTTTCCATCTAAAGCAAAAAGGAAATTGGATATAGCATTTCCCTCCCTAGTATAAATTAAGGACAGAAGGTTTGCCTGGTGATGTACAGTTGGAATTTTGGCCTTAAATATCCATGAAAGTGGGTACCTGCTTGCCTAGTTGCAGGCCGTGCTCCCACATGTGGGGATGAAAGGTCAGAGAGCTGATCATTGTCTGGGGCAGGTAAAAAGAACATTTCCTGCAATACCACAGAATCTGGAAAAGATTTATCTGTGCAACTGCTGAATCTGTGGTTTACACCCCCTAGCAGTAATTACTGTAGATGCTAAAACACCACTTTGCCAGAAGAATTACTACTGGCTGGAGAGACTCAGAACCCTGAATTCATGGTGTTACAAAGGGGTCTGTTAGTCTGTGGGAGCTGTTTCTTGTGAATGATCACCTCCTAAACCCTCTCTAACTCCTCACTGCCTCATTTGAATGAGGAGTTGGACCAGATGCCCTCCAGAGATCTCTTTCAGCCCACACTTCTTCAAGCTTTTATGATTTCTAAGTGCATGTGTATGCATAAAGTGCTTGGAGACTTTACAAGTGTAAATGGATTTCTGGGCTGAAAGAGTTTACAGAAGGAAATGACACCTCCAGTATCTTCTGTGAGATGATGCGGAGGGGGTTTACTGGTGAGGAACAAGTTCAGCAGTGCTTTCTGTCAGAAAGGCACTTGAGAAAATAATTATGGGTGAAGAGCAGGAAAACGCTCGAAGGAGAGGAGGATATGGCTTGACACAATGCACAAGGCAACTTTCTATTCTAAGGACAGAAGAAATACCACCACACATTAGAGTAGCTATCTGAAGGTGAAAAAACTTCAGATGGTTTTCCAGACTCCCTCTATAATCAACAGATAGATAATATTTTAGAGGACAACTTGTGCTGTGTTAAAACAGGGATAGTCACTGATAATAAGATTTGTTAGCATCACAGTAATATTTTCAATTACAAACTTTTTTTTTCCGTATCAGTGATATCCATGCAAAGTGTTGCATTTAATTTAAAATACTTTATAAAGTTGACCTGATTTCAGTTTAATTGTATTTAAGAATCCCACACATCTAAGTTGTAGGACCAAATTACTCAATGACAGATTCGAAGCTGGAAATAGCTGGAAGAATTCTACTCGATAAGCAAATCTCACATTTCTTTTTCTGTTGCTCAGGTAATACTGGGAAGAGATGATAAATTCATGTCTAATAGTATATTGCCCTTTTTCAGCTTCAGCTCAGCTATTTAGAGACATGGATAAGATCACCCCTGAGCCTTCTGGCGTGAGCCTGAGTGCACAGATGCTCCAAGTCCTTCATCCTCTTTGCTGCTCTGCACTGGACTCTCCCCAGTGTGTCCATGTCTCTCCTTTACTGGGGAGTCCAGAACTGGACACAGAACTTTGGTTGTGGCCTTGCCAGTGTTGAGAAGAGGGGGAGGGATGATCTCCCTCAACCTGCTGACAAATGTGTTAGAGAAAATGGTACTTGAAGAAAATGGTACTCCTGTAATATTTTAGTATTTTAGATAATATTTTCAGATTCTATTTATTTGTTAAGTAAAACATGTAATTTGTTTTTATTCAGGCTTGAATCATTTTGGCTTGCACAGCTTTCACTGAAACACATCTGATGATTATCTTGCAGCTAAAAAGACTAATAATGGACAAATGATTAAATCCACAAAGTAATGAGTGCTGAGCATTAAAACAGGTGTATTATGGATACTACCATATGTTTTGAACAGAACTTCCCTTAGAATTCCTATAAATTTCTTCTGGTATTAAAAAGTAAACTGTCTGTCATCTGTAACAATCTGACATGCTCAGATAACAGATGGCTTGGAAGCCCTTACAGGTTCTTCTCCCTCTATAAAGACGTGCTAAAAATGAAGTGTATCATCTATTATTTTTCTGCGCCCTTTTTTATCACTTTCTGACTAAACAGAGAAGTGATGTATTACAGGGCAGTTGCCCACACTGTGACATTTCAGATGTGATTATCAAAATGCAGCACGCTGGGGGTTGAGGTTTCTCAGATGAATGTGACAGGAGTCAGCATTTCAGGAGTGCACGCTCAGTAATCTCAGCACTCAGTAACTCCCTGGGTTGTCTGTGTGCCACAGTGGAGTTCCTGCAACTCCATGGCACAAGTTTTAAATTTCTTAATCTATATAAACTTACAGGCTGCTCTTGGGGACTTTCTCAAATTATTCATAGAAAGTGTATTTTAAATGCAGCGAAGTTGGCAAACTAAGGCTTTTGTCTAAGCTGAAGTTCAGTCAACTTCTTGTACAGAGTGCCCCTCAGCAGCTGCTCTCTTCCTTAAGTACAGCATCTTTAAACTGTGCAAACTTTTATCAAAAGCTGGATGACTTTTACAAATCCTTGTTTGCATATTGGTCAGGCAACGTGGCAAAAGGAATTGTGTTGACTATCAAGAGATGTTGACTATCAAGAGAAGAGTCTGGAGAGACCAGAAAGCAAGAGTATCACCCAAAATCACTCAGACTGGTACACCAGAAAGTAGAAAAAGTCACTCACATTGAGTGCTGTTCAGAAGAAATTTCTATTACTGTCACCTCCCATCACTTCTTGAAGGAAGTTAAGACCACAGACTACAGGGGGAGAAAATTCCTTGCTTCTTGGATTTCTCCTCTGCCTGAGGAATAATTGGTGTCTGACCTCCAGGTTATGCAGACATTCCTAGCACAGGTCTAATGCGTCAGCAGTGGAAAACAAAAGGAGTATCTTGTGTGTTTATTCAGGTGAGCTGCTTGCAAGGTAAACCACGGGCTGTCTGTGTGCATTCCTGCACAGCATCAGTGAGAATCGTGTGTCGACCTCCTTGCAGAGACCTGGGGCTACTACTGATGTATCTCTCCCTGAGTTCCTTAGCTTTTTTTTTGTTTCTCAAACTCTGCCTGTTGCTTGGCATTCCCAAATAACTATTTTCCAGCTGTTTAATGGAGTGGGGGAGTTGGAGCACACGGGAGATGAAAGTACCAAAAACTCACCAAGATCAACTGTGACTGTAAGTTAAAGTCACCTGTGGGCTACTTCAATCTTTCATTTGTCTCCGTTTGCTTCTTACAGGATGAAGGCTTTTGCACTGAGCTAACAGTGATATTATTTTAATTGTTTTTGTCAGCAGGGTAGGTCATTCTAAGAAGAGTCAGACGTGAGTTGGTGCCAATTCCTGATGTCAAAATGAGCAGCTTTTACCTTTTAAGCTTTGATTAAAATATAAAAGCACGTAAGTGATTCCCCCATTTTAAGCAAGAAATGAGTCAAGACATATATAATGATATCTATTGCTTCCAAGTGTCTTCAGTATTATTCCATTGTAAAAAATGATTTCAGATATCTTCTGCTGTCTGGGCTGTTTGCTTTTAGGGATAAAACAAACTCTGGTAGCCAAAGAAGTCAGGAAAACATATTTTGTTATTATTAAATGAACTGTAGCAAAGTAATGCTATAGGTTTATATTTAAATGGCAATATCTTCTTTAATGCATTAGAAGACCACAGTGGAGCTGTTCAAAGTCCCATGAAAATGTGCTGTAAAACACAGAGGACAAAGCAATGAGGGGAGCTCTCTGTGAATAATCAGCTCTATCATGAGTAACAGGCAGGTTTCTATTAGTGCTGCAACCCAGCACCAGTTTTATGGGGACACTGAGCTTTCTGATAATGATTTGGATAAACTGATCTGTGACACTGAGGAAATCCTGACTGCAACCAAGAAAACAATATTTGAGGAAGATGTTAATCTGTTAAAAGCATAAAATAAGGGTAAGATAAGACAAATCATTGGTGTGTCCTCCCTTACCTCAGAAATAACTGGGCACCTAATTAATTTTCTGTATTTTAACAGCCTGAGGAAATACAGTCTTTAACCTTATGTTTTATTCCTGATGCAGCATGTACTCTACAGCTACTTTGACAATAAAATTGCAGTTCTGCTTAGATGATGAAGTCTTACAGAAATAGCAATTTTTTCAACTCTTAAACGTAAAGGTTACCTCTGGAAGTAGAATTATGGAGGGTATGTATGCTGTTAAAAGATTTTAAAGGAATTGAGATTTTCATTGGGAGAGAGAGAAAGAGGCAGGCATTACGGGATCTTTCCTGCCCCTTTTCTCCTATCATAATTCTTTCAATTAAGTATATCCCCAGCTGCTATGAAGTGTCTTTTCAAAACCATAACTTTCAAATGAATGTGTGTGAGGTTAGAGTTTTCCTGACTTTTTTTGTTTATCTTAGGGGTTTTTTGTGGTGTTTTTTTTTCGTGGTGTTTTGTTTTTGTTTTTTTTTTTTGGGGGGGGGGGGGGGGGCGTTGAAGAAAAGTGTTGTGTTAAAAAATTCAAAATTTTGCAGCAATAGAAGAATTCTTTAACAACCTTAGTTTTTAGATATAATGGCGTAACATATTCTTTATTAAAACCTCTTAAGGTGCTGCAGTGACTACATAAAAATCCAAATTTTGATATCTTTGATTTTTCACACGCACACATCATAATCTGTTTGATTTTACAGTTCAGCAAACTGAGAGCATCCATTCTACCCCACTGCGAGAAAGGCATCAGCAGCTGGGGAGCCCAGATCCCAAACATCAGTGCTATAAATTATTAAAGGAGGGTTGTGTGTGCTTTGTGATGGGCTGGCACGGTGTGCTTGAACCCATACATCAACAAGTTCTGTCAAAATGAGTTATTCATGAACACCAGGCCAGTTTCTGCCTGCAATCCTTATTTTGTCTGGAATCCTATGGCAAGCAAAAGGATTTTCACTATTAGGATATCATTAAACTGGGGGTTTTAGGCTGCATCATGTTTTCTCTGTGTGTATGTGGCTGAAAAAAAGCCTTAGAAGAAAATCTTCACATGTTACAACAGTTTTGCTCCAACATGGGTAACAGATAATCACGAATTTCATGTTGGCTCGTGGGGATTTTTGTACCTCCTGTGTTGATTCCCATTTTGGTTTGCATGCTGGCAGTGTGCCTGCCAGCTGAGAACTGAGCTCCTGTTCTTATGTTATTATTCAGAGGGATGTTTTGCTATTTCCAGCATCAGGCTCTGCATTTGTAGTGTCCCCTTGTAGGCACCAGTAGCATCCCAGTAACTGAACACTGATATGTGTTTTGGCTATTTTATTTTTTTTAATTTATTATCTTTTAGCAATGAAAGAGGCATGAGATGTATTTATTGAAATCTTTAATATTTTTTCAGTCCTTTTATTAACCCTCTGTTTCACAAGCATCTTTTTGAAAAATCTTTACTGTTACATAAAGGGAAAAAAAAAAAAAAACAACCCTGAAAGTGCACAGATTTCTGGTTTCTAGTACAGTTTCAGAAGCAAATACAGTGACCATAATCACAACTAATGTGTGTGCTGTTCACTGCATGCAGCAAGGTAAAGGCACTAAGTGATGCTGATGCATGTACAGGACATGAATCAGAACTGTGACAGGGGTCAGAGTTCCCTTTGCAGATTGGCATGATAGCCACCAGAATCCCATCCAATGACGCCAATAAATACAGTTCAGAGAGGACAAACCCTGTGATAAATCGACTCCCAGCTGATTGAGTAGCTCACTGGGATAGCCCTGCTGCTCACAAGGTCTGATGGTAATGGCAGCTTTGGCACTGCAGTGTAGATTACTGAATTGCAGGGAGTATTTTCCATGGTCTGTAACGAGGGGAATGAGGCCTTACTCTGCATCCACCTGAGAGCTGGTGCCTCCAGTTACGCCACCTTTTTTTCTTGGGTTTTGGCAGGGGGGGAAAGGGAGAGGAGTTAAAGGGAAAACTCATGCCCGACTGAAGTACTATGTTGCAAAGTAAATAAACAAAACCCCTTAAAAGGTTAAAATTATCCAGTACCTTCGTGGCATTTTCCTTCATCTTGTCCAAAATTTAAGTCCTAGGGGACAAGCTCCAGTGCAGAATTCAGAGAAATTATACTAAAGGTTTGGGAAGTGAGGCAGAATTCGCACTACTATAAATGACAATGTTCTTTATAAAAAGTTTTTGTTTATCTGTCCTTATTCTCTTGTGATGTGGCATTCCCTCCCTATAATTCTTACCCATCATTCACTGAAATGATCCTTTACAGTGGGAACTGAAAAATGCACATTAGCGAAGTGAACATGCAGCAGGTTACTTTATGAAATTAATTATTCAAGGGAACGTGAGGCACAAAGCCAGCCTAGTAAAACAATCAGGTAGATGGGCTATTTATTTCCTGGGAGAAGAAAGTTTAAAGTTTGGCTCTAAGAAAGTAAGCTCTTCTCACAGCAGCAAAAAGTAAGAAATCTTGTGCCTTCTGCTAATAACTCTCTGAATATAAAAACAGACATTAATGCATGGGAGCCAGTGTACATCACAGAGTGGTTTATTATATTCTTCTTTATTGCTGTAAATTAAAATATAAACGGTCTAGGAACTGAAGTGTAGATGTGACCTGTCATTTTCATCTCTGCAAGAAGGGGGATTTCTTCTGTAATGCTTTCACCCTTATTAGAAAACATAGTGTTAAGCGCATATGTTCATATATGCGTTCATTTATGATTTTCTGTTGTGGAAGTGTTTGTAAATGACTGAGTCCATGCACTGTGGGAGGAGAGCCACAAACACTGGTAACAGAGAATACAAATTCCTTCTGATGGAATTGCTCCTTCCCACGCCGAGAGCCTGCTCCCTGCAGAGGATCTGTCAGGGCTTTGCTGGCAATGCTCTTGTTTCCTCTCAACATGCAGACACCCAGGCCCATTTTCAGCACAGCTTCTGCAGAGGCTCAGTAGCCAAAATTACCCCCTTCTTTTGTTTTTGATAAACAACCGAACACAGGCTGAGCTTCCTCAGTACTTGTGGAGTTCAGCATTTTCCTATGAATGTTATCCTTCCCTGGCAAAGGCTATGAAAAATCCTTTAAACGGGGAATTACAGGGTTTTCCTGTCTATGCTGTAGAAAGAGCTGGCAGGATTCAGGCCCAAAGGACAGGCAGTGTATAAATGCCATGTATTAAGATGAAAGAAGGAAAAAAGCTCTGGATGACATTGAGAGGGAAGCTGGTCTCTTCACAGTAATGCTGGCCTGGATCAGATGAGGTTTGATGTTACGAAGCACTTGTCTCAGGTTAACAGGGCTGCTCTGTTTGGAAGGATCAGCACTTCATCCTGCTGCTCACAAACCTGAGCTGTGCTGCTGCTGGGACTCTTGTTTCAGAGCTATCATTGCGCAGGCAACAAGCAGCACAACAGTCCCACGAGTCCAAACCTAAGGGATGGAATGTTTTTCTTCTACTTTTCCAGCTGTGTAAGTGTTTGGGATCACTAAACTGGCCCTGATCACCAGTGTGAAGTCCAGCTTAATATTAATTTACCCTTTAGTGTCAGTATCAGCGTGGTAGCAGGGAATCAGCCTTGTGATCACAACCACCCAACCCAGATCTCTGCACAGGGCAGTGAGAGTGTCTCGTGTGGTAGGGCACCAGATTGAAAAGTGCTGGAGCGAATATCAAATCCTGTTCAGCCGAGTTGTGATGAAGGTTTTGCAGGGCTGTGTCATATTCTGTTTGACAAGATGACATCTAGCAGAGCTGTTACCTCAATTACTGTGGGAGTTGTCCTGTTTAGCCCACGTGCTGAGCAGTGCAAACAGCAATGGCAGACGTTGTTACTCCCAATGAGGTTGTTGGTTACCTGGATGAACTCAGAAGAAAGTTCCACTTTTAATTTTGTTCTGAAGGAACCTGGATTCTTTTTATACAGTTGTATCTTAGGTGATATTTAGTGATCCTGTTCTAACTGGAAGGCTGGATTTGCTGACATTCCAGTGTCATATCCTCTTCCCATCTCAGAAGAGTGCCAAATGTGTGAATACATAGGCTGCCTCCTATTCCTTGCTATTTTTGGCAAAATAAATTTTAAAGAACAAAATTCAGTGGAATTCCCAACCTTCTCTTCAATTATATTTATTAACACCACTTTCTGTCTTCTAAACTTAAAATAATAGTTTTAAACTGATGTCTTGCTGTCCAGACCCATCCAAGACATGACATTGGGAACAAGAAAAACTGAACAGCTTTGGTAAACAAAGGTTGCTCTTGTGTCCCTGAAAAGTGCTCTCTCACATGGGATGATTTAAAATAAAAAGTGTGTTCTCGGGCAGCATTTTCTGGGAGGTTTGCACTCTGTTTCAACCAACACTAGGATGGTTCAGCTGCAGAAGGGATCCTTCTCAAAGGGAGACGTCATTAGATAATCACATAACTTTACAAATGTCTTTCAACCATGATGTAATAGAGTATGAAGTTCATGTGGAAAAGGAAGTAGAAAAATGGTGACATAATAGTTGGAGTGTTCCAAAGTTACATGAAAGGACAGATAAATTGGGGTCAACTCCCTGCTTGAAAAATACAGTTTCATATTTCAAAGGAAATGAAAAAATGAGGAGGGAGAGGAAAGAGTCAAGATTAACCCGTAGTTAAATTTGTTCCTTCTCACTGGGATCGCGTAAGTGAAAATTTGTAGCAATAGTGCCTTTTGCACCTTTTTAATTATAATGCTGGAGCAGCATAGATTAGCTCCTCACAGTTTAAGAGCTGACCTGACACTGAGCCAGCAGTTGCCACAGAATATTCTGTCACTTCACCTGTTGAGAACGTTTTAATAAATGTCAAATGAATCCCACATAAAAAGCCACAGTTCGAAGAGGAAAATGAGAAAACAGTGTTTGAAGACTTGTCCTCCTGCATCAGATCAGTTTCCACCAGCCTTAACGGTGTAATCTCTTGTCTGTGCCCTGACACAACTTCAGGCCATTCCTTGGGTCCTGTCGCTGTCACCACAGAGCAGAGATCAGTCTGCCCCTCCTCTTCCCCTCATGAGGAATTTGTAACTCCAATGAGGTCACCCCTCAGTCTCCTCCTCTCCAGGCTGAACAGACCAAGTGCCCTCAGCTGCTCCTCACACGGCTTCCCCTCAAGGCCTTATAGATACATAGATGTGTGTCCTTACAGAAATACACCCTTAGATACAGAAATACACCCTTAGATACAGACTCAGTGTATTTATTTCCATCTCCAGGAATGCCTCCTTTAACTTGATAGGTGGGCATCTGCCAGAGAGTTTGCATTTGGTGTTCATTGACCCTGCCTGAAGTGCCTGGAAATCTGATGATCCTACTGACTTTGCCTAGGCTTTTGTTCGTAAGGTGATTGCTCTTTGTTTCTGTTCCCGTCAGTAAGAAATCTCAGTAACAATCTTTCATGCAAAACCTCTTTTTTTGCCTTCTCCCTCTGCCCACCACCCACAATTAAAAAGTAAGACTTGACTATCCATGGCTAGCATATAAAATTAAGAGAGTGGCTGCCACTGAATGATTTTATGAATGGTTGCCTACCAATGTAATAATTAATTATCACTTTTGTCGTTTAGTGCAATTAATTTTTTATATGTCAGCTTAAACCAGTGCACTTCTGTAGCTATAAATTGAGAAGCTGAGATTGTTAAAAGGGCAGGGATTCCACATCCTTTTCCTATGACTTACAGATGGAATGTGCAGATATGAATTGCACTCACCTCTCCTTTTCCGGAACAGTTGTCCACTTTAAAACATGCCTTACAACATCTAGAGGCACTGAATGTGAAAAACTCAATGCTGAAAATGTTGGCACTTTACTTCCTAGTGGAGAAAACCTATAAAATACGACCAAGTGCTCTCGGAATAGTGGGTGATTTAGATTCCTTCAAGCTCGTGACATAATCACACCAAAAGATGTGGCACTGCCACTGTTTCAGGCATTTAATATCAAATACTCATAAACCTGTTAGAACTGAAATTGCATCCCTAATTACCAAATACATCTCATCAGTTTCTGTCACTCCCAACAAAAATGTGAGAAGTTGGTAGAGTTAGAGCACTTTACTGCCCTGGTTACTGATAGGCAATCTTTATGAATTTACCTCTGGAGAGTAAAAGACTTCTGACTTTTCCAGTGCTTCATCAGCTTCTACCTTCTACTGCATACAAATACTTTTCCTGATGCTTCGTTATGAGGTGAACTGCTTTAGAAGTCACCATCACTTTCATATGGGTAACAGTGCTGAATGATTAAATCCTATTGTCTGCACTTTCTATAAAAATCATTAAAGTGGAAAAGAGCTACCTCCAAATTGAAATTCTGTCTTCAAGGTCGTTACCATTTTACCTCTTCTGCCTTGTTGGACATATGCTGGTGTATACTCTAATGGTAGAAAAATACATCCAATTTTCAATTAAAAAAACAAAGCAATACAATCTCTGTCAAGTCAGAAAATGGGAAAATATCCATCAGCACGTTGCTTTCACAGCCTTTAGCTTTGGTGTCAATGACCCATAAAGGTATTCTCGAAGATCAGTCTGATTCTGTATCCTTCAGCAGAATAATCCCCAAACCAGAATGTGAAATGCAGGAAGGCATATGTTACTTTAAGCTCTAATTGTTCACCTGTTCCTTACACTCATTACTGATCCTGAGTGCTGATCATAGTGATACCAATGAGATTTTAATAGTTTTGATGGGTAATACCCAATTCAGCACTTCAGTGGAAATGATCCTGTGTATTAGCTGGCATGCACCAGCAGCTGATTTTTTCCAGTATTAAATATGGATTTAATAAAGTAAAGAAAAATAAAACAATCCAATGCCCTCACACACCGACTCTGTTCCTGCAGAAAATTACTGGAGCATTTGCAGTGGAATTGGTCTATCTGAAGTGAGAAATACCCGTTTTCAGTCTGGCAGGGTAATCAATCAAGACCTGAAGTGTCCTGTGCAGGTGCTCCATACCACAGCACTGGCTGAGTGTAATTAGATAAACCATATACCCAGTTTGCTTTTACCTAAAGGAATAGCCTGAGGGAACTCGCTCTCACAAGGCCCTTACCATCTTATTCTATCTCTAAAGTCAAAGAAATAGCACATGGAGAAGCTGAACTATCCAACTGGTAATACAAAAGGAAATTAAAAAAACAACCAAGGCCATCTTTAAATTTATCTCAAGACTTAACTTGTATATATGCACACATTCAAATGATATAAAAGGGTATATGCTTGCTAAGGTCAGTGTTTTCTGTAGAGGAAAATTCTGACCACTAGTATCTCAACAGGCATGAAAGGAAGCATAACCCTTGGAGTGAGTTACAACTGTTGTAAAAGCTAAGTAATTGGTGAATAGCAAATGGTGACAGAGTGCGTTGAAGGTGTACTTAAGATCTCTGAAAATTTGAGAAAATAAAACCCAGAATTATTGCTGGTGTGACTCTCCTCCCTTAGCATGACTATTTTTCAAATAACTGTCTCCAGGTGTTTGAACTCTTCCTGTAAACAACAAAATGTCCTTACCTGCATGGTTATATGCTTCAAAAATGATCCACACAATGATGCAAAGCTTACTAAAGCATTTGTAGTAGGGGTCCTTTCAAACATGCACAGTTTGACCTACCTTTCCTCCATCCAAGTTCTTGGAAATTTTGCCATGATTTCAACAGCAAAGGTCTTGTACTTTCTGTTAAAAGGAGAGAGAATCAGACCAATGCTGATAACTCAGAAATACTCCAGATATTAATTCAAACACATTTCTTCACAACTGAGTTTCTAATCAGTAAATGGAATTCATGGCTCATATTGACCAGTGTATGGAGCTCATGGTCCAGAGTCATTGTGGCATCCTACACCCAATTCCACTTCACCTTTCTGAGCCCCCCTGGGCATGATCAGGTCATGAACTCTGGAGCAGGTGAATTTTTCCTTTAATCCAGTCCTTTCTGCCTCACATATCATGGCTACAGTAAGGAAATACATGTTTTCTCATACTCAAAAAGTCTCTACTATCTACTCCAACATAGTTTATCTCTCACTATCAGTTGTTGTGAGTTTAATCATCCGGAATGGACTTAGTGTTGTGAGGAATGTTTGAATTTAAATCACTCTACAGACAGCTCTAGGAGTAGTATGACAGGAAAGATGATTTCACCTCCGGCTGTGTTGGTTCCCCTAATCTGACCAAAAACCCAATAATGCTGATGTGCCCCACAGAGATACTCTTCGGCCTGCAAGAATAAGTTTTTAGAAGATTTATTGTGTACAGATTTCATGAGACAGTAACTCGACTGGTATTTGAGTGGTATATTATTTATTCTTATTGAATTTCAATCCCATGTAGCACAAGTATGTGAGAAGATGGAACCTGACTCTGTAATACAGCTTCTTAAACTTCAGCATTTGATTCAGATTAAAGCGATTATTTCCAATGGGCTACATTTTGATTTGGGTTTGCCTGGGGATTTTTTTGATTGTTTGTTATGTTAACGTGTTTTTTTGTGAGTGATTTATTAATTTCTCTTGTGAGTAGGATTCAACATTTGTTGGAATGTAGAGATGGTTGGGTTGAAGTGATTTTTCATATTTGGATTTCTTCTGTAACACATGTTACTTTTGATATTCTATGAAAAAAAATGGTGCACAGCAAATCTGCTGCAATGACTTTCAAACATTCAAACTGTAGCAAGGACTTAAAACAGTTTTAACCACCTGGTTATTTAAAATGTGATGTCACATTCAGCTACCTCAGTTAAAACAGAGACGAACAGGGTTATTTCTGGAGTGGTTGCAGAGCAGCTGAGACCACACCTGGCCCAGTCTGCAAAGGAGTCTAAATATTCCCTGACATCAACCAGCTGTGGCTTCTTTCTGGCATTATGGCTTTTTACGGATCTGCTGCTCATAGCAGGACCTGTTTCTGCTTAAATCAAGGCCTGGCTTACCTGTTGACAGTATTGAATTGGAACCATTGTAATCTTCACAAAATGTTTGAGTTCTTTGAAGTCTGTGCACATGGAAGGATTTTTTTTTCCATCCTTTTTTTTCCTCAGATGAGTATATTGGTACTTGTTTATTGTCAGATTTATCTTTCGATTTTTACGGTCTCCCTTCCCAACTGCATACTATTATCACCTCTTTATGCTAATGCTCTCCCTAGCTGCCTGTATTATCACCCCTCCATTTATCTTCTCACCGTGTGTGATCTACGGTGCTCATTAGCTTCCTGTTCTCAGATCCCTTTTTGCCTCCTCAGCATGCCAGATGACCCTTTTATCGCCCGGCTATGTTTCACAATCAGCCCAGATAGTGCTTCATACTTCCTCACTATTCCTTAGCTTTTATTTTTGTGCTGCCTATTACCTCTTGCCATTCATTCCTCCCCAGCAAGGCTTGTTTTAATGCTCACCCAATTACACCAGGTTTTTTGCTTAGTACTGTATCAGTTGTCTTCATTGCCTGGGTGGTACTTTATTGATTTCCATGGTTCAGTATATCAGAGTATATAATTCCTAGCGAATGTCTTTCTCCATCAAGCTTATTTAATCCACTCTCTTCCCAGTCTCCTCTTCAGACCAGACTTCATATTCATGAGGCCAACAGTACATTAACTGCTTAACTCATTGATTCTTGCACCTTACAAAGTGCTTCATCCATAACCTTACACATTCTGCCTGAATTCAGCCAACTTGTAATTCCTGCTCCGGATATGCTTACTTAGAGCACTTCTTTAATGTGTATTTTAGACAATTTATATGCCTCACTTGATACTTCTGCAGCCACCACATAAAATGTTTTCAGCTCATTGGCTCCAAGGTCCTTAAACTTGTATTTCCCAAAGTTCCTTTCAGGTTTTATGATTGCTTGTGTTAAATAATATTTTTTTTTAAAAAGAGGGAGTTGTTGTTGTTGTTTTGTCCTAAAGATCTTTTCATTAACAACATAACTTTGAGGAGCTGGGAGACTTGTAGACTTTTACAGATAAATCCTTTTCAAAAAGAAGCCTTCCTTGGTTCTATGTAAACCTCCTTCAATCTCATGGGGCTTTTGATAAGGTAACTGCTCAAATATCCGTAAATTTAATCTTCCATATAAAGTTCCTACTGTCACATGCAAAAAAAGTCTGGATATTGCACAAAAAAATGTAATCTATATAAAATGACTACAGAATAAATGGAAAAGAAGGTAAATCAGAGACATTTTTTGGATAAGCAGATCAGTTATTGAGCCATGAAGTTTACATACTTCATGGGGTATAGAGCTACAAAGAATCCCAGGAACAGATAGTGTGGCTTTAGTTTTCCTGTTATTTTAAAATATTCCCCAATTAGTTGAAGTTTCCCAGTTCTGAACAATGCAGGAATGTAGTAATGGCCACAGACTCTTCTTAGGACGTTATCGTTTTATAGTTACCCTAAAATATATTTTGAATCTTTTTGTTTTAAGAGTTTTTTCTATGTTTGATCAACCTCCTGGGTTTGGCAAATTACTGTGATTATAGGAAGGACATGGTTGAGCCAATTCGTAATTTTACTGAAGAAATAAATAAGTCCTGCAGCAAAAGACAGTCCAGCAGTGGAAAAAAGTATTGACTAAATGGCTCCAAATTGAAGATAATTCCTTTCAATTTCAAACTCATGACTCTGCAGACACAAAACAGTCCAGTCACAAATTGATTTCAGTATGTTTCATTCCTCTCACAAAGTACAGTCAGAATAGATGGAAAATTTTTGCTGCAAAGCATATATGAGGCTAAATCCTGCATAGTTGGGGCTGGAGTATGTTGTAGGTATTTTTATGATGTGCTATATTCTGTGCTGTGCTTTATCCAGAGGCAGACTAACAGAGGTCAGGAGGGTGTAAGAGAAGTTCAGTAGTCATTCGTTCATCTTCCCTTCCTGTCAGACAGGTGACACATGGGGTTTTCTGGTCATCTTCATCATTAGTCACCTGGAATAGGTTCCAGTGTTCCAAGAGAGAAGCATTTGATTCTGTTGTTGTGATGATTAGGAGGAGAGGTTTTAAAAATCTGAGTTCATCAAAGGGGATAAATATTTGGAGGCGCTTGTTTCGATGTCAGCCATGAGGCATAGCCACGATGCCTGCAGAGAGCAGTTGAAATCCAGAGGTGTATTACCACTGGGGAAGAAGGAATCAGGCTTTTTAAAGATTCTATAAATACTGCACTGACTTTGTGCTTAGAAGCACTCTTGGCACTCTAACAGGATGCATTTACAGGCTGCCCTCAGTGGTAGAGACCAGCCTAACCTTGAGGCTGTTTTAGTTCCAAGTTAGACTCTTGTCCTGGAGACTCCTATTTCAGGGTAACAGGGAGGTAAATTAAACCTGGTTTTGAAATTGGCAGTATTTTTATCATCCAAGGAGGCAACCCCCTACATCTGAAGGAAACAGCTCAATCATCTTTAGTCATTATTCTTATTACTGCCATGAGATGATCTTCCAGCCATTGTGGATGACCACATGAGTATTGCTGTCCAAGGGGAGGATAAAAGCAAACCTCATGTTTTTCGGGTACTGGCTGCTTTTCCCATCAGAGATGTCATGAAAGGGCTGTGGTACTACACCAGAACCTTCAAATTTCTTCCTGGAAGGACAAACATAGGCAGGGAAGATGCACTCACATGTGCATCACTCTCTATTGCAGTGGAAACTTAAGGTATTTCCTTCCCTTATCCATCAGGTGATGAGTAGCAGCAGTGCAGTCTCTTTGGTCAGGAAGCTGACTGCAAAACTTAAAATCTGACATAGATGTGTTACCAACTTCTTATGCATTTCCCCATGCAGAGAAAACAGAAGAGAGGACATCTGCTGTGGCAAGTCTGTGATTTTCCCGTCAGCCAGAGTCTTTCTGAAATTAAAGGTGAAAGTTGCAGAAGGGAGGTGCTTTGCACAAATTGGGTTTTCTTTTCCCCCTTGAAATAAATGCAGGTCATGGTTAATGAAGTGCATATTTGTATATGGCTGAAAATCACTGCAAATTCCCATTGCACTTGTACATATTATTTGATTTCTCACATTAGCCATGAATTAGTAAGTACCTGTGGGACTGCTCTAGTAGACAAAGGTTCATAAATCAAAACAGAAATTAAAAGGCATTTTGATCCCTGTTGTTTCTCCCAGTACGTACATATATTTCCTTCAGAAGTGTCACATGTACAGCAGCATTAAAGAATTTCAGTTAATGTTACATATTTAAGCATCAAACATGTGAATAACAGGTCTAGTTCTTATCACCATGTAAAATATATAAACGATCAGATGGAAATAAATGGGAATTGATCTCAACGGAAACTTTTATTTTTTTATACAGCTAGTTGTAATAAAGACAACTTTTTACTGGAAGGGATCTGTGGAATAATTCACAGGCTAATGTACAGGTCATGCAGTATTAGAACCTGCTCCAGCTTTGCTCTCATACTCTTACTGAATATTCAGTATTGTTGAATATTGTTATTCATAGATGCTGAGATTCACAGCTCAGTTAGAGGACATTTAGCTGTATTATAGACCTGTGGAGCTCTGACAGCGTACGTCAAGGGAATGGGAGGAAAAAACCAGGTTATGCATGTGCCATTCAGCCCTTAACCTCTTTTCAACTTTTTAACCTGAAGATCAGCATTTTATATCTGTTGCCATGCTGGTCTTTGTGATTGGAATCAATCCTCTGGGCGTGGAGAGGTGCTGGAGCTCGTTGTCTCACCTGTGGGCAGTGTTCTCAGGCTTGAGGGCAAATGAACAGCTACATGCTGCATCAACATCACTGTCAAAAGCAGAGAAAATAAAGTTATTTGCTTCCAAGCACACTGGCATGAAGATTAGTTGCCACTCTGCCAAAGGCTTCTCGAAATGATGTTGCAACTCCAGCCAACCTGTGCCATTTGAATATTTTCCATCTTTTTGTTCTACTGACTTTCCTAAACCTTTTCTTTCCCCCAAATTATATCACTGGTGACCCTGTTGTATATGGAGGTTGTATAATGCATGTTGTACACAAGATAAATCCATTTGGTATGTGACAAAGATATTGTAGAACAACACCCAAATGGAGTGGAATTTTTCCAGTGTGCTCTTCTGAATTTTAACTCTGCTCCCATGGAAGCACAGGGAACATTTGCCTTCAGCATTAAGAGGTGTTAGAACAGATAAAAACAAGTGAGTTGCTTTAATAATTAGGCAGCTGATTTTTCCAAGTGTTCTAAATTCAGTTTAGACTGCTATGTGGAGGAAAAGAAAATATATGAATAACCATAAACCTTAAGGAAGGGTACCCATTAAAAAAATGAGAACCTAAGCATGCATGGATACATCCTACAAGCCAAGTTTTTAAAGTATAAGGTTGTGTAATGGTGCTACACGTGCATAAAATTATACCACTTCATCATGCCCAAAGTTTTTTAATTAAATAAATCAGTGGTCTATTTGAAAAGTCTGTAGCACAACTGAACACATGCAAATTAGGTGCCTGTATGCCATATAGTACCTCTTATTTGGACCTTTGCACACGAGGGGATACATACATTATCCCAGGGGTGTAGAGAAATATTTCCATCCCTTTTCTACGGAAAACTGCCTGAGGTTTGGAGCACCCAGGGGCCAACTCTGGAGCGCTTTAGCAGAAAGTCCAACACCTGCAGACTGGGTATGTTTAGCTTCAAACATGTTTTCTATTTCCTAGACCTGAAAATTCAAAGAACTGATGAAGGTTTTCTGTTTGTTTCCGAAACTGCCTGTCCTGAGAAGTTAGTTGTTCAGTCTCTCTAGGTTTCTAGGTGAGATGGCACCTCAGTCCTGTGAGGTATTGGCACAGCTTTACACAGCATCACAGCAAACTCTTTATGAAAAGGAAACCTGTCCTGGCAGCCATCTCTGGGAGAGAAAAACAAAAAAGGCTCCCACTGTGCTTAGTGTTTCCTGTTGTTTATTTCTAGCTGACTTTTGTAACTGCTAGAATATTTTTTATTCTTATTTCTGAGCAGACTGATTTTTCTCATACAATTTTTAGGGAGTCATGGCCCTGCAGCCTGCTTTCTAAGTTACCTCTTTCACCTGGAACCAAACTACTGAAATGTAGATATTAATACACATGACAGATGTAAAATTAATCTAACCCCATGAGGCACAAGCAATCTGTGGCAAAGGAGGAAGGTGAGCTTTAGTCATTTCTCCTCTTTCTTCTCTTCTCCATGCTAGGGAGGCCTCTGAACACATTTCACCCAGGTAAGCAGGAACTGTCTGCAGTGCCTGATATCAAATTGACATTTTTCAGTTTACAGGCAGATCAGTGCAGCAGAGCCATGCAGTATGCAAATGGATTTAGAAATAGAAATGTGGCCGCGTTTCATGAAAGTGCAGCAGATGCAAGTATGTTTTGCATCCTTTACATTTTCCGAGTACCCTCAAGCTCTGGGAAGTTGATCATATATAACTCTTTAAAACAAACCTCCTTACCCTTCCTGTGACAGGCTTGATTTGTGTTTCAGGAAGAGGATTTACCCGTTGTTATTCATTCCCATAATCTCGCAGCCATAAGGTGATAAAGGGCTTCTGAAAACGACCCAGACGTGCTTTGAACTGACACCTCGAGGTGAAAGGCTTCTTATCCTACTCACAATCCCCCTCCATTACTGGGATTGTTTGCTGCACAATCAGCAGGGATTAACTAATACCTGTTCAGGCCTGGGCACACACACAGAGCAGAAGGAATTCAGGAGTGAGTTCATACACAAATGAAAATAACCGGGGTCTTGTTGACACTGCTCACTATTTGACCCTTTAAGCTAATAGGCGTTTAGTTTCACTGGGACTTGAAAATCGACATTGAATGGGATTCCGACTCTAAAATCGACATTGAATGGGATTCCCCGTGAGCTTTACGTTCCTTGGCAGGTAACCAGATGCTATGCTCGTTCTGTGTCTGGTAAACCCATTTCCACACTACATTAGGAATTTATCAAAGCAAGTCGAATCACTTCTCTACAAAAATGAAGGAATCTTGAGAGAATTTTGTGTCTGCTCCTTTGGTTCTTCTTCCATCTCTCATTAAGATTTATAATTTGGCAGAATATTTCCTTGAATTGATATTAAATTCATTATGTGGCTTCACCCAAAATACATATATTTCCTTTTTTTTCTTTGAAACAATAACTATGGAATCACTGTGCTATAGAGCTCAAGTAAGTTGAAGCACTAAATTGCCATATATGTAATTCACAGCTATATGTCACATCTCTGCAGACTAATCTCAAACTACTCTCAGATCATCATCAGAAACAGAACTTTATGGCTTTACATTTTCTTCTGATAGCAGCTCTATTCTGTATTACAGGAAATGGTGACTAAGATTTATTATTCATATCTTAATAGATTTTCAGCTTTTTCAAAGTCTTGTAAATGACATTACTTTAATATAGTAGTTTCAGAAAGAAAAGGAAGGTAACCTACACCTGGGTTAGTGAATGTGCTTTTTTAAAGCAGGGTTTGCCAGCATTTATTGCAGTTTCAAATACTTGGCCGTTTCCACAGTATTTTGCTGACTAGAAAATTCCCATGCTCGTTTTAAGTATGTCTGTAAATCTTGCTTGGAAAAGATGTTTCTGATTTACCATTTCTCAGTTTTCAGAATTTTCCAGAGAATGAGCAAGTATTTCAGGAAATGTTTGGTTGTCTTGTTTTTATCTGTGTATGTGAGAGCATATTTGTGTGTCAAGCTGTATGTTTTATTTTGTTTTGTTTTGAGGGAAACAGCCTTGTCAGACTAGATAAGAGGGAGTTTCATCTTTGAGTCACTCACTGTGAGTGGCAGAGGGCAGGTATAGAGCAGGAATTCTTCCCTGTGAGGGTGGTGAGGCACTGCCAGGGGTTTCCCAGAGGAGAAGCTGTGGCTGCCCCTGGACCCCTGGAAGTGTCCAAGGCCAGGCTGGATGGGCTCTGAGCAACCTGGGACAGTGGGAGGTGTCCCTGCCCATGGCAGGGGGTTGGAATGAGATGGATTTCAAGGTCCTTTCCAGCCCAAACCATTCTGTGATCCTGTGAACAGTAACGTTATCAAAACTGATGCAAGTATCCTCTGAATCTCCAGCAGAGTAGCTACATTTACTCATTTCTTTGTGGAAGGAAGAAGGGTATTGAAAGCACAGATGGAAGATTGGGAAAGAAATAGGGAAGAGCCTTACAAGACAGAGTTTGTAGATCCCAGCGTTGCAAGGAATTCTTCAGATGTTACGTTGCTTCACCCCATCCTGCCCTGCCCCAGTAGCAGCTCCCATTCCACACATTCAGTTTTTCTTAGTGTTTTGGGTTTGGTTTTTTATAAGGATCTGACATTGCTGCACAAGAGGTGCTGTGTTTGCAATGCTGTCCTAAGGAAGCACTTATTTTACCTAAGGCTTGATAATATTTTATAAGAGTTTCTAAACAGTTAATACGTAATGAGTAGATTTGAGAAGTTTGCTGAATGAATTACTACCATCTCAGCAGGAGATGCATGCAGTCTGGATTCTGCTCCATAGCAATTAAGGGTTCTTACACATTAGAGAAGGCTATCCTCTAATTAAACCTATATCAATTATATGAAATTATAAAATTTGTATGAATACATTGAAAAGTGTGTATTACACGGCTGTTTGGGCTATGGTGGGGTTTCTGTGACAGAAGTAGAGGGTGCTGGCAGAAGCACTTTGTGGCAAGGAGATGATCAGCCCTGCTTTGAAATGCTCTGAAACACGGGGCCTTAATTCCTCCACCTTTTTATTCCTTTTTTTCCCCTGGCTTTGACAATCTGGCCCTTGCTTCAGGCAAAGATCAGGTTTATGGCAGAAGCAAATCCTGTATTGTGAACTGCTGGAAGGTTTGCCTTTTCTATCTTAAAGTATTAAATCAGGTTCTTTTGGTTTTTCTAAATCCTTAGGATTCCAGAGTCTGTTCACACTGCTACTACCTTTCTTCAGCTTTAAGCCATGTTCTACCCATTTTCTTCTTTCAAGCTGTGGCTCTCTTTTTTTTTTTTTTTTTTTTTTTTT
>VZTG01009484.1:51821-86101 GCA_013397845.1 Melanocharis versteri
GGGGGGGATGGGGGTAGGGACTTTTTTTTTACTTTTTAAAATATTTTTTTTATTCTCTACCTTGTCTTCTTGCCTTAGTGGCTTTGTCTTGTGGCTTAAACCTCCTCCATGACCCTCCTTCATACCTCCGATTTTTCTGAAAAGGCTGATTAGTCATTTGGAGAACGAAAATGTGCTCAGTCCTCCAGCTTTAAAACAGCAAAAATGAGAAGATGACCACGATTTTGAGTTGGCAGAGCTGCCAAGTACCTCCTCTTGCACTGCTACTCCATTGGCAAACATTACATGGCTGGAAGTTACTGAGAAGTAAAAATTACATTGTACAGCACAACTGTTCGTCACCTTTTTCAACATTACTTGTACGAGATCTTGAAAACAATGGAAGCTACAAAGTCTGTTGCAGTGGAATCTGCCTGCCCTTAATGATCATCTTGAAGGAGGGAGATTCCACAACCTCCATCATATAGTTGGATATCTCGCATAATATTCATCCTTACCTAGTGACTACTACATGTGAAGCCTTTAAATATGTCTACACACCAGAAAATAAACAACAAATCTTTTTATTAGATGTTACTGATTTCCTGTAGTTCTCCAGTATTTTTTTTCTGGTACCCTGTAAAGGAGTCCTTCAAATTAATATGTTTCAAGCACAGCATTCATTACTGTAAGCACATTTTCCAGATCTGAACTTAGTTCTGATTTATCCTGTCTGCTGTTTGTTTTCTTTGTTGCCCAGGATATTGCCTTTACAAGTAAATGTGTCAATGCACTTCCTTGCAGAAAATCTGTGATGAGATGCTAAAAACATCCTTTCCAGACTGAGTGTTAGACACATTAAGTATTGCATATATTGTGACTTATTCTTCCACAATTAATGAGCAAGGTATTCTTCCTTTTGTACGTGATGTAGATAACAGGGTACTCCTTATTAAACTTTCCTTTTCCTGTGGAGAAGCATCTATGTGTGCTTTGAATTTGGAAAAGATCCTGCCTTTCAAAAGCTGCTGCACTTTTTTAGTTGGCAGCAAAATTGGCCTCAATTTTAAGCCTTTTCTCTGCAAAATAGGTTAAGATTTTCTATACATCCAAATGCTCTGTTCCTGGAGGAGACCAGACACTGTTGTGTATTACCTCGGCTACTTAGCTGACATCAACTCTGTCATCTTTCCTGATCTCCTGGTTTTAAATTCAGCAGGGTTAAGAAATGTCTTACCTCCTTCAAGGATTTCCCTCGGAGAAGATATCTCAGTGTAGGCACACATTTTGTAGAAAGGAGTTCTATTGTCAAGCACAGGGTGAGTTTCTTAAGTTTTCTTATTTATTATCTTTTCCTGTTTCTTATACACTCCTTCAACCTGAAGTTTTTATACTCAGACTCTTCCAGTAAACATTTAGTTATCTCTCTCTGTCTTTACATAACTTTCTTCCATCTCATAATGCTTACTGCTCTCAAAAACTGCATCCTAGATTAGAGATTCAGTGTTTGAGATGAGGAAAATAAAGCCTTATTTCATAGATAATAAGTTGGGGGGTTTTTTTGGTTGGTTGGCTGGGGCTTTTTTGCCTAATTTAAATCCATCTGGTCAGTACAGAACAAAAATTAAACTCAGGCTTTTATGCTGGGTTTCTGCTCTGTACAGCAGAACTATAAATAATGGAACAAACAAGACAGAAGGAGAGAAAAAAGTCTTCCTAGCATTTTTTTAGCTATATCGCTATTAATTTTTTTCAAAATGAAGAAGTATCATTAATACAATATTAGCAAAGAGAAATCTAAGAGAAACCAAGAACTCATTGAGTTCTGTACCGGGGAGAAAGGAAGGGAAGGAAAGGAAGAAGATGGAAAAGAAAGAGAACATACCCTCGTGTCACTCAGTCCATCTGACCTGTACATCCTTCTGTAAAACCTCCAGATCTGGGGGCTTGAATTCTGCAGGTTTGGCTTCAGTCACCGTGTCCTGAAGCAGAGACCAGTCCATGCCCCTGATCCTCCAGCCTGTGGCTCCTTCTCTAGGCTGATACAGCAGCAGAGAGGCCCAGAAAGAAATCATTGAAGTATTTCCTTCAAGGATTCTCCATCACAGAGAGGCAGTTTTTGTGGTGTTATCAAGTGCTTGAAAGCCAAATATAAAAGGAGATGACTGCCTCACAAATTCCAGCTTACTCCAAGGGACCTTAAAGTCTCTCCTAAGCCACTTCATGCACGTGTGAACTTGAATCCCTCTTAACAGACTGTTAATGCTGTTAACAATTTCAACTAATTACAGGAAAACATTGCATTCAGCACCATTGTCTTAAAAGATAATTTCACTGTAGATTAAAAAAAAAAAATTCAATATTAAAAAAAAAAAGACATCTAAGAGGATTGCAACTAAGAATTTCGCCCACAAGAGCAACTTCCCTCTTCTTTTTACTGCCCTGCTTAAGCATTTGGGTTTCCAAGCAGGCAAAGATGTAACTTCTGAAGTTGGACTTATCTTTTTACATGGCAACACTATTATCCCTATACTCTGCGCTAGTAAAATGTGAGTACGTATAACCCAGAGAATAATCTCTCATTGCAAAATTGCCTTAAAAAAAAAAAAAAAGTTTGGTCATGATCTATTTCTAGAAAAAGTGGTGTTTTCATGCAGTATTTTTTTCTAATTTACCAGCTAGGGTATGTTCCAGTCAGTGTTTGGAGGAATTTTGTTGGCTATTAGCTCACTTGCTCTCTGCTATACTGTGGAGAAGCTGTGTGAACAATTTGTCAGGTGAAATTAAACACCAGTTGGAAAGTTTTGTCTTCAGAGGCACTCAAATGAAAGGTGAACAGCTGTCATTTAATTCTGTATTTTGTAGTCCATTTCACTTGGATTAGTGTCCATCTCTTTTGGGACTGCTGCCGTCAGGATCTCAGAAGGCATCGTAGTGATTCTCCACTCAGTCCAGACCCTAAAACTATCAGCGAGCTTAGCAAAACATTAATGACATGAGTGGCCTGTCTGAAAACAGCATGGTGGTTTGCACAATCTCATCCTAGAGCGTTTTTGTTTCTGTCTGCTGAAGCATGTGAAGTTCAGATGGAGCTGGATTGAACTATAACATCTGTTCTGAAACCACCTATTCTTGCCACTACCCTCACGCTGTCCTCTCTGAGAACATAAAAACATATTGCACCATCCAGACTATTCTGCATTACTTACAATTTTCCAGAATGTGTTTGTGTTGGGTTTTTTTCCACCACGTTGTTCCTCTGCATACAAATTTTAAATGTCCAATTGTGTATTATGACACTTTACTTAAAGGCTTTATTTTGTAATCCTGAAAATAACTTAAATTTATCATCCCTTTGAGAGGACTGATAAAAAGACAATAGAGAGCAGCATATTATTCTCTCCTTTTCTGCAGAGTTGCTCCCTGGTCATGGCCCTCTCATTTTCTTTGCTCATAACTATCTGAAACTGGTCATCCGAATATGAGTCAGTTTTTAATGCTTTTTGTCTCTCCTACTAGAAAGGCAATAAAGAGATATGGAGCAGGCTAAAAAGTACTGGGTATTGACTATTTTAAATATGAATATCCACAGAAGACTGTATTTATTTAATAGCACTATTGCTGCTGTGGCAGTAATAAAGGCTGTTTAAGACTTTTCTAGGTGGTGATTTTGTTTGTTCATCCCTTCACTTTGCTTCAGAATTACAGTGTTTTTTCTCCTCGACCCATTTTGCAAGAGCTATTAAATAGCTTCAAGCATATTCCAGCAGAATCACTGATGCTTTGATTTTTATGTCCTTGATTTATCCTTTAGAATTCCCTGAGACCACTGGGATGTGACAAACAATTTGTATTTCTGTTTTTAGCCCTGTTAATGAGTTTGTGTGATTCAGTTAAATTAACGGTAATTTTTCTCCGTGTATCATCTTCTTCCATCAAGTCTACCTGCTGAATGTGATGCCATGCTATGAGTTTAATCATGTGAGAAGAAAAACAAAGAGAAATATGTGTGTGTGTGTGTGTATAAATATATTTATATGAATAAACTAAACAGACCCATCTGATTCTGTTCCTGCAAGTTTGGATTCAGGTTGGGAGTGACCTTTTTGCTGTCTAGATCCAAAAGCATGGATCCTCACTACTCTGGATTCATGATACTTTCAAAATTCAGCTCTCAGTTGTATGGTTTGGACTTACCAATTTTTTAGCTCAGATTTCAGCCTTTTTGCTTTCTTTGAAGACATAAATTGAAGTAAATCCTACTCTTTGAAGATGGAGTAAAGACTATGATGCTGTTACACTATTTCTCATTTAAAGATGCTGACCAATTGCTTGCCAGTACTTATATTTGTTTGGATGTCCTGTGATGAAATTTATTTTTAATTTAAGGTCATTTTCTTCTACAGGAAGGGTGAGAAGGGGCACTGTGTGTTACTCCATGGTGTTGTACACCTCTGTGCATCTTTTTTACAGCTGCAAAATGAAAGTAGAAAAGTTCTGTTCTCAGCTTTTGTGGTTTCACTCCCCCTGTAAAAATGTAGAATCACCTTCAGAGTAGAAGTCAGCTGGCAACTCAGACCCATCCTGAGTTAGCCATAATATGGATATCAATCCTTGCAAAAGCTCAGAAGTTTGTGTTTGGCTCCTCAAGGACAACTTTTATCAAAACAGAAGCTATGCTGGTATAGGTCGAGGTGAATATTCTATTAACAATAAATATATGCTGCCTTCCCAATCTCCCTGCGTAATAAATGGAGATGCACTTACCCTGTTCAACATCATTTGTGTTTGCAAGCAGTTCCAATATTCATCTTGCTTTGAGTTGCTAGAACTGGCGGTGTGAATAGTCAGTATCCAAATTGACAGTGAGCTTTTTTACCCTTTTCCCCACTGTCTGTGAGACACCCCTGTAACAGTCACTGGAGATGGAACTTAAACATCTGATACTTGATAATAAAATCTTTGCTCTTGTTTGCATCTTGGATTAAATAAGCCCCAATAAGTAATGCTGAGATCTGACTAAAAGTGTTACTCAAGTGCAGAGGAAGTAGCTTTCTGCTGGCATTGTTTACCTCACTTAGGGTAAAAATAAAGCAGCAGAGCAGGTCTCGACTGACTGAAACACCTGGAAGAAGACAAGAGATGGGCATAAAGAATTTCTTACTCTTGTTTTGGCCCCCAGTGCACAGATGGATGCCATTGTTGTGTGACAACTGCGTGAACAGGTACACAGCCATTCTTTCTCAGGTAGTTTTTATCCCTTTTAATTTTCACCATTACTGTTTTATTGTCCTTTACAGATTGCAGGCAGGAGGCAGAAGGAAAAAGTGGGATGTTTTTCTCCAAGAGAAGTGAGATAGTCATGTAAGAAGTCTTAGAGAAATTAAGTGAAACTTTGAGGTGAAGAAGTCCATGGAACAGATCTCAGGAACCCAAATGTTTATACACCTATGCAAAGATTTTAAATGAAAATACCAATTCACTTAGTCTCATTTTTTTCTTGGAAGGCACCATGTCCACGTGAAATTAGGAGGAATTAACTTTTTAGTTCAGTGAATGCTGTAGTAGTTTCATAAGTCTAAATAGTTTTGATGTTTGACTTATGCAGAGACTCAAATTCTTTTGGCACTGGACTTTATTTTCCTCTCTTTTCCCACTTTTGTGTGGACCAGCTGCCCTTAAACTGCACTTGAACTAATCAAGGCAGACTGGCCCTTGGTCTGTCCCATAGGGAAGGAAGTGGCAGATGGGGATGAATACAGTTCTTTGTCTAATGTATGGTTTCTTGTTTAGCTGGGCATGTAGGCCCAAACCTGCAAACCAGAGAGTAAATCAGGGAATTCTTTAAATAGGCTTTAAAAGCTGCATGAAAGGAAGGAAACTGCTCTGAGTACTTTCATTGTTCCTGCCTGCATTTGCAATCTAATGCCTAGTACTTAAATCTGTCTTAATTAAGGATGTTTCCATTGAGGTGGAGAATGGTTTCATCTGTATTTCCGTTAATCACATCATCATTACCTATTACAAAGATGTTTGCCTCAAACACATTAGTGGGTTTTTTTTTTTTTGTCCTGAAGGGGATTGTTTCCCCTACCCATAGTGAGCAAACCACTAAGTGTGGTAGAATTAACAACTGGAAAAGTTATTTGGGATAAACTGTTGTCTCTTTAAAAAACTTTTAAGCCTTTTACATGCTGTTAGGTGACCAAGAGTCATGAAGCAGTTTGATAAACAAACATGGCCAATGGAAAAAGCAAACAAACTAAAATTAAAAAACAAAATTAATAGATTATTAAGCCAGCTAGAGCCATTGTGACATGCTGCATAAAATAGGCCAAAGGACTTCTCCTGGCTAACTCCTTTGTCTTTGCAATTAGCTAAGAGTTAATTTGGCAATTATTTTATATTTCTGTATTCAGTCTTACTTTAAAAATTGTTTGAATGAATGGAGAATCAACCAAATCACTTATTACAAATTTTTCACTATTATCTTCCCTATTAAAAATACAGATTTTATCTATCACCTACATGAAATTAGCTACAACTTTCATTCATTAAGCCTTGTCCTTAAGGAAATGCCTTAAAAAGGATTTCAAGAGGCTTTCCATCCTTCAGCTTCTTGGCAAAAGGAAACCCCAGAAGTTTTCCTTGCCTCAGGGCAGGATTGACTCTATCTAAAGCATTCTTAACTAGAGTTTGTCTAAACTGTTCTTGAAAGAAGCAAATGATTCTGTGATGCATAATCTCCCCAGTAAATCTATGCCAGTGCTTTGCTTATCTTCAGAAAGCTTTTTCCTGAGGCCTAACTGAAGTCTCTATTTCAGAAATACAAGCCTCTTACTGCTTGTTCTCTTCATTATGAAGAAGGAAAACAGATTAGTTCTTTTTTCCTTCCAGGTGTCTCATACAGTTGAAGACCGTGTGCCTGCTCTTCCCCCCACAATGAGCAGCTCTCCTGTGCTAGAGTCAGATTTCCTGTACTACAAATATTTACCAAGTTCTTAATTCTGTAATTATGATTCTGGTCTTCTTGGGAATCTCTCCATATTTCCAGTGTACGTGGCAAGCCAGCAGACTTGATCCTTTTATCCATAAAAGAATATGGCTCTAATTTTTACTTTATACACACCTATACACACACACACCTATATTTATTAATAATATGGGCCTTTTGAATTATAGTAAGATGCTTAAATTGACTACATTAGCCAAAGAGACAAAGTCCCCGTTTCTGTAAATATGGTTTGTGTTCACTGAGCATAGGTAAAATCCAGTTTTCAAAGAGCTGAATCCAGTTTTACTTCCTTCAGAAGAGGGATGTACTCTTTGATTTTGCTTCAGGACAATCCTGAAAAGAAACAAGATCCAGGTTCATAGGGAATTATTTGTTTGATGATCTTGCAGGTCTGCAATTCGTTGCTTACACCACGTTTCCATCAAGTTTTCAGAAGTGAGGGCTACATTCTTCACTAAAAGCACCATGCAGGTGGGCTTACAGTGGCTGAGAAGTGCCATAAATATCTGCCAAGTTCATTAAACAGGCCCACCCTCCTGCCCTTAATATTTTTGTCATTCAACTTCAGTCATTCCCAAGATGGGCTACATTTTCACTTTATGGTCCCACATGAGCTGGCAGAGGACTGACACATCTTTGGAAAGAGCTATTTCTAAGGTGAGATAAACCTTATCTGATACTTTAAATAGTACTGTTAGGGGTGAAGGAGGGGGAGAGAAAGCTTTGGAAGTTCCTTCTTTAGACTGCTCTCAATTCCTGAAGGTAACTTCAGATGTTCTCGCAAGATTGTGGTCACGATCAAGGATTAGATTGAAGGCAGGGTCATAGAAGGAGCAGGAAAAGCAGGAAAAGAGGGTGTCTGAAGCTATTTGAATAAAGTGGGAGTATTTTAAAGGAAGTGTTCAAGTAAAGAAAGATGTGAAGCATAGGAAGGAAAATGAAGTGTCTGTTCTATGAAGCATCTGAGTCGAGAACAAGGATAGATGTGATATTTGGAAGTTGCTATGGAAAAGGGAACTTGTATCATCCACAGAAGTTGGTATCTCTGTAACACCTCCAGAAAGAGCTATAAACATGTTTCTTCTACCTTCCTCATGCTACCTCAAAGAGATAAGCTTACCTCAGGCCATCAAATATCTTCCCCTCCCTGTACAGCCTGTGACCAATTTCAAACCAGCAGCACAGTGTGCTGAAGTGTCAGAAACTTAAAAGCTGCCTGAGAGGAGATCAGGAGAAATCAATGACAGCTCAAGCTCCAGAAGTAGCAGGAGATTTGTTAGATGAAAATGCGCAAGTGAAACATATCTGTCGGTGTGAACACCCCATTTCAGGGTCAGATCCTGGACTGTCACATTTTCTGCTCACTGTTTCATCTCCTTTTACAGCTAAAAACTTCCATCTAAATGTCCCTCTTAGGGACAGGCCTTATCTGCCAGTCTGCATAGTTTGAAACTGAGTAATTCTCTCCTTTTATTTCTATCCTTACCTTGATGATATTTATAGACTAAGACCATGTTGCCTCCCAGTTTTTACTCTTCCAAGCTCCATAAATTCAACTTCCTTACTCTCTCATCTTTATGTCTTATGATCTTCTAGTTCTTATATTGGTTTTGTTTCCTGATTTTGTATTTCCTTACATTTCTTCTGCTTGTTCAGAACATCTGGGGTTTTTTTCATTCTTTAACCCAATTTGTAATAAGTAATTATTATTCTGAAGTTCTCAGTTATGAAGTCTCCTGTAATCTCTGTGCTTAGAGCTGCTCCCACAGCTCCTTTACAGTTCATGTGTCAGTATTTGTGTCATGAAGTTTTACAAAAAGGTAGATAAATACAAGTTATTAGGATCTTTGCAAAGGTTGTCAGATACAAATATTTCATCTATATTACACAGAAAACTGCAACCATTATCTTATAGTCTCTTCCAGCTTTAAATTCAGTGAAAGGTATCAAATCCCATGTATGAAAACTCCCGTAGTGAATTTAACAATTTAGATATAATTTTTAAGCTTCAAAGGTTGTGATAGAAAAGGTTGGTCTTCCTCTTGCTTGCTCAGTGATGTGTGAGAAGTTGATGGATTCTGGTAGTCAGCCAGTTAATTATTCCACTTTGAGGTCTTAAACATTTAGCTCAAACGGTAATATTCTATTTTTATAATGTTGTTTACCCCTGACCGAGATCTTACTGTCAGACCAAGAAAAATTGACTTGATACAAAAATTGGGAGGTTTTTCCAAACAAATAAATAAAGAAAACCTTAATTAAAAGAAATTTAATATCGGGCAAGTGTGTGATTAGCATTACTTATAAAAGCTTTCATTTTACAAATATTCTTCAGAAACTTAATAAATTTGAAATAGGAAGTCTCTAAATTCTTATTTATGAGATATATTGGGATCACAACCTGAGATTAAAACTGTGTGAATTAGACTACAATTTCATGTTTCTTTTATTTTCTGTGACATCTGACTGGCTGTGAACAACCCGAGTGTTTGCATTAAAAGATTGTCTCCCTGCTGATAGAGATGATTGCTTAGTGATAAATGCTGAGATCTGAAATAGATGAAGCACCACCTCACAAGGGTAATGCAAAAATGCCATCAGAAATGTCCTGCCCTATACGAGGAACAGTCCAGCAGGTCCCACACATAAAATCAATTCTAATACCCATAAAATCAATGTCCAGACTTTGCCTGTGCATCAGCAGATTGAAATGAAGTGGATTTTAAAGCATAATGCAGAGACTATAGTGGATAGGTGGAAAAGCAGTCTATGGCAGACTTGGGTTCTCCTGACACCACTTCATGTCAGCAATCTTTGAGAGGTGTCTGTGTCCTTTCACCTGTGACCTTTACAAAACTGGGAGTTAATTTATTAGAGCCAGGAAGCACTATCATCACTATTTGTTCATGTAGATCCGAGACTATTTAACTAGAACAAATAATAGTCAAGAAATTTAAATCATAGAATAATAGAGTCATGGAATGGTTTGGGCTGGAAGAGACCTTAAAGACCCTCTCATTCCAATCCCCTGCCATGGGCAGGGACACCTCCCACTATCCCAGGCTGCTCCAAGCCCTGTCCAACCCGGCCTTGGACACTTCCAGGGATCCAGGGGCAGCCCCAGCTTCTCTGGGCACCCTGTGCCAGGGCCTCCCCACCCTCACAGGGAAGAGTTTCTTTTACATAAAGAATTTCAATTACAGTCCTTCAAGAAGTGCCTCAAGTGTGCTATATTTGAACAGAAAAATCAGCTCGGGTCATTGCCTGGGAGCTCAATAACTCATTTTGTGGTTTATCTTGGGCCCCTTTGGCTGTGCAAGGGATACCCAATATTAGTATTGATGAGAGCAGCACAGCACTGTGGAACAAGGAGTATACGGCAAACACTTGAGTGTCTGGTTGAATACAGAACCCTGATGATTTAACCATTCATTTGTTTATGGGATTTAGTTTTATTTGTATGGTAAATTCTGATAGATGGCCTGTCAGCTTGATAAGGTTACTTTTCTAACTTTATTTTAGCCATAATGTATTCTATTCTAGGAGTTTAGAATATGATTGAGAACTTCAAAGCGTAAACCCCTTGGAAGACAGTGAAGGGTGAAAGCCTATGGAAAGGTGAAAATTGGTTCATGGGTGAAGCCCGGGGTGGGGACTCAGGAGACCTGGTGCATTTCTAGTTCTGGCACACTTCTTTGTGACTCTCAGGATGACACTTATTGTCTGTGCGTCAGTGTCCACTTGCAAATGGAAATACTCATTCTCACATCAGTCAAATCCTTCTTCCTTTCCCTTCCTTATTACAAAAATATTAGAGCAGGATGATGTTTCAAGACTTGTTTGTGCCTTTACCCGTCGCAGAGAGTCCTTCAAACACTTCTGTAATGCAAGTGCAAATTAATAAATACATCCACCTCATCTCTCTGGAAGGGATCTTAATTACAACGTTTTTCAGAAACCTCTGTATTTTTCATTGGTGTGAGTACAATCAGGTTTTAAGGACAGGAAAAGAGAAAGAAAATAAGGACACTTTAGAAACAGGCATTGAAAACCATAAGTGGTGTTAGAGGAAGGCAGCTTTACTTAGGAAACTTGAGTGAAAAGAAGCTTTCTGACAAGAAAAGGACTTCAACAGGATACTGTGGTTTCTTTTTCTGTTTTTGGTAGCACTTTTTCTTAAGAGTTTAATTACCAGGTTGATTAGAAGGAAGGAATTTGTGTTCATAAATGGCACTTTAAAAAATCATCTTTTTCTTCTTGGTCTCTGAATGAAAGATGGTCTCTGATGCCAGCTTAACTATGAATAATTGAATAAAAGAGCAAAATATATTACCTGGTAATGGAATCATTATGGTCTACAGAACACACATATAAAATCAGCTGAAATGTATTTCTTCTGCTCAACAAAACCAAAGTTTTTATAGATTACAACTTTGCATCTACAGAGAAATATTTTTATTAGTTATGAAAATGGCATATTAATACTCTGCAGAGTAGTGTTATAATCAATGTTCAGGAGTCAGCAATTATGTGCAGTTACTCTTTAGCAATGTACAGTCTTCTGTAAGGGACTCTCTATGAGAGTTTCAGTCTTTAAAGCAGCTTTCAGTATTCAAACAGAGAAAGTCCCCTCTACATCAGATGGGATGCACTTAATGCTGAGAGTTACACATAATATTTTTTTGCATTAAACAAAGGGAGAAAGTTAGGAAACAGCAGAGCTGCTGATGTGAGGAACACGGGTGCCTCCTTACTCAGAAGACATACAATACATCCAGCAGTCATGGAACTAACTCTGAGGTTGTGAGGTTACAGTGACACAGCCAGAGCAGCCCAGATCATTGCAAATTCATGAACATTGCAGAGAACAGAATCATATCGCTTTTTCTGTATCCATACATTGTTATGTTTATAGTCAGCTTAAGGCAGCAAGAGGAGAACACATTCCTTTTTCTCTCTGCTGTGCAACTCACACCTACTGTTTCTTCAAATGACTGTGTGCTCATTGAGCAGAGGAGACAGTCATGATGATTTCAGTGACATCTATGAAAATCACCAAATCAGAGTCCAAAACCTAGTTTGGATTGATAAACTGACTTATATTTTGCCTTATGGTTGATGCTTTCTTATTACCTTGATGTTTCTTTCACTAAATGAGTTTAGTGAGTCAGTGTTTTCCCCTTTTTGGAACAATGTGATATTGTTAGAGCCCTTGATCTGTTTTGTCTTCAGCCTTGCATTTCTCTGCTTTCTGATTGCCTGTTTTTGTGTGCACTGCTGGGTCTTCTCTCATCATTGTCTGTCTTGGATATTGTCTCATTCTCTAGATTTCTTCATCTTCCTCTTTCCCCTTCTCATCTTCAGACAGTGTCTGTGATGCTATTCAGTGAATATCCTGTTCCCCACTGTGCCAGAATTTCCACTTCTTAGGAAAAAAAGCGGCTCCCTTCTGCAGGCAGCCATTGGTTTCATGTGCACAAAAGATAAATTCTACTTTCAGCACAGTACAGACACTTTCTTCTGCTGCTGTGGGGCAGCTGCTGTAATATCACATTACATATCAGAATCTGCCTGAGTCTGTCCAGTGGTGGGCATGCAACAGAAACTTTTATTTCATTCTTCAGAGGCATCCACAGGCAGCTCTACCAGCTGAAGCAGGACAAGAATAAGAATACGGACTGTCCAGGGAGTGTCCTTCTTCTGCTTTCACTTGTGAGATGTGTCTCTTGCCCAGCTGTGTTTCTCATCCAGCAGGTTGGTGAGATGAAGAGTCCCGGTGGTGGCTCATGGGGAGTAGCAGTTCAGGCAAAATATGGGTGAGAGAGACAATACTGTGATTCACAATGTGAAAAAAAACCCCAGAAATTAAATGCCTTTTTTTTGGCTTAGTTCTTCTTGGAAATTCCTGCTCCAAGATATCTCTGCATACCAACAGGATTTAGAAAACAGGCGGCTAGCAGTGAGAGAAGAGATTAAGGGCTAACAAGGGGAGCTGAACATGCACAAGTCTGTGGGGTGCTGAAGGGATTGGCCAGTGTGACTGGGAGAAAGCTCTCCCTCCTTTGTGAAGAAAACAGCAGTTAGAGAAGGAGAAAATATCAGTGTTGCACTCATTTTACTTAAATAATCAAGAAAGAAATGTGAAAGAGAAGAACGATAGTTGGAAACAGTAAACAGAGTTTCCAAGGACAGCAAAGGCTTGGCTATCCTGATCTCCTTGTGTGACTGGAAATACGAACAAGGATCTTCATGTCACGTTTATATGCATGTGTTTTATCACTGTATTTGTAGTCCAATACAGCTCAGATGACTATGAAGTCACATGCTGGAAAATGAGTTGCGTGGAAGTTTTCTTTAGGTTACCTTTGAAGATTTGTTTGCTTTGGTGAATTTATTTTGCTTGTTGTTACCTTAGACCTGGCTGGAGTTTTGACCTGCATGTTTAGCCTTTGCTAAAATGTTAGTCAGAGTGTACGTGGTGGAAACAGTGACCAACAGCTGAGTGCACTACGATAAGAATATTAATGAAGCAGGAAGAACAGGAGAGGGAGAGAATGAGGCAAATGTATTTATGGGATATCAGGCGTTCCTGTGACTGTGAGATACATCCTTGTGAATGTCCCAGAAAAATTACAAATGTAACACTACTACAGAATTGTGCTGTTCAATGAATGTAAGAGAAGGCAGAAATGTCATATATTCAGTTCTGTGCTAAGGAGTGTCAGCCTCTGTAAAGACGAGTGACTGACTCTTTCCATCTTTCCAAGCACTGCATTGGCTCAGTTTCCTGTAGCCTCCCTGTGGTGCCTCATGGACCCAAAGGTACCATGAGGAAATTTAATTCCAAGTGTCCAAGGTAATACAGAGTGTGTTTTGCAGTTGAGCAGCAAAGTTCTTTCCTGTGTGACATCACAGCTGCCGTGGAGCTTGAGGCCATGGGGTCATTCTAGGCATAAGGGCAGCTGAGTAGATTTTGGAGACAACCTAACCTGTTACACTCTATATCCATGCTCTTCTTGAGACAGAATGTGTAGAAAACCATTTTGTCTGTTGTGTCTAGGTTTAATCTTGAAGAAAACTAGCTGGTTTCCCAAGGAAATCAGCATGTACCCAGCCATGTACATCAGGATCAGGAGGCCAGAACTCAAGAATCAACTGCAAAGTTTCCCCAGTCACAGTGTACATACAGTTCTAAGCATATCTTTTAGAGAAAAACAGATTTGAACCTTGCCCATTTTTCTATTACAGCTGGAAAACACTGCTAATACAAAACATTTGGCTCAAGATTATTTCCTGAGATCAGCAAATCACCAGAACACTTCAGTTAATACAGAATGAGTTCAGATTTTTTTTTTCTTTAGGCAAAAAAGCAGGATGAAATTCTCTTTAAGTTTATCAAAAAAGTATTCATAGAGTCAAAGAATAGTTTGTGTTGGAAGGGAGTAGAATATAATTTACCTGCAGGACCCCTTATTACAGCACAGCCAGGTATTCTTGGCTGTGCCTCTGAAGTCATGCCCTTGTCAAATCCTCTGAAGGAAGAATGCCACATTGTTGTCATGGCAATATCCAGAAGCATGGCTGAATGAGGGAATGCAAATCTGGGTGTTCATGCAACACTGAGTTACACGTTGCTGCAGTTTGCTGCCGAGTTAAATCGGTTGCTAATTTAGCCAGGGAAGGGCGATAGGTGGGGATTCTGCTCTGTGTGTTGCAAATTATGGATTGACATTTCTCAGAGTTTCACCCCTGACCATGTTTGTATTTAATTGGAATTCCCCACGGGTGTGGCTGCAGTCAGTGTAGCCTGTGGGACCACGCCGAAATGCAAAATTTAATTATGGCTTCATGTGACCGTGTTACAAGTTTCTACATCTGTCAGACGACTCGTTTCCTTCCTTACTGCTTCTGCTGTTTTTAAAGCATTCTAGATTGTCTTTGCTTTGCTGCAGAATATATTCATAATTTTTATATCCCTAACAAAGAAAAGAGGTAGCATTTCATTGATATCAGCAGTGAAACTGGCCTATATTGATTCAGTGGCACTTACTATTTAGATAATAATTTAAGAGACCTTGCTGTAACTTATGAAGGAAGTATTTATCAGAATCCTTAATTAACAACTGATGAAAATGAGGTGCCCAAGGCTCATAACACTAGTTCATAATATAAAAAAAAGAGGCCTCATTTAATTTCTCATGAACCAGAGTCCCTGCTCACTGGGATGTACTGCATGTAATCTAATTATTTTCCACCTTGTTTTATAGTGCAGTGTACTATATGTAAAACTAGAGCCACGTGCACTAATAAACATGGGTTTTTTTATTCTCTGTTTATCTGAATATCATCCCCAAGTCATTACAGATGTACTCACAGGAGTTTTCCTTGTACACACGGTGTGTAACTATTGTATTGAAACACTGTAGTATCAGCACATTACAGTAAGACAGTACAAAGTATCATCTGGTGATAAAGATTCTTCTATTTCCTTTTTCATCACAATCCTGTCCAACAGATGTCATATAAAAATTCATTTTACACAAGTTCTCCATGTACAAGTCAGGTACCAAACTCATAAAAAAGCAGTCTGTGCTCTTTTCATAGTATTTCCAGAGATGTGATTATTTGGATTGATAGGGTGGATTTACTCCATTCTAAAATAAATATATGAAGTAGGTAGCTAGATAGCTTCCTGAAGCTTGATCCAAATAATTCTATACGTTGACTTTGATATTCTAATCACATATATATGGACCTGATCAATAGCATTAGCAACATACCAAACTCAGAGAGGGTGACAGTCCATGGAGAGGAATCTCATGCTGATATCAAACTGGGTGAGTTTCTCTCAGGAAGAGCATGTATTTTTCCCTGAATTGTAGAAAGAGACTGGGAATATAGCTAAAAGAAAATATTTCAAGTGGTCAGAGGGGAACACTACTGTGAGTGTCTAGAATGAAAAGGCAGACTCTGGAGGAAGGAAATAATATGAAATATTTTCTTACTGTCTTTGTATGATTTGTTGCATCCTAAGGGTCCCATTAAAACTTTGTAAACAGATGTTATCTCACTTTCACTCTTATTTAGAATTTCCACAGATACATTCTTTTTTTCCCCCCCACAATTTTGTCCAAGGCAGAATTAATGGATTTTGTACATTTTCAGGGATTTCTGAATGTCCTCCCCACCAGACACTGTGATCAGAGTGCGGGAACTCTGGAAATGGTTGGTTTAGCTGCTGCAAATGCAGCCCAAAAGAAACAGAGAATATCCAAACATTCCCTGTCAAAGGTTAGCTAAAGTGAAAGTGCTGTAGGATTTTGAACTAACCTTGTTCCTTCTCAGGTGGGAACTGGAAAAAGCAGATCTGTTGTGGGTCCAGGCTGACACACCTTCACTTCTTGCTGCTCTTGCAGGAGGAAGATTGAGTTTTTGTCAGAGTAAACCCGTTCCTCCTTTCCTTTCAGCTGTGCATCAGAGATCACCTCCCCAGTCACCTCCTCCAGCATAACAAAAGTGTTCTCTGTAAAACCATATTAATGCAGAGATTAATAAAACTCTGGGAACTCCTGGAAACTGCCTACCCCAACCCTCCCGCTATGGGTCTTCCAGAATCCTCTGCCATGAGAAAATCCTTGGATATCTGATCAGATGTGCAATATGTCCACCCACCTTACAATTTCACAAATACCTCCTTTTATTTTTTTTTTCGGTTGGTTGGTTGGTTGGTTGGTTGGGGTTTTTTTGTTTGTTTGTTTGGGGGGTTTTTGTATTTTTGTTTTGTTGTTGTTCTTGTTGTTGTTGTGGGGTTTTTTTTTTGGTTTGTTGGTTTGGTTTGGTTTTGGTGGGGGCGTTTGTTTGTTTGTTTGTTTTGGGGCTTGGGGTTTTGTTTCTTTGGGTTTTTCTTTTGTTTCTTTCCCTTTGTTCTTTATTAGAACTATTGGGTTTGATTCTATCTGCTATGTTCAGCTGAACATTATTTGAATAATAATAAGTAATAATAAAAATTATTATTATTATTAATAATAATAATAATTTTTATTATTACTTATTATTATTCAAATAATGTTCAGCTGAACATTATTTGAATAATAATAAGTAATAATAAAATTAATAACAAAAATTATTATTATTATTAATAATAATAATAATAGTAATACCCCCGATATCCCTCAGGGATTAATCTTCATATTGTTCCTTAAAATTTGCATTCTCAGAGCCCTTTTCACACTCATTTTCTCAGTCATCAGTGTTTCCGTTGGGGCTTTCGGGTCACGGTGGCAGCACAGCAGTTGCCTTCCCACTCAGTGAAAACATTCCTGGCCAAAATGTTCGAGGCAATCGCTTTGCTCGCAGGCAGATGATGCATCACAGGCAAATGGTCCCCATTTTTGTTGGCTTTACCACCTGTGGGCTGCTCACAGAGATGGAATACAAGGCAGTAAAGACATGGAAGGACAAAAATAAGAGTCTTCCTCTGTCTCCTCTCGGGTTTTGTCTGTCAGTACTAACAGTAGGTGAAGTTAACTGAGGCTGGCCCAAGGCTGTGTAAGGTCTGTCTGGTTTGCCTTTATCTAAGAAGAAGCCTTAAGTGAACTGTGGAATATCTTCTCTTTCTACTCACACATTGTGGAATTTAGCCAAGAATGGGCTTTTTTGTGGCTTGGAGCCAATTTCCCAAGTTTCTAAAACTAGCTGCTTCCTGAAGGATTATCACAGCTACACCGAGGAAGTTTACTCTGTACGGAGGGAGCAGAGACATTCAAATCCTAAGCCTGTGCTAACCCAAGACCAGGTGACAAGGACATCATGGACATGATGAACTGCTCTGAAATCTCCGTGTTTGCAACTTTCACCAGATTAAGCAAAGGGATTTAGTGCCAGGTCCAGTGCCATGTTCATGTGGCTCTCAGATGTCAGGCCTAACTTGCCTGTTGCAGCCATGCACTTGGTGAAGTTGGCTGTTTGAGCATTGGGAAACTTGGGTATTTCCCTGTCAGGAATGCATCTTTTGATACTTTGCATTTCACTTGACAGTAGTGTGTGTTCTGCATGCACGAGGGTTCCTTTGGAAACTTCCTTCTTGCATGATACCTGGTGCTCTGCTGGGAGTGTAAGGCAAGCTTTTTGTCAGAAAAAAAATTCTGGTCCAAGTGATACTTTTGGCTGACAACACAGGTCCAGTCCAGTCCTGCTTAGAGAGTCTGTTGGATGGAGGAATTAATGTGCTTTTTCACTTCCCTGCCCAAAACTTCTTGGTGGGTATTTAGAAGGCACTTCTACCCCGTTCCAACTGCTCTCCCATTTTATTTGCAACAGTAGTGCACACAGTACCAGTGTAGCTACTTTTTCAGAAATAGTCCTCAAGTAACAAGTGAACAGCAATAGAGCAGAAGTAAGTGGGATTACCTTAGACTACATTTGAAATTAAGATTAATTTTTCGAGAGAAAGCCTGTTGATGATAGTTCCTACTATGAAAAATGTTGTTCTTTTGGTAAATTTGCTTTGCTTGTGAATAGTTTTGATTTATTAATCACCTTCGTTATTAAAAACATTACTTTCTCTCAGTGTATCTCTTAGTTAAAATGAGAATTTAAATGGGAACTATGTTCAAATTAAAAGTGAAAACGTTTAATCTTTGGGCAAGCTACCAAGTTAAATAGCAGATTCTCTATATCCTGATATTTACATCCAGGTTTCATTTTATTCAGGAATACATTTCAGACACACCCAGTGTTTCCTCATTAAGTTCAAAAGTGGCAGAAGGGTGAAGCACAAGTGTTGGTAACATATAAGTAATCAAAGTAAATTTTAAAATTATTTCCTGTGGCCTGTATATCCCTGGAGGCACAAGAACTACTGACAGTATTTGTATACCCATTCTAAAAACATTCGTCCAGAACTAAGTGGTTATAAATTGGTAAATAAAACATTCTGATCTCCTGTTGGTTTCTTTTGCAAAGCTCAACTTCATTTTCTGATTCTTCTTTGTTCTCCACAGAACTTCCTTTTGTAACAAAGCGTTAAAAACCTAATTCTGATATATATTTTAAATGTATTTTAATATTTATCTTATCACATATCCTTGTTATTATTCGTCACACATAATGACACATTTCCACAGTTCAGCATGGTACTTAAGAATGTGTTGAATTTGAAGCACTCCAAGTGTCCCAAAACAGATGAGAATGAACTTGAATTGCATGCAGAATCAGGATCATAATCATGTTTACATTAAATGAAGTTATGCTTTCCCCTTTTCTGCTGCATAGGCATTAGTCATCCATGAAATCTTTCCGTTTCTCTCAGAACAGGATTTTGTGTAAGTGTCTTGCATCAATGCATGCTCTTGCTGCTTCCTCATAAATTCAGGGTAATTTCTTTGATCAGTAATAGCTTCTTCACACAGCTCCTGCCTTCTGTTTAACCAAGGTCCATTACATTTGCAAAGGGGCTGCCTGGCTGACCAATTTATTTTCATACCGTTTACAGTCTTTTCATGGTTTTAAACTTGGGTCCATCCTTATCACTCATCTGCATTTAAAAAATTTCACCTCATGTGTGCTGTATTGTTTCTGGCTGGAAAATGTTGCAGCACATGCAGCTTGTATGTATAAAATAGATATTTGTGAATATTTTAAATTTTGCCACATATTTGATAACTGAAGGATTATAACCTGCTTTATAAAAACTTCTCTAGTCTAAAATGTCCCTTTTTTGGTGGTTCCCCTGAGTAGCAGTTTGTTTTGATTGCTTTATTTTACATTCACATAGTATTTGAGAAATCAGAATTAAAATTGAGAATGACTAGCTGATGTCACCAAATTAACCAGCTGCAATTTGGAAATGCTCTTGATGGCAGTGCACATGTGAACATGACCTCTGATGTTTGCTGTAATATATAGATACATATTTGAAAGCAGCAAGAATTAGAACTATGGTCCTCATTTGGGGAAGCAGTTGAACAGTGCTTCTTTGGACATCTGTCTCTCAAGTATTAATTCCTACACGTCATCAAGAGAAGCCATTTAGACAAATGCGTAAATTGGACGGAATATTCCTTTTCCAGAAGTGCCATAACTCCAAGTGCCTCCTCGATGGAGTTATTTATAGAGAGCTCCCCACCACTTCTACTTCTGTGTGAACAGAAGAAGAAATAGAAATTAGTAATCACCCTCTTCAGGATGGGGTTAAGAGTTTGCCCAGAGAGAATGATTTCTAACAAAATCTATTTGACTGCAAGTCAGAAGGAATAGAATTTGATGTTATTGCAGAAAAATTACTACAAGCCTTGCTGCTTTCTTTTTCTTTTAAAAGATGTCCTCATTAACACCACTGTCACAAAGATACATGGCATACAAATCATAGCTTTATATCTGTATGAATTATTTATATGCAGAATGCTTTCCTCCCATTTTAATTTGAGGTACTTGGCTAATCATCAATATATCTGTCCCTGTGTGTAGCACAGTGCCCCTCCCAGCCCAGGTTTGTGGAGGTTTGATATTGAAAGGTTGGCTCCAGTGCTGTTCCAGTAATTGTGATCAGCAGAAGCACCAGTGTGATTGTACAACCCTCAGAACATCTTTCCTACTGCCTGAGAATTCCCTTCTTTGTCTCCCATTTCCCTCCTGAGGCAGCTCTCAGGAAGGTCATTGTAAAATACTCAGTCTGAGCAACACAGGATTTATTCTGGCCACAGTGCAAAGACACAGAAATCACTCAGCCAGCCTCAGACCAATTAACTTGACCTGTTTTTCATCTTTCTGCATAACTAAAATTATATATATATATATATGTGTGTGTGTGTGTGTGTGTGTATATATATAGGAATGTTAGTACTTGATTATATGGTAAATGAAAATATGCAGAACTATGAAAATGAAAACTAGCCATCTTCATAATACATTAAAAAAGCAAAAATTACCATCTAAAATTTCACTCAAGGAAGAGGAAAATATGAGAATAGTGATGAGGAACCAACCAACCAAATGAAAAAGAATGGCCCGAAAATGTCAATCACATATGTAATGAGAAAACTTCACCAGGTAAAGCCAGTAAGGACTACAGAGCATTCTGGGGAAGAAAGGTCTGTATTTAGAGGGACACCATACACACAGCTGCAGTACGGAGTACAAGGTGTTTAAAATCAAGTTTATTGGAACTATTAATATATTGTTGTCTGGTGACTATTTTAGAAACAATTAACTATGTGTGCATTTTTGATGGTCTAACTACACTGTCTCCTGTAATTGTAATTAGTGTGTTGGATCTACTCCACACATTGGGTGTAATTTTTATTTGCATTTCATCTTTCAGTTGGAAAGAGAATTTGGGTGACATTAATTGATGTTTTCAGAGACTCATATATTCCTGTTTCTTTTGAAAAACTTAGGCTCTAGAGAGACACTTCTAGACAGATACTTTTGAGTTGAAACAATGACAAGCACCAAAAAAGAGTGGAAGGTGGGATTTAAGCTGAGTGAATTTTTGTTAGAAATCAAGTTCTGTATTTGGCAGAAGGCAGCACTGGTTCAAGTACAGGTGCAGGAGTTAATTCAGCTCATGATTTTCGTACGGATGCCTGCAATCTCCCTAGCAAATTTAACTACTCTGTGCCTCAGTCTTCCTCTATAAAACGTTTATTAGTTACACTCTGCATGCATGCATGTAATATTTGCAAACGTAAATGGAGTAGATGCGTATATATGCAAATACATGTATGCAAATCATGGATTTCAGCACAACTGGTGGAATTCAGTGACTGAGTAAATGTTGCTGTGCATTTTTACAACATGTTTCAGGTTTCTGTGTGCTGCCAAACTGTGTTGGAATAAGGGAAGTTCCTGTTTGACAGGGAGGCAAACAGTCTTCACCTTGAAGATTTAACACTGGAAAAGGGCCCCTAAAATTCACAGCTTATAGGTTTGGGATTTGAACTCGGACATTTCTTGTCCAACTTTGGATAATTGGTTCCACTTTGGTGTAGAAGTAGTGTTGTACCTGCATTTAAAATACTTTAATTCTAATCCATGAAAATCCTCTGCTTCACAGTCTTTAAAGTGAGCCAGTTCTTCCCTGGACCCAGCACTGCTCAGAGGATAGAGGGAAACACAAAATCAGGTTTACAGCCTGCTGCACCAAAATGTCCATGTAGCAAAGACTAAACAGGGATTCTCAAGCTAAAGCAAACAAGCTCCATGGACAGTGCAGATGTGACATTTTTCGCAGTTCCAGTTTGAAAAGATGGGCTACATTTTAACATGTACTTATATTTTAAAAGGTGGAGGAAAACAAACTTTGTTTAAGAGTGTGGATGTGATGTAGGATGTTAAAAAATCCCCTTTGTTTGATACCATATAAGAATTTTGGTTAGCCTGAGTACCTAAATGATGTTTCAATTCAACAGTTTTAAATTTAGCTAAATTTGATCAGCAGACTGAGAAATTATTCCCCATCCACACTCTCTAATCTGATGTCTTCGCCATGCAAGGACTGTTTGTTGAGTTCATCACTGAAATGTTTTGTCTCTCTGCTGGATCATCACCTGGCAGTGGCTGTTAGAGGTTTGCATGTCACAGGCATTTAAAATCTTGGCTCACATTCGAGAACCTGAACAAGCAGCTCGTGCTAATCAATAGTGAAACGTTTCAAATACTTGTTTCTGCTCACTGTAATAGCTGTGGTGGTTGTAGGAAGAAAGTCAGTCCTGACCTTTTTAATGGATTATTCACTCTAGCAGAAGGAATAGGACAGCCTCGAAATGGGTGACCATAGATTTCACATTTGCACAATTTCACTAAAATGTATGTATTCATTAACTGAAGGGGAAAATGTGGGGATTTAATAGCAATTACACATATTTAAAGAACTTTTCAATGTCATCTAAATCCTGGCCAAATTACTTTGAGAGTCTGGAGTTTAATAGTAAAAATTCCATATGCTGCTACCCAAATTCAAAATACAGCAGTAAGATAAAAATTAAGTGAACTCATACAAGACTGTAATACTAATTAATGTGCACTCTAGTATTTAAATCTGTAAGTCTCCATGACTTCATACTATTTGTGCTGGAGATGGTTTGATACTCTCATCATAGGAATAAAATAGTATAAAATATAAACATTTTGAGTATGATTGCTAACAAGGCAACAGCAAAACTTCAGGTGAAATATAACATCTGGGAAAATACATAGAAAGATGTAGGTATAAATACAAGTTTCAATATAATATTCCTCCGTATCTTGGAGAAAATCATGCTGATAAAACTGGAGATAGTGGATGATGTGGGAGAATCACTCCAGGATGAGACACTAAACAAATTGGAACAACATATTTAAGCAGAAATATTCTAATTGCTTACTGCAGTTTTATGTTACTGGAAAGCGTCTGGTCATTTCAGCACCAGACTTAGCACATAAAATTTTATTGGAGGTTTTTATACAGCTGGTGTTAAAAAGGAAGAGAATTTATTGAAACCAATGAAGTATACTCCTCTGGATGGCTTTTTTCCCCCTCATATACACCAATTTTACATCATTGTAATTCCTCAGGTGTCAGCGGGGTTACTCTTGATTTCCACTGGGATACAAGAAGGAAGACTCATGACCCTTCCCTTCCTGTGTTTTTATATAGCTGCAGAATTCTTGCTATTTAAAAGCCATGATGGAGAAGAACAGTGAAAGGCTTTTGGTTTATTACTTTATTCTCACATTAAAACATTTTCACATTTTATGGACTTAGCTGGGGTTTTTTGTTAAGGAGGTTGAGTATCTAAACCAGATGATCGCATTCTTTGACTTTGAACAGAGCCCCTCCTAGAGTAAGAAAAAAATTTAATGTGCATGTTTTAGCACCATGCTGAAAATGCAGAATAGGTCTTTCAAGCTATGGGTGGTTTAGTTGCTTGGAAAAAAATTGTTATATATTTAACTGAATTAATTTGTTTGTGCCTTAGTATCAAGCTGTGATATGAATGTAATATTTAACAACATGCATTCAGAAACCTTGTTGGATGCTGTCATGGATGGAGTGATGCACTTCACTCCCAAGAAAAAAGTAGGAACATGTTTATTGATGTAAAACAGTGATCTAACAAAGTTTAGTAATAAATGTTTTGACAAGGTGTAATGGCAAGGTACACTGGATTATTTACTGCAGAGAGGACAGGGTGAGACAAAATGGTCATGGAGACCCTGCCATTGAGTTGTGAGGTTCAGAAAGGACATTGTTGCTTTCTGAACACCTTCTCATTGCAGAGTTTACGTTTAGATGGATCCAGACTAAGTCCCAGTTCTTTGTGTCTAAAGAATCATGTATCCACAACCAATCCTTTATATCACTAGCTAAGATTTCAACGTTACCATGCCCAAGATTCTGTTACAGCAAGGAATTTCTCAGCCTCGAGGAGTAACCTTGAGAGGCGTCTCTGCTCCTGGGCTGATCCTGGTGTGCATCCCACTGCTGTGCAGGAGAGATCCATGGGCTGTCCATTGGTCATGGAGTGAGATGATTCCCTTACAGTCATATTTGCATACCAGCCGTGTTTCAGGCGCTGCCTGCTCAACCAGCCCTCAGCTTTTCAGCAACATTTATGGCCCTCAGCTACAGCCTCTTCCCAGAGTCCAGCTTAAGCCAGATGCAGCCACCACCACCACTGCTGGCTTTAGCACCACTTTAGGAGAAAAGGGCAGGGGGAAAGCATCTCAAAAGCATCAAAGGAGAGGGGTTCCACACCCTTTTAACTCTGTCAGACAAGTGCTTTGCTCTAGTGACCGGTGGATATAAAGTAAACAATCACAACATCTTGCTTTATCAACAAGAGTAATTTTATTCCTTTTATCTCTTCAGTTCTCTGAATGTTTCTTATATTTGAAAATCAGTAGTATATATCCTGAAAGTCTTTTCTTCAGGGGCTCAATAAAAACTTCCCTAGGTCATGTTTTCTAGTTCTTCAGTTACTCTTGTTGACGTTCTCTGAATTCTCCATCATTCTGGAAGTACAGTCAGCAGAACTGAATGAATTTTTCTAAGTGAGAGTTTAGCAGTTCTTGAAAGCCAGAAGGGATATTCACATCTCATAGAAATACTTATGATCATAAAACATAAGACCATCCCCAAGAGTCACAAGAGGCACTTTCCGTTGTTGAACTTCACAAGGTTGGTGAATTCACAAGGCTGGTGCCCAGCCCTCTCCTCTGCTGAGGTCTCTCTGCAGAGTCTCTCTGCCTTCAAGGGAGTCAACAGCTCCTCCCAGTTCTGTATCATCTGTGAACTTGCTCAGTGCTCCTTCCAGCCCTGCATGCAGGTCATTTATGAAGATGTGGAAGAGCACAGGGCCAAGGATGGAGCCCTGCAGAACCCCACTGGTGACAGGTGGCCAGTTTAATGTCACCCCATTCACTATAATCCTTTGTGCCCAACCCATGAGCCCGTTGCTCACCCATCCCATGAAGTGTTTCTCCAGCAGAATTTTGGACATTCTGTCCAGAATAATCCTGTGAGAGACAGTATTCAAATGCTGGATTCTCAGTACCCAGGAAAAGTCAAGACTTAGTTAATTTTTCCCCCTCTGCTCACACAATGTCATGAAAAAGAATAGTGGTATCAGTTTGCATTTATACACACTTCTGGAATTCCAGATTATAATATTTGTCAGATAAATACTCTATGTTTATAGATCTGTCAGGGAAACAATCATTAGTGGGGAAGCCCAAACCTCACTATACTGAGGGCTGCATTAGCAATTTGCCAAGAGCCTAAAGCCTGCACAGAATTTGCATATTATATGTACACTATATATTTAATCAAACAAACATGCATAACTATATTTTCTGCTGCTGCTTTCCTGACAGCTGAATGGTAACTATTGAGGTTTCCCAGTTTTTTTTGTCCCCTTCCCTGCTTTGCCTGTACAAGCTCTCAAAACCAAAGGTACAGTTTAAGGGATGGAAGGAGGCAAATGCTGATGTTCTGAGCACTGTTTGAGATAGAAAACTAAGATCCTATTGCTCAGTGTAAAGTTCACTTGGTGACTTTGACAACTCAGCTGACCTGCCTGTAAGAATGTGAAAGGTATTTGTTTCATGTGGCTGTCTTCAGCCAAATTAACCCAACAGTGTGGGTAGTTTTAAAGTTAAATGTGTATGTAGTTATAAAATTATACACTGCGTGTAGTTTTAAAATGGCAAATTGCAGTGGGTTTTTTAATCCTGGATTTTGTGTCTCCTCATGTTGTCAAATTAGTTTCTGCCTTTGATTCTCCTGCTATCCTCAATTAATTTGCTGCCCTTTAAGATGCAATGTGACACTTAAATGCAGCCTTAAGTAACAGAACATTTGAAAGGAGGAAAAGTGGAATCCAAGAGCAGTTCATCTAATCTGCCCTGGACATACACACTCAGAGTGGATAAATCCTTCTGGGAGATGTCTGGCTATCTCTATCATAGTTACAAAGCTGGGTTACAATACTAGATTAGACAGGTGGATTAGATGTGTAGAAACCACTTCTCACTCGGGAAGTCTCTGGGCTAGAAGCAGTTGGCACCTCACAGCACACTGGTGTATTTCCTTGCAGTTATTCCTACTAGGAATCCATTTTTGGCCATTGAGAAAGAGACAAGTCGCTGAGCTAGGCAGATTGTCTTTAGTCCTTATTAACTTTTAGATGGCAGAAATTTGCAGGTGCAGTCTGTCTGGAATTTTAGCTGGGAATACCGAAGAAGTGAACTGAAGTTTCAGCCAAACTCGTTCTACCAGGAACCAATCCTTTTTCTTGACTGATGTGAGTTTCACTGGAATGCCTTGGATGAGAAGAGAAAAATAATATTTAAGACCTGTGTGCCAAAAGGCTCATACTTGCTAAGTTCAGATCTTGGAAGTGATCTGCATCTCATCAAATCCTTCTTCTGCACTACGTGAATGTGATGTACTAAGTGTGCTATGTATAACAGCTCTCATGTGACTTTGTATGTACTGCACATTGAAACAGCAATCCCTGACTACTATTCTACAAAGTTTCCATCTTTTTTTTCAGGAAAAATTCCATCTTTAACCAGTCCTTTTTACTCAAGTGACACTCCTTACTCGCACATTTAAATAACCAGAAACTATCTAATTATGTGCAAGAGTCAGCCATGTACAATGACAGAATTCACAAATCAGCATTTTTTAAATGCTCGTTTTGATGTTGGACTGTGCTCTGAAAACCTACCCACACATCTGACTGTCCTCTGTGAAGAGAAAAATATTTCATGAGCTGTGCTCCTGAGCATGTTGCCTGATCAAATTTAATCACAGCTATGACCCCATGCTCCTGTTCCTGTCTCCCATTAGCCCTCCCTCATTTCAGACTGCCAGGACTTATTCTTAGTAATGATCTTCCTTGAAAGGTATATGGTATGCAGCATCATTACTTCCCTAATAATGTCGTGTTTTCCTGTAACGTGTCTGTCTGCATGCAAGTCTTTGCCCATTTATTTCTCTTCATCACTGTATTTGCTGTTAGCAGCAACTTTCCTTCTTCCATGCAGCCAGTACTTCCCTCTGCCCTCCATTACATGGTATTAACCCCTGATGGTCTGGCAATGAATGCTAAAATTTGACTTGTGAATGCCGTGTGTGTAAATGTATTCATACCCCCTGCTGCTCTGCCCACAAGACATCCCTCCTTCCCCTCCTTCCTCCCAGTGTCCTGCAGTCAAGAGCATCAAACAGAACAAAAATGCAAATGTGGCTTCTGCCGTGCATTTGCATTTGCACTCTGCTCTGGTCAGCAGAGCTGGGGGCTGGCAGAGCAATCTGGCTGGGTCTGAACAAACCTCTCAGCTGTCATCAGCACCTGTGGATATTGATGAACAAGTTACTTGTGCTGGTCAAGGGCATTTTCAGAGGAGTTTGTGTGGGAAAAGGAGAGCTTAGCACAATGGGTAAGATCAGAAGTGCAGTACTTAGTCACCATTAAATGTACTGAGGCCTGAGGAGCTCAGCAATAATAGCAGGAAGGAGGCTACAGAACAATCCTTTTTTTCACCCCTCACTTGCAAATAGGATTAAATGAGATAGATCTGGGACAATCCATCTACTCACATAGTGTCATCTGTGTCAGGCACAGCATGAGCATGGCTCTGAGAGGACAAGTGAGGAGTGACCACAGCCCAGGCAGTGCCTTCTCCAGCCCAGGTGCATCTCAGCAGCAGGACAGGGTTCTCTCAAGGTCTCCTGGCAGGCTCAGAAATGCAGGCTGAGGATCTCAGCTGCAGATCCATTTGAGAGCTTCTCCACTCAGGAGCAGCAGGAGACGGGCCAAAGGCAGGACTGGAGACAGGGCTGCAACACTGGTGTGGCTGGTTCATCCAGGAGGCAGTGCCAGAGGTATGACTGGAGTTGGGTGCACTTCAGATACAGCCAGGATCCATGCAGGAGACAGAAACAGGACTGCATAAACTTACAGTGCAGATCAGACAAGGGCTGGGATGAAGATTAAACAGATCTCATGGGCCCATTGGCAAAGGGTGGGGTAGGGCTCCCAGGTTGGGCTGGTCAGGAAAATAAAGATCCATAGCCACATTCATGGTGCTGACACTGTTACTGCAAACTCCCTGGAACATGGACAGGCAATGAACAGACCTCAACCAATTTGCTTTTCCTCATTTTTGTTCTTTTCTGGCCTTAGGACATCTCCCTCGATGCTTTAGTTTTTGTACTCTGCATGATGTAGCTAATCTGGACACTTAGATTGCTCCCACCACAGTAATACTGCATTGGCATAATCCTGTTGTCGTCAGGTTTATGATTTTTCAGACGACCATGATAAGGATCCCAGTGCATGTGACACTGTTCCCTTGTTCACTTCAATGTGTGTTATATAAGCAGATTGCTTTTGGCAACAGGTTAGCTTGCTTTCTAGTGCGAAACAAAAAACAGCTTTTCACATAAACCTGGGGAAACCTTTCCTTTCACTGAGCCATACTTAGGATTTTGTGCCAGAGTCATTCTCTATTCTAAGAAAATTGGTGATGCATGTAGTTATTAAATGGTTCTCCCTCTTTTTTTTGCCTCTTGCCTTTAACTGTCAATGTACAGGAGATGAGAATAAACCCTTGACTTCCACCGTTGGTATATTTGTTTTAGAGCAATGCATTTGTGTAGACAAGGAAAACCACATTCTGTCTCAATGGAACTTGTTCTTGCTTAGAAATAAGGTTAGGTCTATCAGCCTGAATCATCTCAAAGGCTTGCTGAGCTGCAGACACACTGGTAGCTGAAATGCAGATGAGCTCAAAGCACACACTGGCCTAAGAACCGTGTCCATTATCAATTGCCATTTTGTCATCTTAATGTTAGCGAGGTGTATTGAATAATTTATCTTGCCACTTTCTTTGTTTACCAGTAGAGGCCTTCCATTGCATCCTTCCCTTGTGGCCCCTGAGGACGTGCTCTGTCTGTTCTGATGCTGTGCTGAGGCAAGACCACATTACCCACCGCTTTACCAGGCAGCTTCGTCTATTGTGGGAGGAATTCAGTTACACAGTCAAGAAGTGAATTTCCTGTTGTCCCTGTGTGAGCTCTCTGTGGACTGTCAGGGCACTGGAACTTGTAATTCCCCCAGAAACTCAACATCAAAATACAGACTTCGTCTTTTCTTTCTCAAAGTGAGGGAAAGAATTGTATTGCAGCTCGTTGGTGTATTTTTTTTTTCATTTTATATCTATGATGCTTTATTTGTTCAAAGGTACAGAGAAGCCTGTTTTGCATAAAATTTGGGAAAAAAAGTAAAATTTCATGCAGAGAAATGTAGAAGCTGTAACTGTTTATTTAAAAAGACAAATATATGCTTGCAAAACTGCTTTTTCAGAAAACAAGCATCACTTCCATGAAGAACAGCTCCATTGTGGCTGAGGTCAGGAGGTCCTGACCATTGTCTTTTGGCACCAGATAAAGTTTAATTTTATTCTAAGTTTTTCCAAAGTTCTCACTAATGAATGTCTCCTGCAAAGTTCCTTGCAACACATAGCATAATTATTTACCTTTAATTTCCTTACTTCTAAAGGATACCTAGCTGTTAATAAGACCATAAACCAATTACTAATGCATTTTCTTCATTGTTGAATTATTATCCATAGATCATTTTACAGTGACTGAGGATCAAGTCCTAGTGAATTCACCTACTGTCTATCAACATTAAAAAATTCTACAAACCAAGTAAATTTTTATAGCCTTTCTGAAAGAGGAATATTCTGAGACAAATGCTCATATTTTCCTCACCCTTTAGAATAATATGTTACAGTGAAGTTGAAATGTCACTGACTTGTGTGTGGACAAAAATAAAAGAAACTGCATATTTAAAAGGGGATAAACTTGCTATTCAAAAGGCAACTGCGATCAGTATATCTCCCTGAATATCAAGCCTGCCACATCAGCCTAATCTGAATTTTATGTCTAACTCTGTATTAGAAACTGAGCAACTTAGTTTGTGAAAAATCGAAAAGTTGGAAAGAGAAAAGATATTTTTCTGTTTTGTTTATAAAAATACAGATTTGTCATTGTTTTGTGTCTTTAGCAGTGTTTTTCACATATGAAAACAAATTAAGCAGCAGTAGTTTGTAATACTTGTAATAATAACGAAAAGGTGCAACACAATAGGCAGTCAAATTGCAAATGCATATTGAAGAAACCTGGTGATCCATCTCTGTCATCTTTCAGGAATATTAGATGTTGGGAGGTTTATTGCTTGAAATAGTCATCAGTTTCTGTCATTAGCCCCCCTGGATCTTTCTTTTTCTCACTTTCTAAGCTGTCTCCTCATCTCTCTCACCTCTCTCTCCCTACCACACATAGAACTCCTGTAAGGCCTTTTAGCCTTGCCCGTGGCCAGCCCTGGAGCTCTGATGGAGCCAGGCCAGGTTTATACCAGTTGGGAATTTGTCCTGATGGCCCTTTTGGTCACTTTTGGGACCACTCAGTTTCAGCCAGTTTGACTGGGAGGCAACTGCTTAACACAGAGTGTTGGCTATTTTCTGCCCTTCAAATGCCCAGATCCTCCAGCATTCCCTGGTGGTGCCGGGGGACAATCCATTGTGTCCAGAGAGGAGGTCAAGCCAACAGTACTAAAATGCTGTAACCAGATGAAGAGCCACAGTTCCAATGGATTAAATGCAAAATGCGCAATGGTCTGTTTTCCTCGGAGGCAAACATCATGGATATCAAGAACCTGTGTTGCTAGAAGATGGAGTCTCAGTAAATATCAAACACATTGTTCTGCTCCTGCCCCTAGCAGAGCACAGTAAATTCACTTTTCCAGTACTAGGCAGGAGGAGTCAGTGGAAACCCAAAGAATCCACACGATAAAATCTCAGGGGACAGGAATTTTAAAGGAATCCGAAACAACAACAACAACAACTTTCGTGAAGTTCTAAATATCAATGGTTCTTACGGTAGATACTTGAAGCGCACTCAATTATAACACATCCGTGAATTGGCAGTGGAAAAATCCGACTCCAGCAGCAGAGATGAGTTGCAGCTGCAGCTGGTAGTGAGGGATGCGAACACGGAGAGCACTTACGTGATGAAGGCAAGACCGGCAATCAGTTGTGTGCTTCAAAGCAATAAAGCACAATCAGTGTGACAACAGGGCCCCATTGTTGGCTCTGGCTTTCTGTTGAAAGGACTTGCACAGGGGAAGGGCTCTGTAGCTGAGCAGCCTTGCCCCCAAGCCCTTAATTTCTTGTGTTCTTCTGCGTTCCTTTCTTTTGCCTTTTTTCCCCTTTCGCTTTGTAGCTGAGATTTCCTCATTAGGGGGCAGTTCTTCAGCGTGGTTAAAATGCTCCAAGTTGCCTTACCCTGTATTTTGTTTTGCCCTCACAGCAGTAGTTCAGGTCACCGAGGTGTCTCACTGCAGGGGTGGCTGGCAGCCAGTAAAGCAGATGCAGCTCTCCAGCCTGCAGCGGCATCGTGCTCCTTGGGTGCACTATGCAGTGGCCACATGAGCATGCAGTGGAGCAGAAGACACGAGTGCACTTCTCCTAGGTCTTGGTATGCACGGGTTGAACAATGCAAAGATCACTGTTCAGTTCTATGAAGACCAAAATGTTCTTTTTTTTCCTTCCGCAATCAGCAGTTTTTCTACCAAAGCTCTCTCTTCACCACCCCTGACGTTCTCCCACTGTGGACAATGTAATGTTCTTGGGGAGCCCTAGCTCTTTCCATCTCATCTAGCTTTTAGAATAGTACAATTCTGTCCCTAATAAAATTACATTATTTTAATTTCTAAAGCCTTTGAAATGTGTCTTTTCTTTTTCTGAAAGACCTATCATTTAGAAGTCCCTTAGAACCACACTTTCTAAAAAGTCTGCTGTCCCAAGCAACCATAACTACCTGACTGGTACCAACCTGACAGCTTTGACAGGTCTACATTATTCCTGATTTCGTTTTTGTAGCACATAGAGGCATCCCAAACATTTACAGAAAAATAATTCTTTGCTAGCTCCTAAACTGAACATCACACTGAACAATTTAAACATGAGTAGCAATACAAAGAAAGACTTGACAGGGGAAGAAAGAGCACTTAACAACCAGGCAAACGGTTGCAAGAAGTTGAAATCATGAACATGAAAGCATGGTCCTTAATGCATGGTCTGTGCGGTAACATAAATTGTGGTTCTGCTCTCACTGAAATCAATGGCAAAACTCCACAGTCTTTAATTACAGCAGGGTGCAATGTGGGAAAAAAAAGAGATACGTGAAAAAGGCAGGCATTACTCATAGAATTGTAGAATATCCTGAGTTGGAAGGGACCCACAAGGATCATCCAGTCCTGCTCCTGCCCTGCACAGCACCATCCCCAGAGTCACACCCTGTGCCCGAGAGCATTGTCCAAACCCTCCTGGAGCTCTGTCAGGCTGCTGCTGTGACCACTGCCCTGGGGAGCCTGTTCAGTGCCCGGCCACCCTCTGGTGGTTAGACATATATCCAACTACCTGATACTTTCCTAAGTGGTTATTGTCCTAAGTGGTTATTGTCCTAAGTGGATACTGCCCTAACATCCAACCTCACCCTCCCCTGACACAGCTCCAGCCATTTCCTGGAGTCCTGTCACTGTCACAGAGAGCAGAGATCTGCTCTCCCTGCCCTGCCCCTTGGGAGGATGTTGAAGACCACGATGGGTCCAGGCTTGGCCACTCCTCATACTGCTTCCCCTGCAGACCCTTCACCATCTTCTATTCCAATCTGATAAACTTTTTAGTCTGATTTAGATTCCGTGCTCTTGCAGTGGCACTGGTAGCTACCCTGAATGAAAAGTAAGTGAGAATTAGCTATTACTCACTGTTATAGCAAGAGCCTGACAATGTTTGCCTGCACTGTCTGGAGATGAGAAAGAGGGATTCAATTCCTCTTTGCATTTCAGAGAGCCCAAAGGATTCTAAAAGCCTTCATGCATTTGCCATGAAAAAATGTCCTTTAACAAGCAAGTAAAGAAAAGTGAGGTGCAGGCAGCTGCAGAGGTACCCTCTGTTGTGAAGTGCCCCACGAGCTCTGAAGGAGGAAGCTGAGGCAGTTTGCTCTGTTTGATGCATTGTGGTAATCAGGCAGCTTATCTTCTGACCTTCAGGGATCTGGCTCCATATGAAAAGGAAAGCAAAAGCAATATAAATCTGTGTGAGGAGATGGTTTCACTGAAACGTGTATGTCATGGTTCAGAAATGCCAGAAGCCATGCAGGCCCAGAGGGAAGGATGGATCAGAAATGGCAATGTCCATACCCATATATATAGATATGGCTTTGTATACCTCATATAGATATAGCTTTGTATATCTCAAAACTCATCCAACTGCCCACAAAGATCTGTCCCACAGAAAAGCAACTGATGAATGACAGTCTGTCCTTAAAATTGTAATCAAATTGTACGAAATGCAAAGCAAAATTAAATCTCATTATTAAATGCTTAGATTAAAAGCAGCATCTGGGAGGATACTCAGGGAGATCTCTGTGTGTGTGTCCTGTGTTGTACCCTGGTCTCTGGACACCTGCTGTTTGTCACTGGCTATGTAGGCATTTGTTTTGACCTGTTACAACCATCCTCAGCTCTTCTTTTGGATTTATATCATACCTGTTCAATCATGACTGAAAATCAGTAATTTCAGTTACAATGATTTCAATCATCCTACTTCAAGTGCCATTACAAGGACCAGACTTCAGAAATCCTTATTCATTGGCTGAAAAGACAAGGGCTTTGTTGCATTCATATTGAACAAAAGCATTGCTTTGAACATTAAAAAAGGAGGGGGG
>VZTG01009484.1:86120-108355 GCA_013397845.1 Melanocharis versteri
GGGGGGGGAAGTATTTTCACATAGAAATTTGTTTCGTTTTAATCCTTATATTAATATTTCCTCCTTTTTTGTCTTGCAAACTCTATCTAATTATGTTTTTCTCTTGCAATGATTTTTTTAGACTGTCAGAGGAAACTTGAATTTCTTTTGTTCAGCTCCGTGGGATTATGCTAAGCAAAATCATGAAATCCTCAACGTGAATAACATATGCCACTGGCATCTGGCATACATTATTTGCACAACTGAGCAGTTTGCATCAGTCCCCTTGCAATGTGCACCTGAGCCTGCTTTGTAGGGATTGAAGAAAAATTGAAATTCCTCAGGAATGTTTGGTGCACCATAGATCAGTTAGAGGTCATCTTGTTATTTAGTGTTTTATGGTGAATAAATCAGATGCTCACTTCCAAATCCCCCTTTATATGAGCTATAATACATCGAGTTCTTTATGGAAAAGGAATTTTTATGAACTGAAACTGAACCACATTATCCTGTAAAGTAATGGGGCAGCGACACATACAATGAATAGGACATCAGTCACTTTTTTGTATTCTCTGCATCACAATGAGAGCACAAAAAGGCTGAATCAAGTAGATGCTTCTCGCTGTGTACAAACACAAGACTTGAGGCAGTGAGGTGGGAGTTTTCATATCTAGTTTAAACATCTACATTAAGATGATTGTTCAGATTCTCCATAAAGGGTGAGTCTCCACAGCCTCCTAAATAAAACCCAGTCCAGCAATAAAGCAAAATACCACCAAAAAATGTACACTGGAGCAAGGGAGGAAGGTAAAATAGCTATTTACTGGCCCTCAGAGGAGTTTCCTGTGGGTGACTGTTGAGATGGTGAGGTTTTAGTCTTCAGAGTGCATGGACAAGATCCTTTGAATCTGCCCCTTGATTTACAGCTGAAGCTTTTCTGTTACATCATGCGCTTAATAATGCTTTTGGTTGGTACAACTGTAAAATTCTTCTATGACTGTAATACATTCCAAACCAGATACAAGTGAGTCACAAAAGTAGAGGAGTCACATTGTACAGCTTGATTCATCACAGACTTCAGCTACCACAACCTTTAGCTAAATGCAGAGCAGCATGTGGATTATGAAAAGTTTCTCTAAAATTAATTACTTGTTTCTTAGAACTTGTCTCATTATTTTCCAGATGAAAGAGGTAAGACTGGTGAGAAGAATTCTCTTAATTTTCATAACTGAGTATTACTTCATAGTGTTTATTTATTTCCCTTTTCCTTTATGGTAAGACAAAAAATTATAAATGGAGAGATTTAATTCTTACGAGAAATATTCTGTAAGGCCAGGGATTCTCAGCTGACTGAGATTTAAAATGCTTTTTTGATGGATTCTTAAATAAATTTTGGTATGTGTTGAAAGAAGGCTGTAAATTACTTGATTAATTTTCATATGCCCATTCCAGCCTCTTATCCTTGAAGAGAATGAATATACAATTACCTTAATTAGCAATATAACAGCTGATTGTTGCTTCAAATATGCATTTTGTTGCCATTTCTTCTCCCTCAATGTGCAGCTCTGAAGTGGCAGGAAGTTCACAGTTTAAATGGGTCTGATGAAAAACTTCCATTTTCCAGCTTGGTCAGAAAAGTTTCCAACCCTGCTCCCTCCATATTCAAAGAATTAAGAACTATGAGATTATATTTTTCATAGTTTAGTGTAAAAGCAGCTCAGGCTCCAGATTAAGGGGATGATTCACCTATCTTAAAATTCAGGTGTCTGAAATTTAGGTGTCTCATCTGAAGTAACTGTCTGGGTGTCCTGACAGGGGACTGGAAACAGATGAACAACTGCAGGAGGCAATGCATCTTATCAGGGCTGGAAAACATCCCAGACTGGGCCTATTGCTCACTCCACTCACTCCAGGTGCCAAGGCACCCAGTTAGACTTTGTATTTAACTGGGCTTCAGAGAAAGTTACGTGATATTAGAAAGCTGTAAATCTTTTGCTTTCGAGCACTTAGCAGGTAATACCTAAGGAAGCACATCTGGGGAAAAAAATGTGGCTGCTGTAAGATTTATCACTTAGTTTTTCAACTTTACTACTATGTCAATGCTGGGGTTTAAAGGAAACAAGAAAAAAATGTTTTATAGATCAAATATTACCTTCACTATAGGCCCTAACTAGAGGCGCTGTGAAAAACAGATTAGAAGTAAATGGTCTGTTTTGGTCTTCTTTCATTGTCCAAATTTAAAATAAAATATTAATGTTATTTCATCTTCAAATAGGTTTAAATATCATTGATGAAAAGAAAGCCTGCACAGGACCTTTAAATAGAAAGCTTTAGATTTGAACGGTCTTATTTTCTCCATTATTTTGTTCTCCTGCTTTTAAAAATCCATCTATTAATAATATCTGTTCTTCCTTTCTATCCTATGGGAGATAGCAGAAAATAATCACATTTTGTCAGACACTTATAGAAAGTAGAAGCATGAAAGGATTAAAAAATTATTTCGGAGAAACAGTGAATACAACAGAAATTCATTGCTTTGTTTTGTTTAAAAATATTTTAGTGGTTTGTGTTATTATTAGTGCTGCACCTGTTTTGCTTGTAACTGTTTATGAGCTGATATTTTTGAAGTCATTTCTGCTTGTTCCCAAATCAATCCAAAACTTGAGCATAAAGAACCTCAATCAATGAATATAAATATTATAAAATCAAATTAATCAAAAAAGAAAAGTGTAATAAATTCAAATTCATAGCAGATAAATTTTTTTTCTGAACTGGCTACTAGTATTTCTTGTTAGTGGATATTCCTTGGGTGTTTATTTGATATCATTGGTGATGTGGCTCAGCAGCAGAGTCCTGGTTTACAGGTCGTGGTGCCTTTTAATCTCTTCAGTCTGGTTATAATTAAAGACTCCAAGATATGAGTATAGATAGAGCTTCTTGCATTGGAAACACCTGTACAAAACTGGTGGGAAGCATTGCTGTTCAGACAGTATTCATGGCTTTCCTGAGAAGTGTGGTGAGATAAATTACAAGGAAGAAACTAAAGAGCAGCTGGCCTTGCAACAGAGAACGTGTTTGACCTGATTTGCCAAGAGCATAAAAGACTCCTAAAAAGGTACAAATATTACTGCAGATAGAAGACATCAGCTGTCTCTGGCAGATATGCTAAAGTCCTTGAAAAGCTAAAAAAACTGGGGTTTTGCCTAAACAGAGGCTTATAAACTCATGAGCTGAAGAGCAGGGGAAGAAAGGACTGAAAAATAACATAGCTTAGCTCACCTGTGAAAGGTGTAGAGCTAATTTGACATAACCTGCAGGCTTTGATAATGAAGTCACATCTCAGATGACACGGTCTGTCACAGTATTTGTACTCTGGATCAGTGTGGGACTCTGATATTCTCTGTACCAAAGGTTCCCCTGCCCTCCTCTTGTGGGGACCAGGAGTTAAATGGACAAAATGGTTTTCTTCCACTAATTGAGCCCACCTTGTGAATGTCACTGGCCTTTAGCTGGCTGCAAGGCACCAATCCCCTCCAACAGTGATTTTTGGTTTATTTTCTTGGTCACCTCTGTTTGTGACATGAGAATTCACCGTTTAACAAGGTCACCTCTCCAGCAGATTTCAGTGCTTAACCCCCAAACTCCAGCTGCTTGAGCAGCCTCAGTTTTGCTGTAGTTTAACTCTCCTGGAGTAGATTTGCTAGAGGATTACATAGAGTTGACAGAAAGTATGGTAAACAAGGAAAGAGTGGTAATTTTCCCAGTAAAACAAGAAAGGGAGCATTTTTGGGATCTGACTGTGATGGGGTTTGCCCTGTTGTGAGAGTCCCTGCCAAAATCTGTTAGAGGCAAATCAGGTCTCCATCAAATTCCTTGATTTGAGCTGGTGACCATTGCTAATGAAAAACAGGAACCAGTTTTCAGAGAGGACCCTAAAAGTATCAAAGCTATAGTAAATTATTTAATAGTCAGAATATGAGCTACTTATGAAGAAAATGAACTTTATCCCAGCCAAAATCAGCAAACCCCATTTGACAAACTATTCCTCCTAACCATGTGTTAATATACTAACCACGTAACCATAATCCAGGCCCTTGGATTAATATTCTGTGTTCGGTTTAAGATTTTGGTTGTGGTTTAGAGGATTTTCCTGATTTAACAAACCTCATCTATCTTCATGCAACCTCGAAAATTTCAGTCTTGCAGCCCGTCTGAGAGGAAACAGAGCTGTACATTGAAAATAGCATTGGCAGATTGATGGAGGCACATACAGGGCATTTCATGAGTAGCCTCAGGGAGCACAACTTGGTGTAACTTCTGTTTCATCGGGGCCTGGAGGAAGTGCAAATTGGAGCAACTTAGATTCCTCTGATGTTACCCGCTGTGTCTAGATACAGCTCCAGCCCTTTAATACAGTGATGCCTGTTCAATGCAGAGTTGAGTGCTAATTGTGTGACGTGGCATCCAAAGGCAGCACTGAGCAAACATCTGCGGTGCTCTGATGTGCTCTGCCAGGCTGCTTTCCTGCCTTCCCAGGTAGACAGCTCCCGACCTCAGCAGCTGGAATGTGGGAACGTGTCTGACTCATGAGAGTCTGAAATGGAGCTGCAGCACATCTTAGGTCACTGTGGTTTATATAAATTAGAGCGCTGAGATGCAATTTCATGCAGAGTTTTGTCTTTCTGACTGCTTCCACCAGGAGAAGCAGTCTCCCATTCCCGTGATGTTCCTTAGTTCTGCTTTTTAGACCTGTGACTTGCTGCTGATCTCCCAGCCCTATCTCCTGCCTTGCTCCATCTTCAGTGATTGCTGGATCATTCCATGAAGTCACTAACAGGAGAGAAAACAATCCACCTTTTGTTTTTTTTTCCCCTGGATTTAGTTTCTGCTGAATTAGTGACATAAAACAGCTTATAAAGGGTTCAGTGTGTACCATACCCGCTGGGAACATGAATGGGGAGAGGGATGGGTGAGAAGGAACTTCCAGTTGTAATTGGAGTAGTAGATGGAGTTACTACAATGGCTCACTGTGTTGTATTGTATAACATTCCTAATGCCATCCACTTCTTGCAGTAGATGTTACTCAAATTATAAGTTGTAGTTTATTGCATGCTTTTTCTGGGGAAGGACAGACACTCTCCAGCTTCTGGCTGGGTAGGGCAGCAAATGCTCATAACTGCGGGCAACAAAATGCAAGCAGGAGGCAGAACCCACAGAACTGATGGCCACAGAGGACTGAAATAACTCAGTGCTGACTGGGTGGGTTACATTTATCAGTTTAGTTACAACAGCACATGCTTTAGTTCAGTTTGCAAAACATTTCTGAAGTCCAGGACGGTTTAGTAGAGGCTGATCACCAAATAACACCCACATTGTTATTTGGGAGTGAGCTACTTGTCAGAAGCTGGCTTGGTCATCTCTGCTTTTCACTACAGGGCTTTCTCTAAACATATTAAAGACCTTTCCTTTAAAATGTTAGGCCCAAATGTTAGACTTTGAATTTAAACTGCATTTCACATTAGGTACCTTACTTAAGGTTCCCAGTTCTGCTCTTAAACCATTACTTACTTTCAGACGTTTTATAACTCATAACCCAGCCAGGAGCCTTGAGCTCAGCTTTTGGGATAGCTGTTTTGCCCTGCTGCTCTTAAAATACTTTTGTATTTTTAAAGTTGTTTTTAAAGGTAAAATAAGCTGCAGAAACAATGCTGAAATTCAATAACTCAAGTTGAAAATCATTTCATATTTTGGCTTTCAAACATCTACCAGCAGAGAATTTCTCTCTGTTGTGTACTATATTTTTAGCTGTCAACATCAAACTCTGTGTCAGTGCCAGGCAAACTGTGACACTAACTAGACTTTTAAGTGTGATCTGTAATCCAACCTAAGAAATTCTGAGACTTCACACTGCCTTATAGCTGTATCCATACATTTATAATTTAGAAAAAAACTGTAATGTTTTATTTCAGTAAACTGAAGTGATAGCTTTCAACAATTCTGGAACAAAGCCATTCAGCACTTAATTCTCAGTGAGGCACAAAAAGTTTTCTTGAACATTTCTAAAGTTCTTGGTCCACCTCTTGTATTATTTAAGAAACATTCTTAAGCTAATGGTGCTTGGAGAATCTTTTCAGCAGGCTGCTCCTGCAGGTCGATGGACACAGGCACTTTCTTCCTACTTTGCCAGGCCTTGAGGGATCTGGCAGCAGAAAAACAGCAAGAAAAAACAAAGAACAATTTATAAACAAGGGGGGAGTGCTTTCATTGGGAGAATTAGGATGTGTCTTTCACTCTTCTCTACACATTTGAGTTTGCTTTTATCCTCATCTTTATCTATTCACACAGGAAAAGTCAAGCCAGATGAAGCATATGGGAGAATCTTGGTTGCTTTACTTTCTAAACTTCAAGATCACTCTTTCAAAACAAGAATATGAAATCAGATTCTGGTTTTTTGAGCATTGAAAAACTGACACCTCTTCCTACTTCTTAATGCTGTTCTTGATGAGGCACCACATTTCATTGGCTTCTTTGACTGCCTGGTTTAGAAAACTTCAGTTCAAAATTTGGCATCATGTATACATGGTTTATGTGGTTTTTCTGTAGGCACTTTATTCATAACTGCATAAAGCTCTTGGGCCACTTTTTTTCGTTATTCACTCAGTTTTATGAGGTCTTTTTGTTGCTCCTAATCTTCATTCTGATGTTTGGTTACCAGAACAAGATTACAAGCATCTGGATGTAAATATTTATTTTTCCCTTCATTGTTTTTAAGTAGAGTTTGTTTGGCTGAACAAAATCAGCTTCAGAGCTGTTTCCTGGGGGACACCTTGTGTGCCTTTTGGCTTTTCCCTGTTCCTAGTTTAAATATTTTTCTATGACTTTCGGTGGGTACATTTGGATAGAACAAGTACAAGTATCATTTCAGTACAAGCTCATCAAATCCCAGAAATTTCCCGAATTTATAGTAAATTTAAGTCTCTCTTCACTACACCACCATCTCATCACTGCTTTGAGACTCTGGATCTCTGTCTGCCTTTGAGGCTTTGTGTTTGACAGCATTTTGGAGAATAAGAGTGTGGAGGTTGTAACTTACCCTGAGGTCTGATTGCACCTTCCCCATCCAACAGCAGGTAGTTTACTCTGCAGCCTCGTACATGCTGCAAACAGAGGCGTCTTTGCACCTGAAAACTGAATCTCCCGTTCCTACTGCCTGCTGCTTCCTATCCATGAAAGTCCAGAGGGTACTCTGACTTCAGCCTGTCTCTTCTCAGATATTGCACCCCCACTTTCAGCTGAGTTCCCTCATTCCCTGAGCCTTGATGGGCTGTGTTTTCAGATTTCACCAGGTCATAGCCGTGGGACAAATTTTACAACAGGACACCTTTTCCTTCAGTTTTGCAGATAATGTTTCAGTTATTTGTTGACTGTGATGTGCTGCTAATACTTTATAAGTGGTACCTTACAAGATCAGCTCGTCTTTCTCTGGCAGATTGCATAGATTTCAGAGTTTTGTCTGTCTCTATTTTAGGAAGTGTACAGCTTGTTTTGGGAGCTACCCCAAAATAGTATTTGCTCATATGCATATGTTTACCTGTCTGCCTAGTGTTTTCCATCTCCACACAGGCTGTGTTGTTCAGTAGCTTTGGTACTTAAAATAATGCAGGTAAAGCTGGTGTCTGGGGTATTAACTAATTCTTCACATAATTTCCTTCATAGATACAAGGTTAAAAAATTTCAGTGCTAAGCAACAAGAATTACAATTAGCTCTGTCAGTCGAGGGCTTGTTGCATGCACTTCTTTAACATCCTGTGTATTATTAGTTTTTGCGTTATTTCCCTGACTAGTTCTAATGAATGATAATATGGCCTTGCAAATTTAAGAACTGAGAAAATCAAACCTACATGAAGAGACAGGCTTTGTTTTCAGTGTACCAGTTTAAATTCTGTTGCTTATGCAGAGGTTCAGTATTACCCGTGAGTTTGGTGTGTGAGGTACTGGGTACACAGAAGGTACAGAAGTGATCACTGAGTGTGAAATTTGAATATTAAGTCAAGATTCTGATAGTCTGACCCATGACTCATGTTCATGATGTACTCTTAACCCCTTTTAGTGAGAAATAGGCGTGTGCAGGATGTAATTAACCCTTCTGTTCACATCCAGACTGGGTTTGCATCACAGAAATAAAGCACAGATGGGAAGAATATCCTAAAATACCATCAGCATCAGCTGTTTCTTTGATTGTACTGATCATACGTGTTATGTAGTTGATTCATGTACATTAATGCACATTCATGTGCATTCACGTCCATAGTTTTCATTTGGATTCTAGGATAATTTTTGGTAAGTTAAATTCCACAGGTTATAATTAGGTTTTTATTGCAAAAGGTACAGTGGAATCAAATCCACCACAGAATCTTGTCCCTCAGTTAAAAATTTAAGCTCCTGGTCAGCGCTGTAACACAAAACTTGGATGTGTTGTAATGTAAAAGAGAAATAGTTTCCCTGGTCAACAGGTTGGGGTGTGAAAGAATTTGTGTTCCTTGTCCAGAAATAATTAGAGGAAGAGTAAATAAGTTTATTGTTCTATCTCCCATTGCAGTCAAACAGAGTTAAGTCACCAGATCCTGAGAATCCCTTGATTCCATCTCCTTTAACTCCAGTGGGAGCATAGGCAAGTAATTCGCGTGTAGATATTTACATGAAAATCTCATTTGAGGTGGTTTAATCTTTAAAGGATATCACACACCATACTGAGATTTAAATTCCTCATTCCAAATTCACAGGATCCCTGTGCATCCCTGTTAACTGGCTAATCAACACTTCTAAATATCAGGGTATTTTGCTAATGTTCTGGAACACAGTTTTTAATGATTTAATTGAATTCCACATCCATCCTTTTGTAAAGGGCTCCTGTGCATATGCGAGTATTTATAGGCAAATAGATGAAAGTGAAATCACTTGAATATTTAATGGCTGAGTCTGAATGTTCAGTCCCTGTTACTGATACACAGTGGTCCTGATTTGCCCTGTGACCATTCACTGTTAAGGGCAGCTACTACTGATAAAGCTGATTGTCACCAGAAAGGTTTTAGAATAATTTCTAAGTAAACTTCCACCTCTTGGAAGTCTGAGGTTTTTTCACTATGCAGCAGGACAAAATAATCTTCACATCATTAGTGGCAAGGAAATCTCTCAGTGCAAAAATATCTCCTGTTGTGGTGGGTGGGTTTTCTATATATGCACAAAATGCCTTCGTATGGAACAGCTTCAATTATAGATTAAGAGAACGAAAATGCTGAAAAGAGACAAAGTTAAATGCTCAGACAGACTAAACCTGAAATTCAACTAAAATGGCAATGGCAATGGTCATTAGGAAAAAAACTAATCAAATTATTTTACTTAGGGGAAATCTTAATTGACTCTGTGCATCTTCTAAAATTGTAAACCTTATCTCTTACACTGTCCTCCTTGTTCCATCCTGATTTGGAACAAATCACAGTTAATACCATGTGGATGAGTTCAGATTTTGCTAATCCAATGAAAGTCATCTTTAATGGAGATTCAAAACAAAATAAAGAAAATCCACTTTCCTTCTTAGTAAGTCTCCTCCTGCCCCAAATATTTAAGCCCTTTATACAAGGTTAAATTTTTAAGAATATGGAATCTTTCAGACTTACAAATATCTTTTTATGAAAATACGTTCTGGTAGAAAATGTGGGGAATCTAGCGGAAGAAGTATCAAAATAAAAATCTAGTAATTCCCATTCTGTCACTACCAGTTGTCAGTCCAAGACAGTTCAACGTTTGAGATATGGATAGTATCAAATCCTGTTCCCTGACTTGTTTTTTTTTTTCCTTAGTCAAAACTCCAGAATATAAATAAACGCAAACTATTTCAACCTTGACATTGACTTTTGCTGTGATCACAGCACATCCACTTTCCTACCTCAGCCTGTGGGATCCAAAGAGAGTACATCAAAGAACTTTTTTTCTCTGAGGGAAGAAAATGTGAAAATTCCTGTGTTTTGTGGATGTTCATTGTCATGAGAAATACCTTTAACATGAATAGAAATACACTGCCAGACTGGGGCTATGGCATAGCCTCTGCTGAGCAGGCAGAAGGTTTTATGTTGGAAGAGGACTGTTCAACACTTATTTCAGAAAAGCCTATTTCTCTTGCAAGGACAAATTTGGGTCTTGAGGACCAGTAAAGCAATAGGATGGCACAGACAGGAGCATGTAAACATAGGTGCATGTACAAAACGTCCTACACTTTCTATGCAGCTGTGATTAGAAATGATGAATGCTGGTCTAGAGACTACAGATCTCACTGGAAAAATATTCCAGTCCTGCAAATATTTGTGGAAGTGAAAGAAAACGTGTTAGAAAATCTTGAGTTCAAACTGGCCCTATTGATTGTTTTTTCTCTAGTGTTAGTCAGGAAGCTCATAGTGGTTTTGGTGCAGTCTGTGGATCAAGACACATTTAGAATCACAGACTCATTCAGGTTGGAAAAGCCCTCTGAGGTCACTGAGTCCAACCATTCCCCCAGCACTGCCAAGGCCACCACTAAACCATGTCTCCAAGCACCACATCTACACTTTTTTTTTATTAGCACTTCAGGGGATGGTGATTCCACCACTGCCCTGGGCAGCCTGTTCCAGTGCCTGATCACTCTTTCTGTGCAGAAATTTTCCCTGTTAGCCAATCTAAACCTCCCCTGGCACAACCTGAGGTAATTTTCTCTTGTTCTATCACTTCTTACCTGGGAGGAGAGACCAACCCCCACCTGGCTAAAACCTCCTTTCAGGTGTCTCTGTGTAGATGTCCACGTATGAGTTGGACATGTAAGCTCCCATCACAGTCAAACAGATTTAGAATCCCTTGACTCCGTGTACTTTGACTCCAGTGGGAGCATAGGCAAGTATTTCATAAGTAGCTGTTTACATGAAAGTACTCATGAGAATTTCATTGCACATGAAAATCTCATTGGAGATGGTTTAATCTTTAAAGGATATCGCACTCCATGCTGAGATTTAAATTCCAAATTCACAGGAAACGTGCATCCCTGTTAACTGGCTAATCAACACTTCTAAATATCAGGGTATTTTGCTAATGTTCTGGAACACAGTTTTCAATGAATTAATTAAATTCTACATCCATCGTTTTGTAAAGGGCTGCTCTATGTCATTTGGAAGCCATTCCTCCTTGTCCTGTTACTACATGTTCTTCAAAAATCCTCTATCCATCTTCCCTGTAGGCTCCCTTCAGGCACTGGAAGGCCACAATTAGATCTCCCCAAAGCCTTCTGTTTCTCCAGGCTGAAAAATCCCAATTCCCTGTGTCTTTCTGAGGGGAAAAGTACATGACAACACATTCACGTTCCACAACTTCATTCCACACAAATGTGAGCTCATAGAGGAGGCACGTGGAAGTTTTATATGGAGGCTAAACAGCCTCTATATCAAAAACTTACTAAAAACAGACATATTGGAGTTTTTTCTTAGCCCAAGCTAAGGGAAAAAAATGTATTTAGAGAGATTTCTTTTACAGGAAAGTTAAATACTTAATCTTAAGTGTGCTTGATGTTGCATTAATGTTTTAAAAGATTGGCATTTTTGGACTGTCAGTCAAAAAGCAGAGGAGAAAGTGGATAATCTGCTGCAGGCCCCTGCAGAGCTCCAGACCCGTGGGCTGAGTGGCTGGAAAGCTGGATTTTGAGTCAGGAGGGTTCACTAGCACAGACATGAATCCTGGATAACCATAACTGTTGAATAACTCTGAATAACCAAAGAGCAGTCCCAAGGATGGTTAATTTCCTGTTACAGATGTAGTCATTATGCATCACTGATCAAACAGAGCAGAAGAGGAAAAATTGCTTACCACCTTGAAGCCAAATAATCCAAGCCATGATTCCTGCTTTAATATGTGTTTAATCCCTCTGTTGCACAATGTATCATGCATCTTCTAATGGCTTTCATCTTCTCTCACACCATTTTTAACGTGTTAATTAATCTACCTAAATAATCAGCATGTACAAAAATTCCAGGCTTTAGTATCCACATCCACACAGTTCATGGGTTTTTATATTTCAGTGACATATTTGGGCATTTTCCAGTTTGTGTGTCCTTTCCTACTGAATGCCACACGTATCTTTTCTGTCCAGCACCCTGTAAATATTACAGACCTTCACAAATTCTTTGATGTGTTTCAAATATCCACCTTGTTAGTCTAAAATGCAGCTCCTTCTCAGTTACTGTGTAAAGCTCATTATTTCAGGCACACAGCTAGGACAATTAAATTTCTCATCTGTTAAGCTTCCATGGTACTCATTTCTCCTGTGTGCCTTTCCTTTCCACTGTGTCCACCACCTACTTAAAAAAATCAGAGTAATTATTTTTATTTGGCTTTTGAGCCATGCCTCACTGACCAGAGCTCTCTTTCTCTTTGAGCTCTTTAACATTTTATCAAAAATCTCCACGAAATAACCAAGGATGAAGGTTTATAATTATAACATTTCAAAGTAAACAGAATAAATCAGTATTCAGCTCTTAATTGTTCTCTCTGCATTAAAACTGCCCACTGTCATTTATATTTCCCTAAAGATTTTAGTTCTAGTGCTGGTTTCCATTTCTTCTGGATCATGGACCAAGGAACTGCACATCCCAATTATGCAAAGAGTTATATGTTCAAATTTTCTTGTATCAGCAGCTCTGCAGTTGACTTATTTTACAGTGCTGGGTTGTAAGACAGACAAGCAAATGACAAGGGAACAATGTACAAGAGACTCATATTCAGTTTAGTCCTCAAGTGTGAGATTATCCTACAGACATTGCTGAAGAGAAATTGTTGTGTAATGAATGTCTCTGGATCCACTCACATATAATGTTACTACATAATCTTGCTAATAAGTACATGAGGCTCCTTTTTAAAATATTTACATTTTAAAAATCAAATATGTCTGCTGTGGGACTTGCTTGAAAACTTACTGCTTCAGTGACTGGAGAGGTTTTTGTTTCAAAGTAAATGCAGTCATGGTCAATTTATTAATTTCAATGCCAATTTCACTTGTTTAACTTCTTTCCATTTTTTTAACCATTTCTGGTTAAAAAAAACCTGGTCTTATGAACCAGGCTTTACAGAAAGGCTGTGTTTTACTAAAGTAAAGAAAGCACATTCCGGTTATATCTCAGACTCTATTTCATGATTATTTAGCAGCTCCTGTATACACTTGTCTTAATGCAATAATCGAGATAGGAACTGCTAGTAAACTGGCTGAGAAGCACAGAAAATTATATGTGGAGTTGATAGGGAGATAATCAAACCCAGAGTATGAGCCCAGTGATCAAGATTGCTGTGATGATATAGGTGGAAAATACAAAAGCAGGAAAGGAAGGGCAATATTTCAGTTGTTTTAGCAAATACAGAAAGCCAGTGTCAAGGAAGAAAAAGATGGAAGTCAGGGCCAAACTCCTCCGAACACTAAAAGTAGGAGAAAGAAGGAGAGGATTTACTGACAGAAGAGGGAACTGGAGCAAATGTCATACTGCATGCAGTGGTATCAAAAGAAGCAGAAAGGAAGAGAGTATGTATTATCAAAATAAGTCAGAAAAAATTATATTATTATTGACATAAAAATTTTCATATCTGTACATCAGGGATTAAGAAATGGCTTTTCTGAAGCTTTATGGAGAGAAGAGTATGAAAGGCTGTGCAAGGCAGTGCAGAATCAAAGCAAACCCCCTCCAAAAGCTCTGAAATAAAACGGTGGCAAAGTAAATATACTCTATAGCAAATCCAGGTGTGTGGCTCTCTGCAAACTGCACTTTGCACAACACAGTACATTAGTTCCCAACCAGCACAAGACCAGAACTAATACAAAATAAATGCAGCAGCATCCCTTTTTTTTTCCCCTACCATTGAGCCAAGCACTAAAAATTCAGAGCAGCCCTGAGTGATAAACATCTCTCCCTCTATAAATGACTGGCCCGTTGCTAATGGCAACAACTCTGTTCCTAAAGTTAGCTGAGCTCTTACAGTGGCAAATTCAGTGTCCTCACGTAACTTGCAGGATTCAGCTCATCAGTTTTGCCAACTCCTGCAGCCATACAACTGCATTTAAGCATAAACTTTTCCTTTCTCTTTGCACGATATTTATCAAAGAAAAATGCAGTTAAAGTTAGAGCCTGAGTTACAGGATCCTGAATATGGAAGTGGAACCAGTATTCAGTCTTGCCATTGTGTGATGCCATTTTGTCCCAAATGAACATTGGTTTGGGTTTTTTGGGGGGTTTTGTTTTTTGTTTTAAATACTTCCCTACAATACTGTAGGACAGATCCTTTAATTCCAGCTACAGATGGATGGAAGTAATTCATCCAAATTATGGGACACAGCTAAAAGAGGACTTAGGACTAAACCATGTGTTACTCAGGGTTTCAAACTGTGGTTAGCAGATGTTTGCTGAGATGATGTGATGTGAGAGGCAAACATTGCATTAATTTATGGTTGTAGTTTTGCAAAAAGATACACACCATATCCAACCTCTGGGGTAAATGAGATGTTAAAAATAATATCTTGTCCTGATTTGTGAGCCTTACTTTTGGTTTCAGAGATCCTTTCATCAAAGTCATGAGGACAAAAGTTTTTTACACAAGCATTATTTACAACCAATTCAGAATGAGTTTTGTGAATGTCTAATGGTATTTGGATTTAAGTTTTGAATTCCAATAGCTTAGAAAATTGTGAGTCATAAACGGGATATCTCAATTGTTGTATTAAAAAGTGCATAAAATTTCCTTTTAAAGACTAATTTCAAATTTCATGGTAATTTTTTTTTAAAGAAAAAACTGCATTTCAGAAAAAAAAANAAAAAAAAAAAAAACATTTCCTTGTAACTACAAAACTATGGAAACAATTCATTCCAGCCATGTAGAATCTTATAATCATAGAATCATTTAGGTTGGGAAAGACCTTTAAGACCATCAAGCCCAACCCTTAACCCAGCACTGCCAAGGCCACCACTAAACCATGTCCCCAGGTGTCACATTTAAAAGTTTCTTGAATGCTTCCAAGTATGGTGATTCCATCATCATATGATGGTGACAAAAAAGATAGATGGGGAAAATGTCAAAGTATCAGTTCATAACCTTTACAATATTGCACTTGGAGCTTCATAAACTGTAGAGATAAAATAAAAATTATTACTTTTCTTCCTTTATGGCTTTTCGAAGGAAGGCATAATTATCTAAAGTCAACACTGATTGTCCCACTATAAAAATTATTACAGTCACAACCTGGAGCCTTAAAGAGAATCAGGAGCTGGGACAATAAAAAGCAGAGTACACAGGGGTACCTGCTCAGAGCTGTGTATAAACCTAAACTGGTTTCAGGGAAAAAATAAATCAATGTGCTTAATAACTCCAGGCTGGACACGGCTGTTCCGTTCTGTGCAGTTTTATGCCATAGAAATTGCAACAGTGTCTGGGACTCTGTTTTGTAAGGATAGCTTTATGCACCCACTTCCAGCTGCTGTTTCTGAGCGTGAGACACAGAGATGAGGGCTGGGGAAGGTCAAACGAATCAGAAAGTCACAGAATGGTTTGGGTTGGAAAGGATGTTAAACCCCATCCAGTTCCACCCGCTGCCATGGGCAGGGACACCTTCCACTGTCCCAGGCTGCTCCAAGCCCCGTCCAACCTGGCCTTGGACACTTCCAGGGATCCAGGGGCAGCCACAGCTTCTCTGGGCACCCTGTGCCAGGGCCTCCCCACCCTCACAGGGAAGAGTCCCTTCTGCGAATCTAACCTAAATTCCCTAAATAAATAAGGACGCGCTCTTTTTTAGTGATTCACTCTTAACGAGGCATGGCGAGTTTTTATGCAGGTTTTACACAGGCTGAGATGTCTGCACCTAAAGCAAAAGGAGCTGGTAAATAAGGTCATGGATGCTACCAAAAAGCTCTGTGAGCTTTACAAGCTTTTACCTCTTGTCTCTGAAACACTTTGCAGCTGTTACTGCTTGTGCAGCACACTTCCTGCCAGGTAAATAGAAATCTGCTTCCTATAATGCTTTGCAAGCGTTATTTGCTGCCATAAAACATGAATAAAAGCATAAAATATTGAGGAAGATATAATTTTATAGTGCATTAAAAATAAAAAAAAAATTAACAAGCATGACAGGTTAACATTTTACAAGCATCAAAGGAGCAGGTGAATTATGGCATTATAGGCTGCAGAACAAGCTGTCTTGTGTTTAGCCTTGGAGCTCTTTATTTTTCCAGATCCTTTCTAATTAGAGTCTTGAAATTAGATCCTGCTAACAAACCCCTAAATTACAGGGAATAAAGAGGGGATTCAATCCAGATATTTTTCCAGTACAGGACTTTGAGCCCAACACACTCAGTTCTGCATACGAACCATTCAAGTTGTACAGGTAGAGAATGATCATAAGGAGTAGAAAAAGGTGTAGGTGTTAAAAAAAAGAGAGAAAATAACAAGTCCCTGTGCAGACAACCTCTGTGAGTTCATTTGGCAAAGGAGGAGTTGCCATGTCGTGCATAGAGCCAAGAAAAAAAGGGTTTTTTCAGAAAAAAGGTGAAATTCCACATCAGTGTACGTAAGAACTGAGGTGCTCAAAATCAAGAACTAGAAAAATCACATTCTAAGGCAGGAAAGGGAAGAGGAAAAGAAAAGGGCAGATGAGACAGGGAAAGGGGAAAGACTGACTAAGAGGAGGAAAAAAGCCCAAAACTTCCTTGTGTCTAGAATAAAAACCATGAAAACTTACACTGATAGAATATAATCTGGGCCAATACAGCATTTCAAGCAAAAGGCAGGGTGTCTTGGGCAAATCTTTCTTTTTACTGACATCTCACAAAGGGTGTGAAGATTTATATGTACCCATAGGAGGAAACAAGAAAACATCCAGTTTTAGATTATATTAAACTGATCCAGGGTGATTGCTTTGGAAACTGAGGGAGATTATGCACGTGATTAAATATCAGTTTCTTAGCAGAGGACACAGGAGGGAAATCAGTCATCTGAAATCAGTGGCACAGGTTGTCAGTGTGTTCAGGTAAGTGAGGCCAGTGCTTCTCCAGGATTCCAGGGGGTTCTTGGCTTTACCCAGTGACCTGATACTTTACAGTCAATGAATTTACTGGTGTCTGTAAGAATATATAGTCTGTGTGGTACTGGAAAAAATGGGGACTTTCCCTCTCAAGATAATGTTTTTTAGAGTTAGTGATATTTTTTTACTATGTAAAAAAAATCAGGACAGGAAATATTGGAATAAAAATAATTAAAAGGAAAATACATTGCTGAAATGCTGGAAGATCTCATGTGGGGAAATATAATAGGGAGCTCATGAAGGGCAAGTCAATGACCGTCTTTTGTCTCGTTCCATCTGAGAAGCAAAATAAATAACAGACTCTCAGAGCAACAAGAAACACGAGAATATAAAGCTAGGAGAAAATTGAGGGGAAAGATCCATGGAATTATTTTTAAAGTGGTCATTTCAGTACTGGAGGCGGGATGGGAAATGGATCTTGGAGCAATTTAATCTTGAGATTTTGGACATCTGGCCTTAGTGGATTCAGAGAAGATAGAGGAAAGTTGCTACTTCAAGAGGGGACAGCCCAATAATAACAGAGTCTGGTGTTTGTCAGAATTGTTCCTGTAGTACCAAGCTTTATGCTCTGAAACTGTCAGTCAGAAACAAATTGCAACAAAGACAAGCTTTTGATGGCCATTTGATGGGCAGAAGTGATAAAATATATGAAAGGTTCAAATGGAAGGTGTCATTATTCTGGTGAGTGGAACAAAACATTGCAAAAATGAAATGGTAAAAGGAGATGTAGTCAGGAGGAGGATAATTGCTGATGCCAGAGACATTGGCCTATTAGCACAACTAGATCTCACTCTGGTAGAAGATCCAGCACAGAAAAAAATGAAAAAATAATAATATGACTCCTTTTTTTTTTTTTTTTTTAGTATCAGAAAGGGAGATAATCTCTGACAATATTGATTGAATAAAGAAGAAAAATGGAAATAAGGAAAGAGTTGCATTGAATTTACTACACTGAGAATTGAAAGACCAGAAAATTTCAGTAGGGCAGGGAGATGGAAAATCTGTGAAAATTATAGTAAAGCAGAAAGTACAGCTGACACCTGTGTTTAGCAGAAGAAATAGGATATAGTTCACACCAAAGGAATTGTACAGGACCATGCCACTTTCCCAGAATAATAAATATTATCTGAGGAATTTTAGCCCCAGGTAACAGCAAATCCTTATTTCTGTTATAATAGAAAAAAATCAGCATGAATAGAATGCCGAAAACCTTAACCAAAAATGGCCCTTACAATTTCAATCATAATTTTTTAGTCAATGTAATAATGGATATTTGTAAGGCAAATGAAAATATATAAGGAAGGCATCACAGGATGCTTGTGGCCAGGATCCAGATGAGCTGGAGAAAAATGAAGTCCTTGGAACAATATCATGCAGAGACTGATGTTTTCCCACTGTGCAGACAGCAAAACAAGGTCAAGGATGCATCAGTAGCAAAAAGACAAATTACTGAAGAGATGTAGCCATGTGTCTTTATGGGAATAGAAGAGCTGCCAAGAGAATATGAAATCAAACTTGTGACATCAGCAATTCCAGCAGCAGTCTCTGACCTCTGTATTTTCCTACCAGAGAAGGTAAAAAAAGAGCAAAAGAGAATGAAATATATGAGAGGTATTTGACAGATAAAAGTACTTAAGGACTCATATGCAACAAATGTCCCAAAGCTCAGCAGAAAATTAGCATATGTATGTGGAGAAATAAAACAAGCTTCTTATATTAGCTTGTTTATCAGAAACCAAATACTCCCAAAGTTACATACTTTGAAAGTCCTCTTGGCCTTTCTCCTCCCCAGCTTTTCCGTGGAAGAATCTGAGCATTAACTGTATTCATCATTATATTTGGAAGGTACTGGTGTCAGCTGGCTCCCAGTCAGCATCACTCTAGCAACAGAAAATTTCTGAAAAAGAAATCTTGGATGCTGCCAGGGTTGCTTGGCATCCTCTGCCAGGCAGAAGATGTGTTGGTTTATGACAGAAATAAAACTGAGGATGATGAATTTTGAGATAGTTTCAGCAAGCTGGCCTTGCTCTGAATGAGGCTGCTACCTGTGAAAAGAAGCAGATAAATGTGTGCTGTTTATTATTAAGAAATGGGAAGTTCTGGTGAACCGTCGTGTTTCTGCAGCTCCAGAAAAAGCTCAGCAAAGTTTGTGAATGAAGCAATATTTCAATTGTCAGAAAGAGCAGATTTTGGAGAGGAAGTAACAGGGTCATTTAACGTAATAAAGAAGTATTGATACATCTACCTCTTTGGTGCAATATTTTGTATTCCGCCTGTGATGCAGAGGTAGAAGCAAGGGATGCAGAGTTCTTTGGTGTATCTGTATCTAAATCTATCTCCATTAAAGAAAACCTGTCTGGAGACAAAAACTCAGCAATTACCCTGTAGTATCTGTATTTAAAAAAAAAAAAAAATCAAAAAATCAAAAAATGGTCCATTCCAGCATGTGTAGGCTGCTCAGAAACTCACCGAGACCTGCAAAAGGCCCAGTCTTTACACACTTGGCAGTTTGATAACACCCAAACAGATCGAACCATCTCTGCCCTTAGAGAACTCATATTCAACAAATAACTTCCTCTTTTAGATTCAGAGACTCTGATCAGAGAGGGTGCTTTCTTTTAATCTTTGTTAGCAGCAAATAGTCTTAGGGAAAGTCTTTGCTAAGCAGAAACTCATGTGAAAGAACAGGCTTTTGATGAAGGTGTCCAAGTAAATATATGCTAATATTGACCTGGCCATACTCTATCAATCAATATAAATCACATTTATTATTTTTTTGTTATTTAATTATTTATTCGGTATGAATCAGATGTATTCAGTGCTGCCCAAGAAGAGAGAACCGAGGGGATGAACTGCAAAACAGACTGATGGCCACAGTATTAAACACAGGTTGGCATTGGGGTTATGGAATGAAAGCATTGTGAATCCTCTGAGGCTTCGGAAGAGCTGCTCTCCAAAATCCTGCGAGAGCACAAACAAGGGCGTGACGTGAGTGCAGCAGTTGGTAGGGTTTGACTAGGATGGTTCAAACCTAAGGAAGAGCTGGGAAGATTATAACGTAAGAGGAAAAATGAGCAGGCAAGAATGAATATCCAAACACATCCCTGTCCCCAGGAAACAGTTGCTAATATCATGAATCTCTACAAAACTGCCTGAGAGACCTGGGCAACAGGCAGCAACAGCTTTTCTGTGTGTGTGTCAGTCTGATTTTTTTGAGAGGACACACACATACATTATTGTGGCTGATTATTTCTCCATACATACAGACCTGGCTGTACTTTCATGGCTGTCAACTGCACAGGTCATGCAAAAAGCTAAAGCTAATTCTTGCCAGGTTTGAAATTCCTAAACTCTTTATAGAAGGCTGTGAGCCTCTATTAGCACCTCTGAATTCCTCAGCAAAGAGAAGGCAGAATTGCACATACTTCAGGGAAAAAAAAGGTAAAAATCGGGAGAAGCTGTGTGTACAACAATTATGAGGTATTGATCACCTGCATCTGGATTCTCTCCAGCAGAACTGATGATAGGTATATTAGGAATGACTCTACTTGAAGCACTCATTAATCTTAAACCTTGCAAGTCCAACCAGAAGGAACTGCTGGAGCAAAATCCCAAGATACAAACTTTGCCACTGTAATGGTCGAGGGTACAAAAACTGGGGAACCACTCCTAGAGCAAAAGGATCTTTTTTATTTTCCTTAAAAATCTTAGGAATCTTTTGGTTCACTTTGTCAAAGCTCTTGTGGTGGCTGCGAAGGTATTTCTTCAAAGGAATGAAGTGCTGCCTTCTTACTTCCTACTGCAGGTAAGAGAAAATAGGTAACTTACAGTGGTGACAGGAGGCAAAAGCAAAGAGGGATGTCCTGCCCCCAGTCCCTCTCCCAGTCTCAAGGAGCTGCACATAGAACTGATCCAACCTAGTCTAAGTTCAGAATTCAGTTCAGATTCATTTCTGTGGCTGGATGAGAAGATACGTCAGTGGAGATAGCTTTGAGTCATTTGAAATTGTTTCAAAGCTCTTGCTTTAGGGAGGCAGAACACATTTTAACATGGTGGGAAAAAATAATCTCCCAATTTACTTCATGGGTATGTCAGTTAATATTATCTGTTAGTTGCACCAGCCATTAATTCCCTTATAAATGAAATTCCTTAGGCTTTTTCTTTGAATGATGAGATGTAAAAAACCTGTTCAAAACCCCTGTCATCTTCTAAAGTAAACAGAACAGTACGCACTTGAATTTAGAACAGCACACAAAATGTCAATCATTGAAATTAGAGATCTGTTGCATGCAAAATTTTATGCATGAAAAGAAACAGTTCTGAAGCTCTGGATGATATAAAATCTTCCCCCGTGCAGCCACACAGTAAGAATTCTGTGATTTAAATGTATTGTTTCTTCTTTGTCTTTCTGTTTTGTTTAAGGATCATATCCAGTCTCATTATTACGTATTTAGATGTTTGGCTCTGCACTGGTTTATCAATATTTCTCTTCTGCTTAGTGGGAATTTCCTCACAAAGACTGATACGAAATATACCTGCTGCCTGGAGATACACATTTCTATTCTTTTTTTATATTTTTTATTTTATGTCTTTTCCCTTAGCTTTTAGACTGCGCAGGCATAGCTTTGCACTGCTCCAGGAAATTGAAGTGCATTTCCTTTGTAAATTTTGTAACCATTGGTTTTGCCTCTTTGGGGACAAGGAAAGGCTAGAGAGTTCCTCCAGAGAAAAGGAAGCTCTGTTATAAATGGCACACACAGAGATTGATTTGCTGAACTATTTTCTTGTTTGTTAAAAGGATGTATAACTCCTCATTTTTCACTTGCATTCCACCAGCACCTGCAAATCCCAGTCCTGAAACAAGCCCCAGCTCTGTTTGGCTGTGAGGAAGATCCTTTTTTGCTCTGTTTTGGAGAACTGGTGTGGGGCATATTTGGTTGTTGTGCTCCATGACAATTTTGACATTTGTCAACTGGTGCCTTCCATGGCTTCTGTAATGGCTTGACCCCAGCAGCTGCTTTGCATGAAGCCACTGTATGTGAGAAAATGTAGCTATATCCATCCCTTCATCCACCCATCCATCCCTTCATGCACCCATCCATCCATCCATCCATCCATCCATCCATCC
>VZTG01009484.1:108770-121105 GCA_013397845.1 Melanocharis versteri
ATCCACCCATCCATCCATCCATCCATCCCTCCATCCGTCCATCCATCCCATCCATCCATCTGTCCATCCATCCATCATCCATCCATCCCTCCATCATCCATCCCTCCCTCCCTCCATCCATCCCATCCATTCCTCCATCCCTCCACCCAAAGGCCAAAGCATGGAGGTTCCCTGCTATTCCCTGTACGGATGGAACCCATGAGCCCACAGTTCTTGGACAGCCATAGGTTTTGGCAGAGTGTGGAGCCAGCTTTGCCCTCCGCTGGGCTGTGATTGCAGATCCCTACCTCAAATGCACAAAGTCTGGCTGGCACTGGTGTTTCAGACCTCAGGGAAGGGCGAGCTGGGCTAACGTGGCACCCAGAAGCGGGGAGTGGCTCACACTCCAGCATGGATTATAGCTGGTGCATTTCAGAGGGAAGCTGAGCTGGGGCAGTGGGACTGTCCCCTGCAGTCAGAGACCTGAGCACAGCTTGATGCTTTTCCTGGCCTTGGGTCAGATATTTGCTTTGTGCAGAGTCACTGTATCATATTTACTTTTCATAATCTTCTGCTTTTATGCATTTTGAAGTGCTCGGCCGAGGTTACTCTTTGTTTACCTTCATTTTTCCACACCTTGCGAACACTTTTGCTATTTCTGTCTCCTTTCTAAGTCTGGGGGTGAAAATGCTACTGCCCCTGGATTTTCAGCAAGCTGATCATCCTCCTGGTGTCAGTGCTTTATATTCCTGCTGCGATATTCAGGGTACTCACAACATCAGGTCTTGCAGGCTTTCTTTGCAGGCACACTAAATGAAACTGGATAGTTACTGGTAAAAAACTACAAATGGCAGCACTGCTGGAAAAAAAAATTCTCTAGTTTCCTTAAACTCCTCTGTTTTGCTTTAATTCAGTTTCTCTGGTTTGCTATTTGCATAAATACGTCCTTTATGCTTTTGACCCTGGGTGTCTCATAGGTGGTGTTAGGGAGGAAGGAGTGTGAGTTATTTCCCCAATATGGAAAGACAAAGGGCTTTTTTTCTTGACCTTGTTAGTTTAAAAAATTTATAACTAGATGAATAATTCCTCTGAACAATATCCCGTAACTCTGGGAAAAGATAAAAATTCCTCACTTAAATTAATTACATTTTGGAGCTCAGCATTTTTTTATATTATTTTACCTCAAGTAATCCAACTGAAATTTAATTGAAGGATTGTTTAATTAAAAGTGGAGAAATGAAACAATTGCAAAATTTGTTCCAGCCTCAAAAAAAAAAAAAAATCTATAAATATATTTATTTTGTCTCAAGAAAACCAGGGAGAGGGAGTTTCAAAAAACATCCTCCCCACATGTCTATTTTCGGTGTGCAGCTAAATGGAATATTTCACAATCAGAATTTACTCGTGTCTTGGAAAATGCATCTCGTTTTTCACCGCAGGGGTCTGTATCAGGAACCAGTGCCAGCAGTAAGACATTCACAGCTGCACGGTGGTCCCACACGTGAACCCTGATTTCTATATGCCTGTCCCTGGACGTGTTTAAAACAAGACTGGAAGTGGCACTCAGTGCCATGGTTCAGTTGATGAGGAGGTGTTGGGTCACAGGTTGGACTAGGTGATCTTAAAGGTCTCTGCCAACCTAGTTCATTCTGTATTCTTTATTCTGTAGCTACTGAGAGGGGCGATTAGCACAGAAGTGATGGAGGAAGATCTTTCCTTGGAAAGGTGCAAGGCAGCTGGGAAATAATCTGAATCCTACACACAAAACATTGAGGAAGCTTATCCTTCTGGTGAGGAGAGGATCCAAAGGTTATCCGGTGAAGGAGGTCAGCTCCACTTCTCTTTCTCCAAGAGAAAATTAAACTTGAAAAAAAAGGAAGTCTTACTGGCATATGCTACAGAGACTTGTTGCCTCTTTTAGGTTTGTGATAGATCGATGCTTTCGATGTTTTTGGAAGCCAGAGAATGTCTCATCGTCAGATGCTGAGATTATTTTGTACCTAAAATAATAGGTATAAAAATAGCACCTGATGGAGCACAGACGTCTCCTTCACTCCCACTCCCCAAAAGGGCAGGGAAGAGGCACTGAGATGGCTCCAGCTATGGTGTGACTGCTCCTGAAAGCCCAGGCACATCCAGCCTGCACAGCTACTCAGCTCCGTCAGCGTGACTCAGATTTTAAATTACGAGGGATGCATTTGCAATGTTCAAGGGTGCATTTTAAAGTCAAAGCAAGCCTGTAAAATGTCCAAATTTGTATATGCAGAGCTGTCTTGTGTCATGTACTTCCTGCTATCTTCAATTACACTAATAAAATTTTCATTTATGAAAAGAGGTTGGATATAAAACTGGATAAATTCTTCGAGTTCTTTTTTCTTTTTAGATTATTTATTAGTGATAACAACTAATGTACTGCTTAAGGGTAATGAATCTTATTAAATGCACTTTAAATTATCTCCTAAATTAATACAAGAGTGCAGTTCCAGTGCTAAAGACCCACATAGGACTGGCAGAGGAACTAATATTTGCTCCTTATGAAAGACTCCGCATTGCCTCCAGCTAAATTATGTATATCCAATCAAATTCTTCTCCCTAACAGAGATGTAACATATGTAAGCTGATTAAAATGTTATGTACTACTTACAGGAGATGTCTATAGATTTCATTCAGAGAGTCTGCCTCTTCACTTCTTGCAGCCTCTAGGTGATAACTCACTCTTTTTTTGTTTGTTTGTTTGTTTGTTTTACCTATTTCTCAGCATATTTATCAGACATTACTTGCTCCATGACACAGGCCGGTGTAATCATGCTACATCAGTATGAGTGAAGGGATTTTGTCTTCAGGGATCGAATTACTACCTTAAGATGCAAATTCGTTTTGGAGGTGAAAGTCAGATTTCTAAAATTTAAGCAGGGTGTGCACGTAGCTGCCTAAAGAACAGACGACTTCACATATTCCCCAGCTTCTCCAGCCAGTTTAGCACAGTGCCTGCCTAACTCTCAGCTGCTCTGCTCTTCTCCTACCCCTGCTCTCATGAGCTTGGCTGTGGCTCTAGGGAAGTATTAGATGTGACCATAATAAGAGAATACTCGATGGGAATGGTTATTTGCATTCCCTTTAGCCTGGGCATCCCATTAATATTCTGTCTTTCGAACACACTGCCAAGTTTGAATTTAAATGCATCTCTGTGTCTCCTGTGCACTACCAGAGGTGAGCTACGACAAAAAGTCAGTCTCATTTCAGCTCCTGAACATGAGAGAAAGTGAGAGAGAGAGAGATTTAGGGGAGGATTATTAGCAAAGAAGACTGAGGAAAAAGTCTGGGAAAGTGAGGAGATTAGTGGTCAGGTTTTATACTCAGGAAGTTTTCCTTTCCATACAGATGGAATGAATAATTTCCTTCATTTCCTGTCACATGTAGTAACATTTTTGATGACACTATGAATTTTTTTAGCCAACTTCTCGGCAGTGTGGAGGTTTCCTAAGACTCCTGTGAGCAGAGGCAGGCTGTGCCTGCTCCCCGAGGTGCTGCTGAGTCTCCTGTGACACTGAAAAAAATTTCAGGTACTGCAAAGGAAAGGCCAGCGAAATTGTTGAACACAAACAAAATTAGTAAAAAATACATCAGGTGCAAAATGATCTGAGAATTTTCATTTCATCAGATGCCACAATGGTCCAAAACTTTGTCATAATATGAGATTTCTGTACTGACTTCAAATATAAACTAGTAGTGAACCATAAAATGCAGGTTAGAAATTCAGTGAACCCATTTCAGTATTTGAATAATTTGTATAATTTCTATTCTTTCTTGATGCTTAAAATTAATCTTTCCCTTGAATATTTCAGAAGTAGGTTACTACCAATATTCTTTGGAAATAGATATAGTTCTTGGAACAGTAGTAAAGTTTTCTTTCTTTTTGTTAAACTTTTCTTTAAACATTCTTTCATGTTTTCGCCTTTTTTGGTCAGTTGATATATCACATTCAAACTTGTTTGTCTTACGACCATCACTGTCATCAGCAGCCAATGTATTGATCTGCTGGTTTTTCCTCTTCATAGTTAGTGCACAGATAAATTTATTTCCATCTTGAGCTGTTCTAGCAGTGCACATTTAGAACAGACTAATTAGAAATACATGGGCAAAGCAACTGATAACCAGACCTCTCCTGTATCCTCTTCTTAAAAATTCCCTGTTTCATTTTCCATTATATGTTTTGCACCAAATTAACAATTCTGTGAGCACTTGCTCTAAGTTCTGTGGTGAGCTGCCTTCTGAGCTGTCATATCTGATCACACACAACCAGGCCCCTCAATTTTCGTGGATTCTTGGTTTTCTTGACTGCCTGACATACAACATTTTGTTGCATAGGGAGCTCCTGTTAAGGGCTGGTGCAGAAGCTCAGTGACCAAGGCATGGGGAGATCCTTAGATCACAGAATGACTTTTCTGTAACAGGGAGCAGAGGATTGTGCCCAGGGATTCCACCGCAGGGCTCAGCACTTCAGAGCTCGCCTCAGTCGAAGACTTCTGCAGAACCTGAACTGATAAACGAGCAAACCCAGTGATTTGTTACTTACCAAATTTCTGTAGAAAATGACAGATAGATTTCATAAAACCTTTTTTTTTTTTTCCTGTAAAGCAAGATAACATCCATACACACAAAAAGTGCCAAAATAATTTAATGACAGCATCATTAGGATGTAAGTTGTTACCTACATACTCTTGTATTTATGGGTACATCAATAATTTTGATTTATAGTAGTGTTATCAGGCAGTTGGAATAATACTAATTCATTAAAAGTATCCCTTAACTAATAAAATCAATATTAGGGAAAAAAGGATCTCAAAGATAAAAAAAGTAGCATAGGACAGGCCCTTCCCTTTAATGGTACAAACACTATGACCTCTCATCATGACTTTATCAATAATGTATCAATTAATAATTAAAGCTCCATCATTTATAAATTGGAGACTCAAATAGGTCTTTCTGTAGAGTATAATGACACCTTGGCAATGAGAGGAATGCTAGGTGGAGAATAATGGTTGATCAAATTGTTAAAAATATGAAAGTGGATTAGAACAAGAAAACAAGATGCAGTGTAATTGCAAGGGACTCATCCTACCAACTGGCACCTAGCTTTTGTGCCTAGAGAGGAATAACAAGAATAATAAATCTGGGTTTATTTCTTCCTCAGTGAGGAGGTTTCTGATTAAAAAGTGCTCTACTTTTTTTTTCCTATGCCATACTTTTTAACTCCCTTGCTACTGTGGACTAAATATTTACAATATGCTGTTATTGCATATTTGCATATGAAAAGCCAAGTGATGACTGGGAGATTTTTAGTGTGGACAATCAAAAGAATTTGTTATGATTAAAAAGTAAAAGGGTTTAAGTATCAAGTTTGGGAATATAAGATGATTACCAACAGATAGGAGTAAAATGTGGGGGGGAAGAAGAAGAGAGGGAGGGAACAGGGTGGGGGAAGGGAGACAGAGATATTTCTTAGCAAGGACAGCATCCCACACACCACAGTGTCAAGTCATTTACCTTTGTCTAATTCATCAGAGGTAATGTTGCATTGCATGAGCCCTGTTAAATTTCACTTAGGCAATTCACGGACTCCTCGAGCAGACATGACTCATTTTATGGATTTTTATTAACCAGAGTGTGGAGATTGCATAAGATAATGCAGAAGAAAAGCCAGTTGTTATATCTGTCCGTGTAGTTTTTACACAGCAGTTGCTAGCACGTGGGGATCTCAAGCAGGGTGGCAATGAGACACAAAGACACCTCTGGGTGGAGATTTCTCATCTGGCTGGAGCAGGTGATGCCGTGGAGGCTCCTGTTCTCGAGGAGCAAGGTGCTCCCTGGAGGAGCAGGTGCCCTTTCACAGCTTGATCAGCTGGAGTGTGCTCAGTGGTCAGCCCAGAGGGCTGGGTTTCTGGCTGGACACGTGCCCTGGCTGAACATAATTTTCTCCTGGTAGATCACCTGGTCACTTGTGCTAATATTTATGATGAATTTATACTATCCTGGCTCTGTATCCAGCGTATTTTTCACTCTTCGTGGGCTGTAGAGGGAGCCTCAAGCATTACCTGAAACTAGACCCCTAATGGGGATGGATAAAAGGATGAAATCATTGCAGAGCACCACTGGTTGAGGAGATTTTCACTTTTTCTTTGCCGTGGCTCACACTGGGTTTAGGCAAAAGAAGTTGCAGTTCAGGAGGTGGCTTTCAAAATTCTGTCGTTTCCCAAAACTGGGTAGATAACAGTGTTTGCCAAACTTACAGCAGTGCTTTGGCCATCTCACAGAAGACCTTAAACACAAAATATAAATCATGTTATATGCTAGGGCTCCACTACGTCTGCATTTACGAGACATAACAGCACTGTGCACATCCAGTGCCCTACAGGTTTTTCTCCCTTTATGAATTGAGGCAGTTTTTCAAACAAAGCATGTATTATGTATGCAGCAAGGGAAATGTCTGCTTCAGAAAAGCTGATGTCTCGAAGGTAAACATGTATAAATGTTTATACATTTTTTAGCACATATTATTTACCCAGAAGAGCACAACAGCTGCTTCAGAGTTGTTCTGGTCTCAGTGGTAAATAGGTATTTTGGCAGTTGCTCGAACCAGAAATGATTCTTTGGTTCCATTCCATTCTAGCCTCTCCACTTGTTATTCTAATGATTGTTCCAAAGGAATCAGGTGTTGGAGGAGATTGATTTCACTTCACGAGAGGCTTTGCACAGATTAGATTGGTACCTCCATGAAAAGCCCTGAGTAGAAGGCACCTTTTGTTTTTCATTCTGAGTCATAATTTAGTCTCTGCTCCCCCTTGACCTTGTGATTTGCATGGCCTTCAAAGAGAGATGAATTCTTTCCTATTCAGCCTCACCTGGGAGTATTTGTGTAGGTGTTCACCAACTACCCTCATCCCAGCCAGCAGCAGCAATCCAATTGGAATGGCACAGCGCTGTTCAAATCCGATTACTTGGCCTAGTCACTCTGCAGAGCACCAGATGAGCTTGAAAGAAATCTCATTGCTTCTGTCAATGCTGAGAGAGAGACCAAATGCTCTCACACATGCTGCAGCGAGTGCACTGCTGGCTGGATAGACAGGAATTGGCCAGATGCTTGAAGACATAACTAGATACTTCCTCATCCTGCAGGAAAGCAGGAACCTGCCTCTCCCAGCACTGGGACACGGGGCTCCAGTGCCTCCCCAGTGGGTAGTTCACAGGTTATTTTTACATTCAGGCCTACAGCCAATCACTAATTAAGCCCCAAGTGCACACCATGTGCATCACTAATGCATCTATGTGTTATATTTTGTGATTCTCCTGGCTATGCTCATTTGTTACAACATCAGCTCGCTTTCCTAGCTAAAATCCTCTGCAGCACTAGCGATGGTTGTTAGCTGGGATTAGTCCTGATGTGTTTTATGCCCTGAAGTTTATCACAGAGATCTAATTTCTCTGGTCTGCAGTAGCTGTTCCTGTTGTTTCCCCACAGCCTTCCAGCCTTCCAGTACTGACTGGGGCTTACAAGAAAACTGAAGATGGACTTTTTTCCAAGGGCATATAGTGATAGGACAAGGGGGAATGGCCTTAAACTAAAAAAGGGAAGGTTTAGGTTAGATGTTAGGAAGAAGTTCTTTACTATAAGGGTGGTGAGGCCCTGGCACAGGGTGCCCAGAGAAGCTGTGGCTGCCCCTGGATCCCTGGAAGTGCCCAAGGCCAGGTTGGACGGGGTTTGGAGCAACCTGGGGTAGTGGAAGGTGTCCCTGCCCATGGCAGGGGGTGGAACTGGATGGGCTTTAAGGTCTCTTCCAACCCAAACCATTCTATGATGCATGATTCCATGACCTTCATGGCTCTAAATAAACCACTTGAACTAATGGGAAGGAGCAGACTGTACCACCTCTTTTGCCCTTTGTGTTTATCTGTGCCAAATACAATTTTATTTTGTGTAGAAAAGCAGTTATCTGTCATTTTGCTCCACTTCATAGACCACGACATCAGTGCAAACTCATTTTCACTGTGATTATAAATTTAGCTACAGAACAATTAAATTCAGCAGAATATGGATTGGGACATTTTCTCTTAGCCCGTGTTAAGGGTGTAATAAACTTCCATAGATGGATACAGAGAGAGATGAGGGCTCTTATGTGTTAAGCTGCCACAGAAGATTCTCCAGAGCTCATCTGGAGAGCTCATGTTTGGGAATAAACACAATTCATTAAACCAACCACCAGAGCAAATGTTATGAGATGATCTATTAAAGCAAAGTTGCTTTCTTACATATCAGGACACAGAGGAAACAGAAATGTCACTGAATTTATAAAAAATCCACTTTATTGCTATTTATTCATGAGCTATCTTAACATTCAGTGGTTTCCTTACAGATTTGATTTATGTTATATTTTTTTGAGTATCATACTGAGTATGGCAAATAATTAAAGCAAAAACGTTCATAATGTTAAAAGGTCAGACGGCTCAGAGAGCCGGTGATGGGATGAAGGAATGATCATTGTGAAGTCACAGACTGAACAGAAAGTCATTGAGGATGTTCTTACACCAACGACAGCCTCAGGATGTATTTTAAGTTAGTTTTGTAGCCTTTCTTAGCAGTCAGTGAAGAGCAGTAGTCACCTCCAGAAAGTAATTTGTCTCACCCTTCACAGATATTGAGAATGGGTGGATATTGTCCCAGGAGGTGAATGCCACCCTGAGATTAGTTTTCCAGTCTTAGAGTTCTTCAGTAGCCAACTGATATGAACGTAGAGTCTTCAGTGTGAGTTCATGCAGCATTCTGTATTCACAAACCAACGCTACATTTGCTGACAGCCTTAGATTAGATGAAAAGACAAGGCAAAGTGAACAAATGAAATATTTCACTACTGCTAGAAGACAGAGATCAGGGGAGATTAGTTCCTCCTGCTCTTAAGAGAGAGCTGTAGTCCTGTGTGCAGTTCTTGACAGGTAGTGTAGATAGCTTAATCAGTTTATGTTAGCTAGAGAGATTAATTTATTACTGTTTTAATTTTCCCTGCATCAGCAGCACATTTACTCACAAAACAGTATTTGAAGGACTTTATTTAACAGAGTAGTTACTGGAAGTTGGCAAACAAGGGCAGTGCTCATCAAATGTGAAAGTGCCTGGGAGTATCTAATGACTGATCTGCATTTCAGGGAAGAATGTGCACTGTATAATTACTGTTTGTATCTGGATTCAAGTGACAAAAATCCATCTAGAAGGTGTTTATTAGACAAGAATTGAAGGAGGTGAAGATGTTTGAGTGGGAGATGCAGTAAAATATCTGCATTTTCTGTACCATACCGTCAGCATCAATACAGAGGTGCAGTCTAGCCTGCTTATGAGCATCTTTAATGGAAGTTTTATTGCCTTTGCTGAGTTATCTTAGTTACAAATATCTCCAGACACTTTCTGGTATGTTTTAAATTTAAGATCTCTCAATGCTATGTGTCGTAGTTTTTTTTACGGAATCCTAAATACAATTTCCATCCATATCCCAAAGGAAATTCCAGTTACTGCAGTCTCAGTCTCCTGGAACTTGCCACAGCTGACTCTTGCAAGTCTTCTATCTGAATACATTTCTGCTCCTGTCTACACCAAATATCTAAGCTTTCTATAGCTTTGAGTTGATCACAACTTCCTTAACAAATCCCAGTCTTTTTCACAATTTTATTTTTGTCTGTCAGATCAACAAAATGGACCTCATGCAGCATTAGGTTCAGTTTATGTGTCTTCAGTGGTTAATTCTGTGTTACGGATAAATGATCATTTTTCCTAGAAACTTCTCACCAGTCTTAATCAACCTTTCTATTAATTCATTAATCCTAAAACTGTCTCAAAATATCTAATCTTCTCTTCTGAATTCCTTTCTAATGATCTAGGATCACAGTTACTGAAAGGTTCACTACAGCCCTCTGAATTTTGAGTTCCTTATCCCATCTGACAGATCTTTTTCTCATGTGTCACCCCTTTTCAGCCCATTCTTACTCCAAGTCCAATCTTCTTTGGGCCTTCTGGCATGGAATGAAAAAACACTCTAATTCTTTAAATACTCTGTTTCTGCTTTTATTCATAAAAGAGAGGAAGGAATCAAAACTCTCCTCCTTTAGAAAATTTCAAAGGAAAATATTGCTGGTCTGCAGCTCAAGTTTAATAGCCTGGTCATCGCAAATTAAAGTGAAGACATGGGCAAATTTCCCAACAGTCAAAGAGAAGGATGGAGTAAGGCTCTCTCTCAACTTTATCTTAATTCATCCCATTCATTTAATACTTACTACTTGAATACTTGAATCTGGCTTTTATCCTCATAGGCTTTTAGAAGCGTTCATCACACAACTTCCCTGAAATAGAACCAGACTATTTCTGCTTTACAGGAAAGGATTCATCAGAGAAGCTAAATGAATAGATGAAGATAAGAGATCGAGATTAAAAAAGCAGGTTGACCAAGATAGCCAAGATTCCTATTTCTATTTATTACTATTTCTGCTCAAGCAGAATACTTTCGGTTTAATGGCCTTTGTTGGAGTATCCTGCTCGATACTCTTGTCTATGATAAATGCAGCTAAACTGCAATAGTGAATAAGATACCACAGTGGGATCTCCAGTAACTATTTTATACGTTGTGAAGAATCAATAACTTCACATGTTTTTGCTCACGTGTGTCCTTGAACCAATCAGTTTGCCTTCAGGGAAGAATGCCTCAAAGCTGCGGAGCTGGGAGTACAGTTTGGGCTTTTGCAGGAGCTAAGCGTGGCTGTGAGGAAAAACACCAGGTTTATTTCCTTTCATTTGTCTCCTTGGTGTGGGTTTCTCATCAGCTGCTTGGTCCTTAAACTCTCATTCCTTGTTTATCACACCCTCCTTTGGTCTTTCCAAACACAGGAAGCTACAGAGGGCCCTGGCCAGGGGCCTAGAAAGGGACAGCTGGAAATAAGTGGCAAAAATGCTGATTGGTTTTGACTCCTACCTCCCCTCAGCCCACACACCTCCTTAGTTATTACTTCAAAAAGAGCCAGCCAGAAAAGATGGTTGGTTTATGGTCTTGTTAAGACCTTGCACAACTCAGTTTTTTCATTCAGTCGTTTATATCCAGCAAGTCCCTTTTTTAAGGAACGTGCTGTTGCTACGCAACCGAAGGAACCGTATAGAGAAAGGAAGCAGGAAGGATGAAGGCGAGAGGTAGGTAAAAAAAGAAAGATGTTCTTGGGGAAAAAAAAGAGGGAAGTCATGGACTCTGGTTTGAAAATCAAAGATAAGAAAAGCTTTTCCTTTAGTTGGGTGAAGACAAGACACAGAAATGAAGGAAATCACTCTTGCCCTCCACTCCTTTTCTTGACCTTGTCCAATCACTTCTAGGCTGTGGAATGTGGCCAGATGATTAAACAGTTGGAGAAATAGCAATATAAGTGGTTGGAGTGTCTGACTGGGATTCAGGAGGTCTGTCAGATAGATCCTGCTTACTGAGTGTTTTAATGGGTCACCTAAGGCGAGCTGTTTAATCTCCTGTCCTAATTTCCTTCCTCTAATATGAGGATAATGCCTTTGATTTCTGCCTTGTCATTTTAGACCACAAAACTTTCTTAATAAGCAATGAATAAACACCTCAGTGAGGTCTCAGGGTCTCTGCTTTAAAGGATGGATATTAGAATTAAAATAAGGATCATCACACCTCACTCACCTTCCCACTCTGATGGCGCAAAACATGTTATAGCCCTTAATGTTGACACCTTCCCATTCTGTCTTATCCTCCACATTTCAAGGCTGTGCTTCTAATGCAGGAGGACTAAAATCCATTCCATCTTACCACAGGCCTATGCGAGGAAGTATTTTGTCCCTTGGGAACCCAGGCCCCTTCTGTACTCTGTGGATATACCTCTAGATCTAATTCACACTTCAGAAATGGCCATTTTGCTTTCTTTTGAACATCTTCTTCTAGCAAAAGTCTAGGGTGAATAGGTGCCTGAGTTAATTCTCTAAAGTTGAATAAGATGCATTCAGGCCAATGTGGTTTTCATTTCCTTTATGTACGTGTTTTACTTGTGGTGTTTCCACACAGTAGAAATCTTTCCTTCCCCCATGAAAGAAAATTTCCAAACAGAGTGATAGAAGCAGCAGAAGGTAAAACTGAGCCCTGCAAGAGAACTGGCAGGACGATGCTGCCTCATTTAGAATTAATTTGTTTGTGCAGGCTTGTTAAAGTGAAAGTGGCATTTTGTTTGCTCTGATGAAGACAGAATTAATTTAACTACAATTAACATTTCTGCTTCTTATAGATACTCACTGGTGCACAGCTTTTTTGCCTGTGATAGAAGAT
>VZTG01009484.1:121334-149163 GCA_013397845.1 Melanocharis versteri
TCCCTTCCCTTCCCTTTCCCCAGCAATTACCTTCTTTTAATCATAGCTGTTCCCACATGGTTCTGATCCTGATTCCAAAGCTGCTTCCACGAAGTTCTGATCCTGATTCCAAAGCTGCTTCCACAAAGTTCTGATGCTGATTTCAAAGCTGCTCCCACATGATTCTGATCCTGATCCCAAAGCACTCACGTTTGCTGAGTCCTGTGCAAACCACAGAGGCAGATCCCCCAGTTTAACTTGTAAGGAGATCCAATTCATTTTGAAGACATAAACAGTTTTGGGTATAGAAAGCCTGATTATTTCAGGCCATTAGCGGGGGTGGAGCATCAGCAGTAAGCAGGNAAGTCCCTTTTTTAAGGAACGTGCTGTTGCTACGCAACCAAAGGAACCGTATAGAGAAAGGAAGCAGGAAGGATGAAGGCGAGAGGTAGGTAAAAAAAGAAAGATGTTCTTGGGGAAAAAAAAAGAGGGAAGTCATGGACTCTGGTTTGAAAATCAAAGATAAGAAAAGCTTTTCCTTTAGTTGGGTGAAGACAAGACACAGAAATGAAGGAAATCACTCTTGCCCTCCACTCCTTTTCTTGACCTTGTCCAATCACTTCCAGGCTGTGGAATGTGGCCAGATGATTAAACAGTTGGAGAAATAGCAATATAAGTGGTTGGAGTGTCTGACTGGGATTCAGGAGGTCTGTCAGATAGATCCTGCTTACTGAGTGTTTTAATGGGTCACCTAAGGCGAGCTGTTTAATCTCCTGTCCTAATTTCCTTCCTCTAATATGAGGATAATGCCTTTGATTTCTGCCTTGTCATTTTAGACCACAAAACTTTCTTAATAAGCAATGAATAAACACCTCAGTGAGGTCTCAGGGTCTCTGCTTTAAAGGATGGATATTAGAATTAAAATAAGGATCATCACACCTCACTCACCTTCCCACTCTGATGGCGCAAAACATGTTGTAGCCCTTAATGTTGACACCTTCCCATTCTGTCTTATCCTCCACATTTCAAGGCTGTGTTTCTAATGCAGGAGGACTAAAATCCATTCCATCTTACCACAGGCCTATGCGAGGAAGTATTTTGTTCCTTGGGAACCCAGGCCCCTTCTGTACTCTGTGGATATACCTCTAGATCTAATTCACACTTCAGAAATGGCCATTTTGCTTTCTTTTGAACATCTTCTTCTAGCAAAAGTCTAGGGTGAATAGGTGCCTGAGTTAATTCTCTAAAGTTGAATAAGATGCATTCAGGCCAATGTGGTTTTCATTTCCTTTATGTACGTGTTTTACTTGTGGTGTTTCCACACAGTAGAAATCTTTCCTTCCCCCATGAAAGAAAATTTCCAAACAGAGTGATAGAAGCAGCAGAAGGTAAAACTGAGCCCTGCAAGAGAACTGGCAGGACGATGCTGCCTCATTTAGAATTAATTTGTTTGTGCAGGCTTGTTAAAGTGAAAGTGGCATTTTGTTTGCTCTGATGAAGACAGAATTAATTTAACTACAATTAACATTTCTGCTTCTTATAGATACTCACTGGTGCACAGCTTTTTTGCCTGTGATAGAAGATAATTTCCAAACACAATTAAGAGTAGAAGCCCCCCTGTCTGTACTGACACGACAGTGTTTCCAAATACTGAGTTTTTATGTAGTGCTTTGAAGTTTTCTGTAGTTTTGTTTTAATAATCGGTGTGGTTGATGTGCTGGTCACTCTCCTTGCAAAACAAGGAGCAGTTGTCATTGGCCATGAAATCAGCAGTGGAGATGATTGGTGCAGATCCCTTCCTCCTTGCTGTACCTTGCAGTGTATCTTCATGGAGCAAGTCAGCTCACTCCTGAGTACCTGGAATATCCTTTGTCTGTCTAATCTGTCCAGAAAACTAAATCTTTGGTAGAATCTAAAAGCTCAGCCCTTAGGCAAAGGATTGCATACTCAAGCGTCTAAGGCGTCTTGGATCAGGATTTTAAGATTTGTTTCATGTTTATCCATCTCTGAGTGAGTCCTGGTTAGGATACTCCTTAACCTTAATCTGACCAGACCAGGGAAACACTTGTTCTAGATTAAACTGGTCTTCACTGGGTGTTCTCACAGCCTCTATGATAATGGAGAAATTTCACTTCCAGAGACAGAATTGGAAATGTCATATTTTCACACATATACTGCTTTCTAAAACTGTTGGTCCTTCCCTTCCCTTCCCTTCCCTTCCCTTCCCTTCCCTTCCCTTCCCTTTCCCCAGCAATTACCTTCTTTTAATCATAGCTGTTCCCACATGGTTCTGATCCTGATTCCAAAGCTGCTTCCACGAAGTTCTGATCCTGATTCCAAAGCTGCTTCCACAAAGTTCTGATGCTGATTTCAAAGCTGCTCCCACATGATTCTGATCCTGATCCCAAAGCACTCACGTTTGCTGAGTCCTGTGCAAACCACAGAGGCAGATCCCCCAGTTTAACTTGTAAGGAGATCCAATTCATTTTGAAGACATAAACAGTTTTGGGTATAGAAAGCCTGATTATTTCAGGCCATTAGCGGGGGTGGAGCATCAGCAGTAAGCAGGTGATTTCAATGCCAGCTTCTGGTAGCTGACATTAAATTTTGTATTAACTTCCAGTGATAATTAAGTGGGATCAACAGCCTTAGACTAAACACTGCCAGTTTCTGAAGACTGTTGAACTGTGATCCTCAGTTTACATAATGTGTTTTCTGTATCATAATGAGATTTTAACAAAAAAATCAAAATTATCTGTCAAATGTACCTTGTGCCTTGAAAGCATGTGATACCTCATGGGAAAAGGAAAAAAAAATGGAAACCCAAACACTTTGTGCTCAATTTGAATTGACAGTTGTTTATGCTGGGCAGTGGCATGACCATAAAATGCATTTTTATGGTATACATTTCAAGTTTTGTAAAGATATCCATGGGTTTTTTTAAGAGAGTGAAACTCTTGCCATAAGCACAATGAAGTGTATCATGTATCTGCTGTGATGGAAGGAAGATTGACTTGCTGCCACACTGTTGTTTAAATAGCTGCCAAAACCCATGTCTGATGAATGCATTGCTATAAATGATCTCCACTTTTCACATCCTTCTACAAAGACCTTGTTAGACAAAGAGCTTATCTCCAATACTGCAAAGATTTAACAATATCCTAGTCATGTGTTACACTGAATCATAGAAAACACTTCAATTCAATATATATTTAGCTTTTACAAAGTAAAATACTAAGAAAATTCCACAGTAGGTAAAGTAATACGCAGTTTTGGTATGAAAAGGTAACTTTGATTTAAAAAAAAAATAAGTTAAAACTTGGCATATATTCCAACTATTTATACTGTTGGTTGCAGAAGAAAAGATCACAAGCAGAACAATCACTGTTGTTTTTAATTCTGGGCCGATAAAAATTAAAAAGCTTTTCATTAATAACTGGATATTCTGAGAACAGTTTTAACAAGATCACCTGAAGTTGCTTTCAGTACATAAAGGGGTTTACAAGAAAGCTGAAGAGGGACTTTTCATTTTCACAAGGGCGTGTAGTGACAGGACAAGGGGGAATGGCCTTAAACTGAAGGAGGTTTGATTAGATATCAGGAAGAAATTGTTCCCTGTGAGGGTGGGGAGGCCCTGGCACAGGATGCCCAGAGAAGCTGTGGCTGCCCCAGGATCCCTGGAAGTGTCCAAGGCCAGGTTGGATGGGGTTTGGAGCAACCTTGGCTAGTGGAAGGTGTCTCTGCCCATGGCAGGGGCATGAATTGGATGGGCTTTAAGGTCCCTTCCAACCCAAACCATTCTGTGGTTCTCATTATTTGCAAGCAGCCATTCAGACTGCAGAGGAGAATTTACTTTAGAGAGCTGCAGTAGCCCTGGCACAAGCAGGTGCTTAACAGTGCAAAATTGCACGAGAGAAGAGAAAATGGCCTCAGGTTACACCAGGGGATGTTTAGATGATATTACAAAAAACAATTCTTTGCTGAAAGGGTTGTCACACCCTGGAATGGGCTGCCCAGGACAGTGGTGGAATCACCATCCGTGGGGGGATTTAAGACATGTAGATGTGGTGATTAGGGACATGGTTTAGTGGTAACCTTGGCAGGATTAGGTTAAGGGTTGGAATCCACAGTCTTAGAGGCTTTTTCTAGCCTAAATAATTTATGATTCTGTGAAGTTGATGACCAAAGAGATTTCATCTATTCATAGCCACACTCAAAATTCCCTGTCCTGGAACAAGGGAACGTTGCACATCCATTGAACAAGCTATGGATTCCTGAGCAGAAGGTGTCACAAACACTGAGCAGGTCCAGAGCCAGTAAAGCAGTTACTAAGATAGCATTTCAAAAGCAGTCCAGAGTGAGTCAGGCAGCCTTGTCTATTTCTGTGAGGTTCTAGAGGTAAATGGGGAGAATTAAACAAAAGACATTTTTGCCTGACAGCTCTGTGTCTTTGGCCTGTTTTACTGCCAGTATCTTGGCTGCATCTGCCACGTCTGTCAAGTGTGGAGGAGAACATTTGCCTCCCACCTCTTCATGTTGTAGCCTTTCATCCTGATTTTCTCACGAAAGAGAGCTATTTCTCTTCATGAAATTTTCACCTCGTATATGACTGGTGTGGATTTTCCTGTACTTTCTGCATCTGGTGTTCAGAAGTGACCTCCCGTGGCACTGAGGTGCATTCTGATGCTGATCCCCCTGGAGTGCCTTGACGTGCTGCCCGTCTGCCAGATGCAGCATATGCAGCACTGCTTCAGGGGGATGTGAGGGAAAGGTAATCGCCCAGGCCTCAGCTCACAAATCTTCCTGACATCTCAGACCCCGAAAATCTTGTGGTGCATGAGCCGGTGTGAGGGAAAGGTGAGTACTGTGGGATTCAGGTGTGGATTGTTGAGAAAAAAGATGTGCCTTTTTCAATGCAGTGACCCCTTGGGATGCACTCCTTCCCTTAAAATTATTTTCCAGCACTAATAGTTTAGAATCATAGAAAGGCTTGGGTTGGAAGAGACCTTAAAGACCATCCAGTTCCACCCCCCTGCCATGGGCAGGGACACCTTCCTCTATCCCAGGTTGCTCCAAGCCCCATCCAGTCTTGGACACTTCCAGGGATGGAGCAGCCGCAGCTTCTCTGGGCAATCTGTTCCAAAAGGAACACATAATAATGTATAAAATAACATAATACATATTTTAGCCCATTTATATCTTCTGTGTAATTTATAGCATATATCTTTTCCTGCACTGATCTAAAATGTAAATGTGAATGAGAATCTGGGCCTTAGTTCCATGATTTTTAACTAAATAATTAAGAAAGTTGCTTCAGTTAATGCTTAATCACCTAATGACTGTTAAAACTTTTAGGTACTGTGAACACTTACCTCTTCCACTAATTAAACAGAACATATTCTTGAACAGGCCTTCAGAAAAACAGAATGTTCAAGTGACTAAATTTGGAAACCAAATAGGACTGATATGTTCTCAGTTGTGTCTCAACTCACCTCCTAATTTAAAATGAATAAATAAAAATAAATGTATTCACTAATCTGTTAAGATGCCTTCATGACAGATATGACTAACAACATGATCTTGTTCCTGTCCTTCTTTAGCAAAACTTGCCACTGTCCTGATTACTTGCTTAGTTCATTATGTTATGGCTAAAATTAACCTGAAAATTATCTAGTACAAGCAAGTCCAAGCACAGATTTGAATCCTGTGAAACACTTGAAAATGCTAATGCAGTGCTAATAATAAAAGTGGGGTGCTGTGAAACTTAGTGAATTACTTAATGTTTATGAATTATTTTGGAATACTCAAATGGGGATTGCATTGCTGAAATGGTAATAATAACATTTCTTGCAGTTGCGCTATTTGTAGATATCAGTGCTCTCAAAACAGTGTGATAAACCTAAGAGAGGAAATTCTGGTTTTTAAAGGACACTGAGTGAGATTACTGTTGTGAGAGTCAAAAATACCCACAGAATCTGGCATTCAAGGAGAAGGAACCTTGTTGCAGCTGGCACTGTCATACTCAAACACACATCCCACTTGCAGAGGATGGTTCACCTGTGTAACACCAGTAACACCAGTAACACCTCCCACTCATGCTCCTATTTCAGCTCTGGGGGCTCTTCCCTCTGCTCTGCCCTCATGCCAGACACATCTGTGTGCCCATGCTCAGCACACAGCTCATACCCTGTGCTCTGCATAGAAGGGCAGCCAAGTGGATCATCAGCTCAGGTCTGTGCTGAGGATGATCCAGTCTAGCTCTGCAGCTTTAGTAAGACATCACTGTGGGCATAAAAAGTATCTTTTTTAAAACTGTGGGTGATTTAGCTCAATGCGGTAGGACACAAATTATAAGCTGACTGGTTTTATGAGCTAATCAGGATTAATATAATATCATCTATAGGCTTTGTGAGATTCCTCACATTTTTGAAAAGTATAAAACTGTGTCCATCTTTTCAAACTATGGATTTGAGCATGGGCTGATTTCTTTTACAGCACTTATTATGTAGGAAGAAAGACTCCATTCCATATATTGTAGCATAATATACATGTCGTTGTTCACATTACTTTGAAACAGTGGCTGGGAGCACTGAGCTGCAAAATGTGTATTGTTAATCATTGGGTCATTAACCTTAACAATGTCAATGCATTCCCCTATCAGATCCAACTAAATGACTGCCCGAGGTAATAGTTAAGAGAACATTTCACACAGATGAACATATTAATGCTTTATTTGGTTCTAAATGCAGTGTGAAGGATTTAGGTAGGAGCTAATGTATGTGAGGAGGAATAAGAAAGATGAAGCACAGTTGAAAAAAACAAAGTTTCACTTCCCAAAAGAAGGAGAGTAGTCCTCAGTTTCCTGCAGCTGAGAAGTGCATACCTGTCTCTCTTTAGCTGCAGTCATTCAGGTAAAAAATTGCGTTAATTTGAAGATGGCCTAAAGTCCTGAGATTTCATGAGAATCCAGAGACTTTTCTAATGTCCAATACCCAATTTCTGTATCGAATGTGAGTTCTGTGATCTGGTGTTTGCACAGCAAAAGGCAGATGATAAGACTTGCTTTATTTGGTTACAGCTGTTGGGCTTCTGCCCGAGCTGTGCTCTCCCTTCATCGGGCAGATCAGGTCTCAAATATCCCTTTGAAGTGAGAAGCTGCCACTACTATCCACCAAAATCTACTGCACATATCCAGTACAGCTGACCACAAGGCATGAAACCTGTGTTCACTGGCTCTTTGGATCAGAGGGGAGCCCAGGAAGATGTCACCCAGCAGCAGACTCCTGCCAGTGACTCATTTTCCACGCTGCTCCTTGTAGAGCTCTGCCCAAGGCACATCCCTCAACCCCAGGCTCAGACTGGGTGGCAGCCCAGGGTAAATCTGGTGCTGCTCCTGGATGCTGTCGTTTCCAGGGACCTGAAGGAAGTCTGCAGTAATTTCCTCTGGGTCACTTCCACATGAGCATGTCACCTTGTGGGGCAGCTCAGAGAGCCAGTGACACGAAATAGCCTCCTGCCACCGCCTGAAAAATCCATGTAATCAGCAGCCATTTCCCAGGTTGCGCTCAGGAAAAAGGCTGTAATAATGCACTGGAAATTGGATGATTGGTTCTGGTGGCCTGCAAATGGCCTGGAGGGTGTGCAGAAAAATATTCAGATTGAAGGACTCTTAAAACAACTGCACCAAGGTTTTTCACTGCTGGTCCTTTCCAAAAGCCTCGGTTCTGGGGTTTTCACACTTCGCTTGTAGGATTAAATACACAAAATGACACTTTTCAAAGTCGGTTCCTATTAAGCTGTTAGATAGCCTAATGACTTACTCCTGTAAACACACAGTATGGACTCACATTTCCTACAGAAAACAGTCCATTAATGCTGCCTCACCTGGTAATGAGCAAGAACATGGTACTCTATAAATACCTGACAAGTGTTATCAAAAACCAGATATAGGAATTAATTAGGGACTCAGAATAGGAAGTGTGATATTTCTTGGTGGGTGTTAAGAGGATGGGGCCACTGATTTTTCTGGGTTTGATTGCATTCCCTTACTTTTAGTTATGCTCCCCTGAAGGACCTAAAATTTTACTCTCCTTTCCTAATATCCTTTGCAGACTGTTACCATGTTCTCTTAGTCAGCACTTAGCAAAATTACACTGTTCGAAATGGCTGCTGAAGTTGAAAAGTGGAAAATATTATTACACAAAGGAGTTTTTGTTGTTAATGTTATGGAAAAGTTCTCCTGGTAGTTTTGTTGCTTCTCTCATACACATAGCTGTAAATCAATTGTAATTCCTGGTGAATAAACACTGATAATTCTGCAGTAGTTGGGCCTCTGTGGTTACGTGGGCTTGGAAGGAAAAATTTGGCAGCATGTTAATTCTAAGGAAGCTTTTTAATGTCCTGTTCCTTTTTGGGATTAAGGATTTGGATGCTGATGAGGGGGAGTGAGCTTTTGTCATCAATTTTAATGAGACATTTATAATCTCTCTTGATTGTATTTAGGGTTTTTTATTGTTGCTATTTTTTTTTTATTTCACTCGTTCAAGCAGTCACTCTGTGAAAGCTTTTTTTAAGTACTCCAAATCTATTCTGGTAATGAAGAAATGAATGTCAAGCAAAGCAATTTTTTCTAAATTTACAACTCATTCTCTTAGACAAGATCAAAACTGACATAAAGAAAATATCCTTTATGTGTAAAAAAAAAAAAAAAAAAAAGACCAAACTGCAACTCCCCAGTTACACCCACTGGGATATAGTAAGGTGGCATTTTTATCCATTACCATTTGTCTCATCTATCCCAGTCATTGCATGTCACATTTGTTTATCTGAAGATGAAAAAGTAATAATATTTTATAAGAATGAAGCTTCTGCAGCTGTTGCTAGGTCCATCAAGATTCAACTGCTATTTCTGTGCGTGTTCTCAGCCTCCCATCCCACTTTCTCTCTCTCTCTCCAGGTAATTGGAATTTGGCCCAGTGAAGCTAAAAGAAATGAAGAGCAACTAAGAGTAAGATGCAAGCCAGGATTCTAAAAGAAATGAAGAGCAGCTAAGAGTAAGATGCAAGCCAGGATTTTGAAAGGAGAGAGCTACTGCAGCATGGCCAGCTGGGTATGGAACTGGCATTATAGTCTTAATATTTATATGTACCACTGACATAAATGTGTGTGGGACAAACTCAGCCTTCTCTCCTTTTTCAGCCTAGTTTTAATATTTCACTTTCATTCCCTGTTCCAGAAGAATTCTGACTCTCATCAACCTGTTGGCATCGTGCAGCCAGTGTAACCTGGCTTTTAGAGGAGACTTGAAAAATCATGAGGTTATGCAAGGCAAATCTTTGCCCCACTGGACTAATTTTCCTCTCTTTTTGCAAGGAGGTACTCAAAGTGCCTATAAATTCCATTCTGGAAGATATCATGCTCTAGAAGTGCAGTAATAACCAGGACTGACTGTTCTGGGATGAGAGTGGCTTGGTCTGGGAGTACTTTGTTTTCCTTCCATGCTGCTGTTTATCTATCCCACAGTGGAAAGAAAGAAGCTGTTGCAGTAGAGTCAAACTTGCAATCCCACCTAGCCTTATGGATAAATCATTAGGGCCTTGTTCCAAACCCAGCTTCCTTGCTGCAAATCATCTGTCTGCAGGCATGGGATGCCTGGCTCCTAAAGATGATCTCAGGTGTGCTCCTCGTGGAATAGAGATGTGCTTGAGAAACATAATAAATTGGGTTGTGACTGGCAAACAAATACATGATACTGAGTAGAATAAGCAGCTGTAGCCATGCCTACACCATGATAAGGAAAAGGATCAGAGATAGCAAAGATGATGCTTACGGGTTGATGTGCAGATAGAGTTGAATCAGAGTCCTGTTGGCATTATTTTAAGGGATGCTGAGATAAACTGTTCCAGTTAATATCATTGTTAAAATATGTGCTTTTGCCTGAATTTTTCAAGCTTCAGGTTTAGGTTGGATATTAGGAAGAAATTCTTCCTTGTGAGGGTGGGGAGGCCCTGGCACGGGGAGGCCCTGGCACAGGGTGCCCAGAGAAGCTGTGGCTGCCTCTGGATCCCTGGAAGTGTCCAGGGCCAGGCTGGATGGGGTTTGGAGCAAACTGGGCTGGTCCCTTCCAACCCATGGACAGGAGGTGTGGAATGGATGGTCTTTAAGGTCCCTTCCAACCCGAAGTGTCCTATGATTCTATGACAGAAATACAAAATGAGCTCTAGTTATGTGCTGGTTAAGCCATTAAAATACCTGTGTGTAAAGTGCAAAGTTTTTCCTGAGCATTTACATAACCTCCACATACTTAGAACTATCCCTCTGCACTGATGATACTTTGTCCCTATTTTTTTTGTAAACAAACAATTGTGATTAAACCGTTTTTATTTCTCTATATGAATATTTATATAATGACCTATGAATGACACTTAGCTGATAATCTGGTGTGCTGTTGATAGGTTCCAACTGCTTGAGAATATCTGGGCTGACTCCAGATAGTTTTTTTTATTCAGTTCCCTAACCTTTTATATACATGGTTCAGTCTTCTTTCTAAGACAGTACAGAAAGCAGGATAATAATCTGGTAAATCAATAAATATTATTGCAAAGTTTCTACACTTAGCAAAATACCTAAATTCTAGGCCACACAACTAAGTTGAAAGTGTCCATGTTGGGTTTTTTCCCAAATATTCCTTCACCCTGTAGTTACTTTACTCTTCCAATAGTGCTCCAAAAATACAGGCATTTCATTTTCTTTTGCTTAAGTTAGCACATTTCTCATTGAAGGCCCTCAAGGGAAGAGGAAACTCTGAAATTCAAAATGCGATTTATGCTTGCCTTGTAAAATGCCAAGGAAACTGCTTTAAGACTGTAATAACCCTTGCTGCTCATTCTATGAACATGCCTATAGAAAATGTTAATTTAATCAACAAATTACAGCTTCACACAAAGCAAGAAGTGTGGAGATACTGGTGGAGGAGGAGGAAAGGTCTCTCATAATTTTTATGTTTAATCATGAATTTGAGACTCTTTATTATTCCTGCATAAATGAAGAACTTCTCCTAAATAGATTATGTTGCACTTACCATTCATTTTCTCTCCTGATTTACATCTACACACATGTCCCTTCAAAATCTGTGAGAACTCACTCATGCTGACAGGAATGCGTCTTAGCAAAGCTGTTGATAATTTATTTAATTTTTTGCTTGTCAAATATGCTGTTTGAGAGGGAGCTCAAACAGAGAGCTAGTACTTTTAGAGGAAACCCTGCAGCTTTCACACTGGTTTCTCCCAACATTTTTAGCCCATGGATACTGATCACGGGATGCCTGACACAGTCTAAGTGTTCCCTGCCAAATGTTGAAGCAATGAAGTTAGAAATAGGAATATTGGAGTGAAAAGGGCCAGAAATAGATTTCTACAAGTCAGCTTAAACATCCATTTGCAGTAGGGCAATATTACATTTTCAAAGGCGTATCTTAACTGATTAGATCACCTGCAAATGGAGTGTTAATTAATAATATCCATAATAAAGTGCAATACAATTACATTTGCAGGAAAAGCTGACAGATCTATGTCATTCAGGCATTAATCCTAAAGATAATGGACCAAATTCTGCTCTGTGTGGGTTTTTTCCCAGCTTATATATGGAATAATTCCAGGTGCACAGGCTGGCTGTACCTTCATGTGGCTGAATATTGAATTTATTCCATTATCCTTTAATGAAAAGCTTTCTGAAAATACCTGTCAGTGAGGCACGCTTGGGCTCTTGCCATCTGTTTGGCTGATAATAATTCAAAAGGCAAAATACTTGATCTCATGGCATGAGAGGAATGTCATGGAGGGGAAGACAGCAGCTCGCAGTCAGTTTTATATTCCTCTAATACTAAACTCAAGTAATCTGTACTTCACACTATTATTATTATTATCTAATTCATGTCACCTACAGGAAATCTGCAGGTAAAAATTTTTGCGCCAGCATTAGATGTAATTCCAAGGACCAAAAGCAACAACAAAAAAAAAATCTATGGATTATATGGATATTCTGATGGCAAACAACCCCAGGGATTTGCTCTACAGTCAGCAGGGAATGATCTGGCTCTTGTGGAAAAGGAATTTCAGCGTGTACACCAAAGCTGAAGTCAGTCAGAGTCCATCTGACTCCTGTGATATGAGGTGTCCTCTTGATTGACAAAATGGGAACATAACCAGGCAAGTTTTGGATGGAAAATATGATTTACTGCGGCGGGAGATTTTTATTAGGGTTGTAAAGGACTTGTGCACTCTAAACTGGTAAAGCAGTAGATCAATGTACGAAGAGGATCCTGTTTTAAAGCCCATGTCTGCCTTACAAAAGAACACAGAACCAGGTGTTCTAACTTTTACTGTGTTTGGCATTTAGGCTAAAGGGCTGTGAGGAAAGGGGAGGTGGAGTAGATCAATAAATGCAGTTATTTTCCCCAAATAAATGTTTTTGGACACAGAATAAATATATTCCCTGCCTCGGTCTGGAAAAGGAACCTGCAGCAGTGTTGTGAGGGTGGGAAGGGGCAGAGGAGCAGTGGGGCCAAGCGTGAGGAGGCAGGTGATAAAGTGACCAAGGGAGCACTGTCTGGTGGCCATAACTGTGCAGCTTCCCACAGTCAAGAGAAAATATTGATTTAGTGTACTCGGGACGTTGCTGATGGCAGAAACACGCCAGCACAAGTCAGCACTGCACAGTGGAACTTCTTGGTCATCAAACATTTATTCCAATACTGTTCTGGGTGTACAGGCAACAGCACTAGTAATTAGTAGTTTCCTGCATTTCAGATTTTTGTTGCAACCAAAGTTAGGTGATTCTAAGAAGATTCAAAGGTCCCAACCTTGTCTCTTACCCTCCTGCTCTCTGCTGAGCTACGCTCACAGTAAATTTTCTGTGTAGTTCTTCCCCAACAAAAGAGGGCATGGAATATCTCACTGGATGTGTGGAACTGTTCAATGGGTAAAAAATTATGGGTTTGTATCCTAGAAAAAGCCACCGAAAGAATGCATTCCTCACTCTACCTAATTAATATATGTTCTAATCTGATTTTCTTACAGAATCACAGAACCATTTAGGTTGGAAAAGGCCTCTAAGATCATCCAGCCCAACCACTCACCCAGCACTGCCAGCCACCACTCAGCCATGTCCCTAAGCACCACATCCACGTGGTTTTTGAACACTTCCAGGGATGATGACTCCCCCACTCCCTCGAGCAGTCCATGCCAGTGTTTGACTAGCCTTTTCATGAAGAAGTTTTTCCTAATGTCCAATCTTATGACAGAGCAGTTTCACTACTTGCCGTGTGTGCCTTGAGCACAAACAGTATTTCTCTGTAGGAGAATCATCTATGAGATGTGTATTCCAGATGTTCATATCTATAAAGGTGTGAGAGTACAGAATGGGATAATTTGTTTTTTTCTGCAGGCAGTTTTGTAGCCCCAAGATCTCCTTGGTGAACTCCTAGAATTATTCTTGTAATTTCCGTATTAATGCCTTGTCCCATTTGACCTCCATGGAGGATGTAGGCCATGTGAGGTATGAGAGAAATATGATATTTTCTATTTTGTGGTGAGTTTTTTTTTTAATTGAAGCAGGTAGGCTGGAAGTGCCCTGAAGCAGCTCTAGGCAAACTTAACAAAGCGAGTACATTGTGTTTATGTCTGTATTGGACAGGTACTTTTTAATCTTTCTGATGTCTTAAGAGCTTTATGTGTCCCTGCCTCATTTTTCCTCTAGAAGGAAGGAATTTTTTCCACCTCAGAAATAAAAATAAAATATAAAAATTCCTATTTCCTACAGAACGGTTAAGCAAACTGAATAACTACATGAATGCTCTGGTGGTAATAACTGGCATGTCACAAGGAGATTGCCCAAGGTATTTGCAGGAATCCTGAGTGACCAGCCAGCAGTTGTGTCTGGTCTGGCTTCAGCTTCCTGGAATCTGCAGCTGCTTTGGGTTTGTTGAACTTGGAGAAGGAAGCACATACTTTCCCTCACATGAAAGGAACTGCAATCTTTTGTTACTTGGCAAATACATCCCACAGATCTGAATATGAGTCTGGTTTTGAAAGGCTTTTTGATCCACACATCTTTAGAAAGCTTCCCCAGTGCTTTAACTTGTGTTCCTATTTCTTTATTTATTGTCTCAAGCAAATAACCCAGACCTTTCTGATGCATGTCCCCCAGCATCACTAAGGAATTCCATGGCAGTTCCCACCACTGCCCGGGTGTTTTCTAATGACAGTTCTCAGCTTGCTTTAGTCCATTTCTGCTTTTCTTCTTCCAGTTGCCTTTTTTGTCATACCCTGCTGACCACATCACAGGTTCCCATGATGATTCTGAGCAGTGCAGTTCTTCAAGTAGAGATTGCTGGACTGAAACTCAGGAGCGCCGTGTGCTTTGCAGCAAGGCTTTCTCCTTGCCAGCCCCTCCAGAGGATAGATGCCAGGATTTGTACTGAAACTCAGGTTTTATATTCAAACAGCCGTGGAGCTGTAAGGACTGATGCTGTGGTTTCATAAATCGTAAAAAGGAATAAAAGAATATCCAGCAAGTGGCTTGGTCTACTCATCATCAACTGCATTATTCCTTGGGGTAGTTATTTCATTCCTTGAGGGAGCTGAGATTTAAATATTTAATGTCATAGGTCTGAGGCAGCTGGGATTTAAATATCTAAGGTCACAGGTCTTCCCCCAAAACAATTGGTAATTTTTGTTAGAGGCTCACTATACCAATATTGTTATAAATATTAATCTTAATTGCATCCCACAAGCCTTGATCATAGCTTAAGAGCTCCAATCAAAGATCAGTGCATAGGAAGGAGCGGTGCAAGGGAGAAAAAGAATGGTGTTTGTGGTCTTTAGGTCAACAAGGAGTATCTGGTGAGTTATCCCCTCAGAAAGACATGAATTTAAATAGACACTGAGAAAGCTGTGTTTAGGAAAAAAAGCTTTCCCTGTAACTGGTAAAAAACTAGAGGAACAGGTAATCTGAGACAAGGCAGGTTTAAAAAAAATAAATGGAAACTGAAAATAGAAGTTCTTCACAAATGTTTAGAGTGACTTTTTCAGCAGTGGATGTGAAGAGGAGAAGTGTTGATAGGAAAAGCAGGTGATCAATAATAGTGCAAAGTTGAAGGCTGATATCTTGTAGAAATCACAAGTCTAACAGGAACAGGGTAAATGATTTTTTTTTAAAGCCTGGCACTTTCTAAAAGAGCCTGAAAGCTTCTTCGGGTAGGCAAAGGATCAAGCCACACATTGTGGAGGGAAGGATTGCAGTCAAAGAGAGGTGCCAAAACCAACAACTTGAATAGTGATGCTTGCGTGGATTGAGATCCCAGGCAGGTGGGGTGGTTGATTAGTATCAAGGTGAAGAAGCAGCCACACTTCATGTGTATTTATTTTTACCTCTCACTGATGATACAGTAGTCAGATACCAGCAAAATTTGCCAAAGTCTGACATAGAAATGACAACCTGATGAATAGAAAATGTGTGAATTTTTTAAATCCTAAGTTTTTCCCTTATTTAAAAATATGTGCTTCTTCACAAGGCACTGTCATGTTTCCGAGTCTAGCTAGTTTTGAAGGATTTAAGATTCAAAGCTCACAATTTTTTACAGATTCTGTGTATGACAAGAGATTTTGTAATGGAGAGGTGGTGTGGGGTCAAAAAGAAGATCACAAAACATGGCATGAACCAGGATAATTAGCTCATAAAGAAACTGTATTATGTTTTATTCCATTTAGCAGGGGTAAAAATAAACTCAATCCACCGTGTCATCAAAATATGGACTTTACTGAAGCAGCACAGACTGTGATGCACAGAGAAGAAATGGAATATTGAGGAAACACTGGACCAACAGCTTGGTAACATTTAGGGTTTGTGAACTGCTAAAGCAAAACCTTTAGATCTGCTAATTCAATAGGTAAACTACAGCAAGTAATGAAACTGCTGGATTATAAATTAATATAATGAATATAGAAAACATGGAGGTCTCCTCCTGCATTTCATCTGGAAAACCTTGAACTCAAAAAGACTTACAGAACCTAAACTTCTGAGTGAGAGCTTCAGGCCTCTTGCTCACCTTTCCTCAGTAACCATCCAAAATGCTGATTGCAAAATGTTGAATTCCTATGGTGAGGAGAAAAAATTACACACAGTTAAAGATTGTATGGAAGTGCAGAAGAGCAAAAAGAAGATTTAGATTGCATAGATCGCCTTCATTCTGGCAGAAGAAATATCTGCATGTGTAACTTCAGAAGAGTTAGGTACTGCATGTTACTGATATGCTGTTTCCAAATGGGCATTTTTAAAATTAAAAACAAGTTAAAAAAATCCCAACACTTGATAAGCAGAGCTATTTACGGGAAGCAGCTGATTACTATCTTTTATTTATATGTACATGATAGGATGATTTGAAAGAAATAATATTCTATTATTCAGAGAGATGTTGAGAAACCAATGACTTAAAGGAGAGCAGAACTTAGTGGAAGGAGTTGCTTTTCCATAGGCACAAAAAGAAATAATTTCAGTGATTTAGAAATTATGTATAAGTTTTCTCTACTGTTTAACTTTCTTACCTGATTAAAAACCATAAACTTGTTGTCTGTGATAACTGGTCTCCTACATTCATCACAACTGTTCAGGGAGAAATTGTTCTTAGGCATTTTAAGAATTTTTCAGCAGCTTTCAGGGTTCCATTTATAAATTTTATTTCCCCTCGTGGGCATGCCCCATTAATCAACCACATATTGTAATTTTGGATCAAAAGTGGTCCCAATGATTTTCCTTTAATAAAAGGTGATTCTTTCAATACTGTTTCCATACTAGATCCAAACAATGTGCTGTGCACATGGAAGAAACTTCAGCTTCTTGTACTTAGAGAATTTCTCAAGGACTGTAGACTTTGAAAGTGCTTTGGGAACTGCAATTTGGGCTTTGGGGTTTTTTTAGAATTGTTTTAACAAGCAATTTCTGGTGATATAATTTTACCACCACTGACACCTACTATGGTGTTTATACTGATAAATTGGTTTACTCCTGGTTTACCTGCAGGGTTCTAGATTCCACACTAGTGGAGTATAAACACATCATTTCATTCTCAGGGTCTAGCATGTAGGAAGCCAGTTAGTTTCCCTTGCTAGGAAACTCAGCAACAGGACAAAATGAGAGGTGTATTGAAAGAAAAAAAAAAGTAAAAAAGGAAAATTATTTAGAAGTCAAAAGGGTACAAAGAAAAAGACCCATTAATGTAACAAGTCTGCCTTTCTATTAGCCAGGTTTTAGCTTGGTGTCACCATCTGGGGCAAGGAAGAGAAGAGTGATTTGATTTAGGAATGAGAGATGCTCACATCCACCTGAATCCTGCTGCTGGCACCGTTTGGTCAGTGGGATTCTGTGTGGGCTCAGGGTGGTTGGGTCATGGTGAACTTGGAAATCCATCAGAAAAGAGCACGTGGGGTTGAGCAGCCTCAGTCCCCAAAGCCTCAGCGGGGGCTGCTGACCGTGCAAACAGCGTGGCCCCTCCTGGAGTTAATATTTATGTGAGAAATGTGGCCCTGCTGTGCTCTTTGAAGGACTCTCGTGGGATTGATTTCAGGAGGGGCAGGGTTTCAGTCCTGCATTTTGAGGTGGAGGTTTAACCTCATTGTGCCAACCTGTGAGTGCCTCTCACAGCTGTCGTTCTCTGCCGTGGCTGTGTGGGGACAGAGGATGGGGCTGTCCCCTCCCTGCTCTGCTGTGCAGGATAACAAGGCTCACCCTGATCGCTCCCCGCTCCAGCTGTGGTTGTAGCTACAAGAAAGGAAGCAGCGACTCTTTTGATATTCCCTGTAGTAGAAAGGGAAGGTTTTATGAGAGGTGGGAGTAGGACACAGGCCTCATGATTTACCAGCCAGACCAGCTGAGGTAAGATATTTTATTTAAAAGGCCAAGTCATTTACTCCTCACTCCGGGAATGGAAAGCTGTGCACAGGCAGCATTCTTGGTGAGCAGCAATTAAAGCCTTTTCTTCCTGGGATGGTTGCTTCTTGGGGAGCAGCTCCTGTGAAGGTGATACCTCCTGGTGGCTCTTGTGCTGTTGCTGCTGCCCGTCCCAGTCTCATCTTGCCCAGTGCCAGACTGCTTTGGCAGGAAACAGGGACAGATCTCGACTTGCCCCAACTTCAGTGGGAGCCGAGGGTTGGCTTGGGATGCTCCCAGCACCTCTCTCTCAGATCCTATTGCATTTTTACTGCCATCCTTCAGTCTCCATGGCAACCCTCCCTGCAGCACAGCCTCCTGTGCATTGCATGTGTGCAACAGCCAGCTTTCACACACCTTCTTTGATTTTTGGGGTTTTCTCTTCTGTTTATACTTTATTGTGTTTTCCCATGGAAATGGTTCTTTAATGCAGACAATGAGCCCGCTGTGCTGCCAGATGAACACTTGGGTAGCCCTTTCTGGGTTGAAATCATGCACTAATAACCAAGCATTGTTTTCCCGCGCTGTTTCCTGAGGTTAGTTTAGAAATTCATGTTGGTAGTGCTAATGGCACAGCGCTGGTGTTTGCACTGCTGAATCCACATACAAACCAAGGACAATTCGGATGTATGCAGTCATGCATGATCCTTTTGGAGCCATTGTACAATATTTATGGGGTTTTATGCTTCATCTGTTCTGAATTACATGTCTGGTTCAGCTGGAGCCCCGTTGAAAACCTTGTGCAGAGGGTAAGGCTATGACTGAGCAGTTTATTCAGGACAGCATGAATTTTGCAATATTGTTACCAACTTCAGGTCCTTATGAACGATATCTGCATGAATACTGTTCTCCCAGTCCCCATGATGCACTGTCAAAGATGAAAAAAATATCACAGGGCAGCCTGAAGCAACCAACATCTGCTTTTGGATGTGTCATATTAGCAGTGACATTGCCCACAGGAAATCACTTCTTTTCTTCTGGTGGGATTTTATCTCTCTGCTTCCTAAAAGGTGTTTTTGCAAAGCAGAAAAGAGAAAGAAGAGGTAAGAGAAAAAAGGAGAAGTAGAAGGAAAAGAAGAGAAAAAAAAAAAAACAACAAAAGAAAAAGAAATCAGAAACAAAATAAAAATAATAAAAATAAATAAAATAAAAACAAAGTAAAAAGAAGGGGAGGGGAGGNGGAAAGGAAAGGAAAGGAAAGGAAAGGAAAGGAAAGAAGTCAATTGACAAATAGCTCATGGACAGTCCTTGGAAAACAAATAAAAACTTACTTTGCAGTTACCACACTGCTTCCAATAGCACATTCAAAGGAGCTCAATCAAAGTGTGCAGACCAGGCATTTAACCCAGGCTGACCTTCCTGAAACCAGTCCGTGTCTTGCCTCCTCTGGTCTCTTGGTCCTGTGTGAGTGTTGAGAATATTGTTTCCAGGAATGCTTAAAGGGTGTGGCTCCCCCAGTGTGCAGAGGCATCCAACAGCTTAAAAGAACTGGGTATTTCCAAGCTCCCTTTGCTCATGGTGTCCAGTGGAACATTTGGTCTGTCCCGTGTGGGGCTGCCTGTGGCACTCAGTGCCATGGTTTACTTGACGTGGTGGTGTTCACTCAGAGGATGAGCTTGATGATTTTGTAGGTCCTGATAATCTTGCAGGTCCTAGTGATCTTGCAGGTCTTTTCCAACCTTAAGGATTCCATGATTTCATGATTCTGCGTAGCGTTCCAGTGGAAAAAAAATAGTTTTGATTGTTTTACACCACAAAGATCGTGTGAGGATAAAACTCACTGAAACTCTTGTAGCATTCAGCTCATTGAGTCATCAGTAGAACAGCTTGGAGATAATGTTTTACATTACAAAATGGCGTTATAATTTATTAACATTTTAAAATCTGATGGGGTTTTTTTTTGGTGAAATTTCCCAAGAGAGGAAAGTTCCTTTCAGATAATTCAAAGTGAATGGTGAAAGTAGCACAAGTCTTCCCATGAGAGTGCTTCTGTGGAGAGAGGAAGCTGGAAATCTGAAAGCTCTGCAGCTGAAGACAGGCTGGAACAAATGTCTTCTGTTCCTGGACTCATAATCCAGCCTCTAAATGATAACTGACGTGTGCTTATGTTAAAAAAACCCCAACAACTGAATGAGTTAGTTCTGTCTAAAAGAGTGTCTTACAGCTGATATATGTCAGGAGATTTTACAGACATGGGTTCCACCTGATCCTGAGGCTTGGGGTTATAGATGAAATCCATTCTTACACAAAGGAACCTGATTGTCCCAAGGTACAGGATCATAAACATAAACAATCTGGCATTTGCCAAATAAGTAAATAAAACAATGGTGTAGGAAAATGCTTTTACTTGCATGGAGAACATGAAATGAAACAGTACCTGGGAAAGAGAAGGAATAGAATGTTACTTCCTTGATCAGGAAGATGTGATATTTCGCAGAAACGCCATTTTCAGGAATTCAGGGTACTTTTTCTGAGAAATGAAGCTACATTTCCTCTTAAAAAAGAAAATTTACTTCTACTTTTTTGATTCTGTTCTTAAGGATAAAAGATCTTTGTACAAATTAACTATTAGTGAAAATGGTATAGGAAAGAGTTGTACATACAGAAGGATAAAGCCGGAAGACAGATAAAGCAGAATAATTTCTAGAAATATGCCTAACAATTCTTCCCCTTGCTTGTCTTCCTGAAGAGTCATTGCCTGCCTTATCACACTCAGGTAGCATAAGTGTCCACTGCTAAGTCCCCTGACACAAAATATATTTTATTTTGTGGCTGGAATTTCTTTTGCACTGAGCCAACCAGCTTTTTATGAAATGAAGGCTGGGTGCAGTTCTCAGGAAGAGCACTCGGGAGCTCTGCTGTACTGACAAAAAATTACATTACTGTCCTAAAAGGTCTTGAATCCTCAATTTGGCAGACTGGGGCACAGATCTCACATTATTCCTTGTATTTGATTGGAAAAAGAACTAAAACTCTGCTTCAGCAAAAACCAGTCCAGGGCAAAAGTCAAATGTGATATGGGCAATGTAGTGGATGGACCACACTGCCATAAACACTTTGAACAGCTACAAGCTGTAGCTGTTCTTCCCCCATATTTAAATTCTTCTAATGAAAAAATGTTCTTTTTCACTCCTTCAGGGGTTTCCTGTGAAGATTTAAGGAGTATTATTTCTGCATGAGGAGGTTACATCTGCAAAAACAAAGCGAACACCTAAAGCTCTGGAAGAAGATTTGTGATTTTTAACTTTGTTCTTACAATGAAAACAACTTTTCTTCCACATGAATAACCTTTGTGTAAGAAGGAGACAGAGATTTGTCTGCAATCTAAGGGTCATCAAATTCATTGTCACCTTGCGCTTTATATCAAGTTAATGCCTTGCACTGCTTTCACCAACACAGCAGACTAAATATTTTCTAAGAAAAAAAGAAAAGAAAGAAAAGAAATGGAAGGAAATGCCTCCAAATGAAACCTTAGAAATCAAAGCACTCGTCAATCCACACACAATTTTTCCTGAGGAGAAAGAAGAATAGAAATGAACTGCAGATGATGTGTTTGATTCGTGTCAATAATTCTTGAGTCTTAATCCATGGATTTATGTAGACTAACACTACTGTAGAAAGCAAAAAAAAAAAAAAAAAAAAGGAAAAAAGGAAAAGCATGGTGAAAAATGTTAGTCACCCCATTTAATGCTCTCTCCTACTCTCCTACTGAATGACTTGCTACAACCTTTAAGGCTTCTGCTCTGATCACAGAACAAAGAGAGGCTTTTTAGGTGCATGGTTCAAAGCACAGGCAGCAGATTTTTGCTTTGAACTGCCCTGTAAAAGAGTCTGTATCAATGGGCAGGAGCAAAAGGAGCTGGTCCCTGAACATGGCTGTCTGAGCTGGATGTCATTGGATAACACAGAGGTTCCCCAGTGAGAGCACGAAGTAAAGCTTCCACACTGATGAATGGCACAAACTACTCCCAAGATGAGTGGCTGAAGTATTAAATTATAACACTGCTGGATATCTGCCCTGTGTGGCACCATATATTTATTCTTTTGTTTCAAGTCAGGTAGTGTAGTTATTGCAGATGAGTGAGAAGGCTTTGAGTTTAAGTGCCAGAGGCTAAAGAGATTTTGCCTCAGGATAAAATACAGGAATTATTTAAGAACCAAAAAGTATTGTAAATTTAATAACAATCATGAATAAATTAAGCCAGCCTAATTAAAAAATGATAAAATGATAGGTTCTGTAAGAAAAGCCTGACTGTGGAAATTGTTCTGCTCATGTGGAAATGTTTAACTTTTCCGATCCCAGTGCCTTCCTTAGAGATATCTGTATCATTTTTTCTAATTGTGCTAACATGGTGTCTTTATTCTGCATCTTCTCCTCTCATTAAATGCTGCAGTTACCCAGTTCAGTTGGAATTACATGCATATTATACCCCATTGCTTCACTTTTCTCCTCATGGCAGTCAGCTGGGAGGAGCACAGAGAAATTGCCTGAGCAGCCACAGGCTGGGGTAGGGAAGATAAAGCCCTGATGGAATTAAATGTGGCCAGGGACATCCAGAGCAACATGAAAAGTTTTAAGGTCTCATCCAACCCAAACCACTCTGTGATTCTATGAACTACAGTCATAAGCAAGGAGTAACAAACAAACCTCCCAGGATTGCCTTCTGTTTCCCAGGATATTTCTCCCTGAACAGCCACAGATGCCATTCCAGGAGTTCACTCCTGTTGTTTCATGTAACTGTTTCTCTGTTAACCATAATTATCTGCTCCAAACTCTGACTTCATCTCTTCTGGATCCTCTTTTCCTGTGTCTTGCTGAGACTCAGAACTTCACTCTGCGTTTGGTTCATTACACAGAATCCATTACTACACTGGCAATAAGTGTGAAATGATGTATTGTTGATCACATCACCTAATAAAATCCAGCTGCCTGGTAGCTGAAATCCAGAGTGAATTGTGGTTCTTTCTACACCAATGGATTTGACTTCTCCTAGAATTGCATCTTGCATTATCTTACAACTTATTTGCCTTCTATCATGTATTTCTCATGTATCTGCCATTTACTTATATTCTGCCATCACATTTACTAGATTTTTTTTTTATTAAATTAATCAAATTAATAAAGCTCTCATCCCTGAAAGTGCCCACAGACCATCTGAAAATCAGCTGAGTTTGGTGCTCCTTTGATAAATCTGGTGCACACCCAGCAGTTGCTAGGCCAGATCCTTCCTGCTTTCCTGTACATGGCCCAGTGTTAGAAGCAGAATCCTCTTGTATTCACATGCAGATGGATTTTACTTATCAATAATTGCAACTTAAGTGGCCCATTTCAGACTGGACCGTGAAACTATTTAAAAAGGCAGAGCAGAAATGTGATATTTTAACATGTTAAGGGAAATAATAGCATCACAGAACCATAGAATGGCCTAGGTTGGAGGGGACCTCAAAGATCATCCAGTTCCACCCCCCTGCCATGGGCAGGGACACCTTAAACCAGACTAGGTTGCTCCAAGCCCCGTCCAGCACCCGAACACTATTAGGGATGGGGCAGCCACAACTTCTCTGGACAACCTGCTCCATGTTACTGGCAGTCAAGATGTTAAAATTCGTTTTTTCAAGTGGTTGAACAAGTTTAAAACTTACTGGCTTTTTGTTTGTTCATTTGATTTTTGTGTGCTGACATGTTACGTGTGTTTTAATCTCATTCTAGAATTTCCAGCAGCTTCCACTGGGAAAAAAACCATATTCACATAGATTTATATATATAAATTTCACACTCTTCTGCAAAGCCACAGTGAGAAAGAAGATGCTGAATTGAGGAAATGATCTTTCAGCTGTTTCAAGGACAAGAGACCATCTTCAACACAAGTCTCTGCTCCTCATGCAGATGAGTCTGTGCCCTCCCCAGAACAACCCTGCTTTCCTCCAGGGCTCTCATCTGTAACAGCTCTCCACGAGATGAACACACACAAATGGACAAGACTCTTCAAGGGACTGGTAACAATTACATTTACCATGAGATGATGTCCCCCATGGTGATTATAGCTCTGTCTTTTAGGAACAAGCTGCATACACCTGCTGGCAAAAGTGTGCTAGACTTATAAAAGTTTATATTACTAGTGATTAATTCCCTGGTACCATACCTCCTGCCTCAAATTAAAAGTAAACATTTTATGCTAAGGAGCAGAATATTCTTAACCTGATAGTTTTGCTTATGTACCAAGTATATTCTGCTCCTTGGGGCTGTTTTTTTAAATGTTATTATTTGTTATTAGCTTCATAGCTGGCATTTTTAAAAGTCATATGTTAACATATGTGCTGCTAAATAATTCCTTCTATGCACAGCATAAATAGTTATATAAGTAATGTGATGTATAATACTTAGTGCAAGTACACACTTCTCCATCTGCAGTTCTTTCTACCTTTAATGGAAAAAATCCTATAGAAAGTATAATGTTTTAACTATTTAACCCCTTTTCGATATGTATTTAATCCCATTAAAATACATTTTTACTGGAAAAAATAGGGTGATTATTATTTTGCTACAATTACTCCCTAATGTCATATTCCCTAACAAAATTCTTAGTCCATTATTTCTCTGAAAAAATCACAGGCTTCCAGTCTGTAAGTGTACTACCCAACCGGGACATGTTTTTTTTGGCTGGATTTCTTCCTTTTCTTTCTTTCACTTCTTACAGGCAGAGAGGTGGAAGGCTGACGAGGAGCCAACTATAAGTCATTAATTTTCAAAACGATGTTTTGACCAACCTCTGGAACTGAGGAAATGATCATTGCAGCCTTTGGATGTGGTCTAAATTATGCCACAGGCTGTTGTTCCCTAAGTGACCATACAACACCTGCAAACTGCACATTCCTGCCATTATTTTCTTATGACTCTGATAATCCAATCTTTTCCAGCATTCTCATCTGGAAGATGGTAGCTTGAAAGGCAGAAAGGGCAGAAGATAAGATCACAAATTTAGACTTTGATTTTACTGGAACGAAGTTTCGTGTTTTCTGCAGTCCTGTTAATAAAGCCACGGAAATTCTGAGTAATTTCTGCCATATCCACAACAGGGTGTTTCACAGGGTTTTTCTCCAGGTCCATTCGGTAGATATTATTCCTGCTCAACTGGAATAATGTGTCAGTGGAGATTCCTTCTCCTCCTTCTCTTGGCATAAGTTCCTCTGGGACAGGATTGCCTTAAGCACCAGCAGCCAGCCCGGGGTGCTGTAAGGAAAGCAGTGACTTGTGTTGTTACTGACCTTTGGAAAACTGTGCCTCTGGAAAAGCAGTGCCAAAGCCTATAGCAGCAAAAATGAGACTACACAAGGAGCTATAAAAAACTCTGTGAGCTGGATCTTATCACAGATAAGCACGGTCTGAGGCACTGAGGTACCTCCAACAGCAAGAAACAGGACAAGGGACACTGATTCCCACTGATGACTCAGGCTAGTCCACACAAACCCTCTGCTGGTTTGTTTTCTGGCTTTTTCATTAGATATGAATCCCCATTTTTCCAGATGGTGACACTGGCTGTGCAGGACTGCCTGCATGAGCCTGTTAAAGGTATGTGAACCAGCTCTATGGATAAAGCAGAAGCCAGGTTTTGCATGGTGTGGAGGCACCAGCTGCCACCAGTTCTGGACATTAGGAAATATTTCTTCACCAGAAAGGTGCTCAAGCAATGGAACAGGCTGCCCTGGGCAGTTGTGGAGTCGCCATCCCTGGAGGGATTTAAAGGAAATGCAGATGTGCCCCTTTGGGACATGGTTTAGTGGTGGTCTTGGCAGTGCTGGGTTAATGGCTGGACTTGATCTCAAGGGCCTTTCTAACCTAAATGACTGCAGGATTCTGCGTTTCCTCCACATGGGACCTCAGTCCCCACCACCTCGACAAGAGAGACTGAACGCAGGACATCCATCCTTCCACCTGCTGACATCCCCCTTGCTCTTGTTGCCTGGAGAAGGCTTAGGACAGGGGGCCCATGGGATGTACAGTTCTGCACATGGTGAATGACAGAAACTGCAGCCCTGCCAGTCCTGGCACATGTGCAGCAAGGCTAAGGAAAGCTTTTGAGATGTCTAGAAACTTGCATCAGGAACTGAAATTCATCAGGGGCATGATATTGTCCCCAGAAATCCTCCCTAGAACTGCCTGCAGTGTTTTCAGAGTTGAGTAAATCCAGATCAGAATTCTACATGAATGCAACCGGATGTATGGAATCCATTGAAAAACTGACCTAACTACTGCAAAGGTCAAAATTTTAGAGATGTGGTCACAGACAGAATACATTGGATGTTTCTTTAGGTAGGGCAACCATCAGTTCAAAGGCCATGGCTCTGTCCATTGGGTTTGGGTCATGGACTGTGTGTTTGCCTGGTGCCCAGGGTCAGTCAGTCCATCCCAGGGTCAGTCAGTCCACCCCAGGGTCTGTCAGTGCATCCCATGGTTTGTCAGTCCATCCCGCGGTCTGTCAGTCCATCCCAGGAGTCTGTCAGTCAGTGCCAGGGTCAGTCAGTGCCAGGACCATCCTTGGGGCTGGGGACAGAGGGGCTCAGGGCTCCTGGGGGATCTCAGGTGCCCAGAGAGGCTTTGGGGATGTGCTGGGTGCCCAGGGTTTTATGGGACACTGTCGCATGGCAGGGGTGGGGCCTCGGGACACTCTGCTGGGGTGTCTTTTCCCCTTTCATGGGGCACAGCCCAGCCAGGGGGTGGCCGTCAGGGTGGCTTGGGCCGCCCACTTTGTCAGGAGAGCCCCAGGGATCTCCTGCTCTGTGGTGTTGTACTTGGAGTGATGATGCTGAGAACTTGCTGAGAGGGGGTGGGGATGGGGCCTGGGACTTGTCAGCTGGGTGACGGTGCCCTGGTGGCTGTGACATCACAGAGGATGGGATCAGAGGGGGATCTGTCCCTAAGGACAGCCCCGGCAGCCCCACTGCAGCTGGACTCGGGTGATTTGTGTGTGCCCATGCAGGGGGAAGGCTGGGGTGGATGGGGGACTGGACAGATGCCCAGGGGGGTTTCTAACCCTGAGTGAGAGCTGAGCCCTGCAGAGCAGTGCCGGGTTCTGCCCTTGTGGCTGGGGACAGTGGGACTTGGGGCTCTCTCTGGTGGCTTTTGGGCCTGTCCCTGCTTTGCCAAGAGACCCCCTGGGACCTCCTGGAGCGGGTTTGGGCTTGGTGTGGTGATGCCCAGGGCCCACTGAGCAGGGGGTAGGGTTGAAGTGTGGGGCTCGTCAGCTGGGTGATGCAGCTCTGGTGACTGTGACATCACAGAGAACAGGTGACAGTGGGAGCCATCCCCAGGGACAGCACCAGGCAACCCCCCTGCAGTTGGACTCGGGCAATTGGTGAGTGCACACGCACAGGGAAGGCTGGGATGGAACGGGACAGACAGAAACCCCAGGGGGGTTTCTAACTTAGTGAGGCCTGAGCCCCTCAGGGCAGGGCACGGTGCCCCTCTGGGCTGGGGGGCAGAAGGGCTCAGGGCTCCCAGTGGTGCCAGAGAGGCTTTGGGGATGTGCCAGGTGCCCCTGGCTCCATGGACTGCTCCAGCATGGCAGGGATGGGGCCTCGGGAGGCTCTGCTCAGGTGTCTCTTGCCCTTTCATGGGGCACGGCCCAGCCAGGGGATGGATGACCATCAGGGTGGCTCGGGCAGGATGGGCCCTGTGCTGTCTCCAGCCAGGGACTGCGGTCCCTTCAGGCCTGTTCACCCAGACCTGCTGGATAAACCTTTCTCCCATCTCCTCCAGGCCATGGCTGCAGCAACCACGTTCTTCGTGGTTGTGCTGACCATCCTGCTCAAGCAGACACAAGACATACGGATCGATGTGGTCACAATCCAGCGGATGCAGCAGCGCGAG
>VZTG01009485.1:13896-150479 GCA_013397845.1 Melanocharis versteri
TCGCCGGGGGGAGCGGCGGCGGCAGGCGGCGGGGGGCTGAGCGGGGGCCCGGCGGCGGCGCCGAGGAAGTGCTCGTCGCGGCGCAACGCGTGGGGCAACCTCTCCTACGCCGACCTCATCACCAAAGCCATCGAGAGCTCGCCGGAGAAGCGCCTCACCCTCTCCCAGATCTACGACTGGATGGTCCGCTGCGTGCCCTACTTCAAGGACAAGGGCGACAGCAACAGCTCGGCCGGGTGGAAGGTGAGGCGGGATCCCGGGGCCGCGGGGCTCCCGCCGCGCCGCCCCGACGGGCGGGCTGCCCGTGGAGGATGCGGCCGCGGAGCGGGGTGCTGGCGGCTGGCCCCGACAGCAGCCCTCCGGGCGCTGGTGCTGGTTGTGCTGATGGTGGTCGCCCTGTCGGCTTTGCTTAGTTTAAGGGAGGGATTAAGGAAAGTTTTGTCTCTTTCCTGTTGCTGTGTGCAAGCGGTGAGGGCTGTTGACTCTGGGGGCAGAGGACACGCTGGAGCGGAGCTGGCTTTTCTGATGCACAAGCGCACGAGCAGGGAAAGAGGAGGGGAGAGGGAGAGAGAGGAAGAAAAAGGAAAAATATTTAATAAGGTGTATGGGTTTTGTTTTGACTTTTTTTTTTTTTCTAAAGTTGTAGTAACACCAGAGGTAACTCATGATGGAAATGAGCAGGGTTGCTTTTTTACATGGTCAGTCTGAGTCTCAAAGCTCAGATACAGAATGACTTTATTACTTTTGTCAAGAAAACCCCCAGTTTTTTGCCCATGTGTTCCTCAAAGGCAGTAGAGGGAAATTCGGGTTTTGACATTTCTTCATAAAGTTAATCGAAGCGTGGAGTTATTGGCTGTTCAGCCACGGGAATGCTTGGTTTGCGATTCCTGCGGTGCCAGTGTATGAGAGCACCGTCTACTGATAGCCCAGCATTTTCTGTCCAGCACTGCGACAGTGAGCAGCTAAGAGTACTACCGTTTCAATAAGTGAGGGGGGAAAAAAAAATCTGTTTTTGTGGCTTGTTTACTCAGCGCGTGCAAAAGCACGTTGCAGGCAGGCAGGGTTTTACCCTCAAGACAGAGTCTAATAAGGCCTACCTGGAGTCAGAACTGCATATAAAGCACGTTTGAAGTGATTTCCAGAACTGCTTTTTTTCTCCTCATTTTCCCTGTTCATCTGTCTGCGTCTGTTGGACGCCAAAATGTCACGTACTTGCAGCTGTACAGAAATGCAGGTGACGCTTGATGCCGATACTGTTTGCAGAAGGAAATCCCGGCAAGGTTCAGTTGCTGCCGAGGGCCGATACTCGCGGCATCTGACACGGAGTTTTTTGCATGGGTGGCTGAAGGTGAGTTTGCCAGGAAGTTCCATGCTTTTACAGAGAAATTAAATTTTCTCTTTGAATCTATCTGGGTTTGGATCAGGTGATAACTTTCAGTATACAAATTGGTCAGAAATACTGTATAGATGAAACATTTCTGGCAGTTTCTGTACTAGCAGCCCTGTCTCATATTTTGATGCCTGAGAAGGACTCGGTGCTAGGAATTGAAGCGCGGCCGTATGATTTTTACCTTCCAAATGGAGCACAGTAGAGGAAGCGTTTAATTTGCAGACTTGTCTCAGGCTGGGGAAGATACAAACACAAAGTTTATCGGTGGCATAGCTGGTCGAAGAAAAGGCTTTTAAAACCACGCATCCTTTTTACAGCTTTTGTGTCTGTATTAGGTGTTGAATTTTGATCTGACTTTACAAGTGTGACGCAGAGTGTGATAAAGGGTTACATCTTCCGATGACAGCCTGTGCCTTCATAAGTTGTTTGGTTTCACACAGAAGCAGTGGCTTTAGATGTCAGCTGCTATGACAAATCCAGCATTTTTGTCTGGTACTTTGAATTTTCAGTAAATTCTCAATATCTGATTCAAATGAAGACTTACCTAACAACAGAGCTGACACTGTTTTGGCTGAATTTGGTGGCAAAACTCCTTTTCACTTCAGCAGAAGCAGAATCTGGGCCATAACATGAAGTGCTTACGTTGATTACTATCCTTAATACCGTCACAATTTTTCTGACAATTTATACTGTTAATTTGATATTGATTCCTTTGCTGAGCAGCATTAACTTGTACTCGGAGCTAATTAAAATGTTAAAAACTTGGATCCCTTGAGATTCTTCTGTTAGAATTTAGTTCAGAAGTTTCTCACAAGCCTTTAGGATGACCTTTCTCAGGAGATGCAGGCACACTGGTAGCAGAAAATTCTGCCTCTAATGACTGTGAACTGTCTCTGAAGTTAGGGCGAGGCATTCGATTGTGTTAACGGTGGGTGCAGTTGTGCGTGGGTGGTGGGGGCATACTGGAAGGGGCAAAGGAGAGCTCAGGAGCTAATAATTTGCCAGGCATCTAAAACTGCAAAATGTAATTCCTTAGCAAGGCTAGGGTTTCTTTTTCAAGTGCGTATACGTTCAGAAGAGGACTACTTCAGTTTCTTGGCTGGAACGTAGCTTAGTTTGTGCAGAGGCAACGCTCTTATACGGAGACTCCATCTTAGTCTCCTGATATTAAAACACATTATACGTTGTTATCATCTTTGTTTCCCTCACAGGTAATGAATACAACTCTTCAGGAACTAACATCAGCTTTTCACACTAGACTTCTTCAGATTGCTAGTTACACAAAGACTTTACAGCAGAAGATAGTTCTGTGTTAGAAGGCTTTTATCTTAATTTAGAATATTTTTACACAGCTAAATTCATCGTTGAAGGCAGCAAGCCCATTTAATAATATTCTGCTCTGCCACTGAGTGGGAAAATTGTTATTTTAAACAAAGGGAAGAAGAGAACTTGGTCTTATTACCTTACATATTATTATATCTGAAATATTAATACTGTTTCCGGTGAGATGTGCTGAATACCATAATCCGTAAACATAGCTGGGATTATACTCCTCAAAACAATTATTTTAAGAGCTATAAATTAAAGTTACAACTATCACTTTTTTCCTTCTCCTGCCTAGGGCATTAAAGCAGAAGTGAATATTTCAGATGTGGTTAGGAAGGCATATATTACGTTTCCGCTAATTCGGATAAGGTTTGCCCAATACACCCCCCCAACAATCTCCTTTGCTTCCCCCTCCCCCTGGCCCCGGTGGGACGTTGGCTAACCTAATACTGCCTGAAGCTAACTAGGGCAGTAGTGTACGGTGCAGCGCTGTGGAGGTGCCGCGCTCCCGACACTCCTGTGTGCCACGGGCAGCCCCGGTTGGTACAATCCCGTACGCTTCCAAACCACCGGGCAGGGTTTCCATGCGTGTTCCAATATCCGCTTCTGTCTTGAATACTTAGGGAGGGTCGGTATTTATGTTCGTCGTCACTGGAGGGGGGAGGAGATCCCAGGGTGAGCTGGTTTCACCCTTGTGAAATGCACTGTGCCAGGCAACTGTTCCAGGTACTTCTACAGAGCTTCTTGATAACTAGATCTTTCCTAATTCAGGTATCTGTTACCCAGTCGAGGTCCTGCAGTCACAAAACTAGTGTGCTGACTTAAAAATCAAGTTTTACCTCGCAAGTGCAGCACTCACTTCCCTCAATAATTTTGAAGTAGGACACTGAAGCGCCTTTTTGTCCGTGTATGTAGTAGAGGTGCCCAGTTTCACTACAGGTTAAGTAATTCCATACCTCTTCCCACAATGTTATTTTGTAATTTCTTGCAGCACTATCTTGTGAAACAGTCTTTTCTACATGGAGAGTACACTAGGGGGACTATTTTCCTCTTTGTTAAGCAGTATGGCAAGACTATGAATCTCGTCCTTTATACAGCGATACCAGCAATTCCCAAATTTAAATGCAGCTGATTTGCTTTGATTTGTTTTTCATATCAGAAGCCTATTCTGTTTTACACCTGTTATATTCATCTTCCCCGTAAAAGATAAACAGTAGCTGCTGGGGTATTTACTTTGAAGGGGAGGTTTTTGTAAACTTTGTACATGGACATTCCATCATTCCTTGCCATGTTTTATTGGCCAGTATGTTCCGAAGGGCTGCAGGCCCTTCGGTGTAGCAAATGCGTGCGTCTCTTCTCTAATTACTGGGATTTGAAAAGGCTTGAGAAATTTGCCAGTGATGTAGACAGATGTCTAAATCTGTTACCCAGATGCTGATACGCAAGATGTGTCGGACTCTTTTTATCATCTTCTTGCAAAGGATGTGAGAAGGAAGTAACACCACTCTCTTTCTTCTTACTTCTCCTTCCTTGGACTGACACACAATGTCTTTATCAGAAGTGGCAACGTAAAACTGGAGTCTGCGTCAGTTTCTTTTTCTCCTCTGCTGACTTTTAAATTTTTTTCTTTGTATTTCTTTAAAGATTCTGTTTCCCGATTAACTGCTAGCGAGAATATTTTTTTCCAGCCTTCTATTATATTTTTTTTAAATATATTTTTGAGTTGCCTTGTTCATCTGTACAGAAGGGTTTGAGTTACAAGCTGTAGCCTGATTATTTTAAGTTTTGATCTACCAAAGAGAGCACGGGTTTAAGCACGTGAATGGATCCTTGGGACTTCACTGGGATTACTTGTGTGCTTAAACTTGCTGCTTAAGCATCTTACCTGATCAAAGCCTTACTATGTTGTGCTTTAACAAAATACTCAGAAACATTTGTAAGTGACTTTTGTGCTGAGCAGTGTAAAGAGATGTGTGGTTCCAGCGGTTGAAACCACTAGATAACAAGTGTCTCGCATCAAAGAGGAGTATGCTTTAGTATCACAGTAACAAATGACTTTTTAAACTTTCCAGTAGAAACCATATGTAGATATTAGCGTATGTTGTTATTTCGTATCTGTTATGTACATCAAAGATCTCACTCTTCCCCAGCTCATGCAGGCAGGTGACAGCTATTAGAGCAGTGAGAGAGAGACCAAGTAGCTCTCCCGAAATCACTGACATTGTTTGATCCACAGTGTGACAGTGAGGAGCACCTCTGCTGAAGGACATGTTAAATGCAGACATAAACACATCACCTTGGTTAGTGTCTTCAGCTGCAAAGAATCATGGGCACTGATAAACTTAACTTTTGATGTGAATGGGAAACTTCCAGTCAATGATGGTGTGGTATTGCTGGATAGTATCACCATCAGGTAGATCTGCATGATAAATGATGGAATCGATGTCCCTCCATTGTTCAAAGACAGAAGGTTACCTAAAACAGTCATGCAACATTTGACATTGTCTATAATAGGCTTATTAGTGTCAATATTTGTACGTATTTAAAATTTGAGCATATTTAAAATAGGAAGCTTGAGAGTCAGAGGTTGGCTTCTACTCTTACGTGTGTGTTTGAAAGTACGCAGTTAACGCTAATAAAAATTAAATCACCTTAGTGGTAGCTATATCTGGTGTATTGTATTGGCTTGAACAAACACTGTCTGAGACTATCAGGCTGGGGAGGAGAAACGTCCTGGCACTGCTGCCCTGGGACATCCTGCCTCTGCTTGGTGTTGTCCTGGTGAAGCCAGCGGTGTCTTACTCGTGAGGCCATTTTGTATTCGGGTCGTTTTGGTGGTGCTACACTACTTTGCTGTAATCCTGGGAGATTAGGGGAGGCTGGGCACGTGCTGGTGCATTTAGAAAGGCGAGTGATTAGGGTTAGCTGGGTGGTTTTGTGAAAGCTCTTTGTGCTGACGTGGACAAAGTAGCAGCCCAGAGTGGAAGGTAGGAGCTGTGGGGCAGCCCCCCCGCACCCTCCTGCAGTGGCTGGGGGGGTTTCAGCCAGCTCGCCTGGCGTGGACGGGGTGAACAAGCGTGAAACCACCCCAGAAAACTACGGTCGGTGTGCTGGCTGGCTTCAAAGGGAGGCCGAAGGGATTTCCTTGGAGATAAGGGAAAAAAATGAGGATAAGCAGCCAAAGCATTTCTCTAGGTGGCAGCCTCCTAAAGGTGCCCTGCTAGATTTTGGCAGCCAGCTATTTTGCGTGGAAGTATGGAAAATCTTTTGTGAGGATTGTTCCTTATTTGCAATGCAATTAAAGTGGGTCTTGGTGTAATGGCGGCTTGCCAAAGGAGAAACTGAAAGTGTTTCCTAATGCAAGTTGCTACTTAGACTGAAGTCTCTGCATGTTCTTGTTTCTCTCCCACTTTTTTGTCAAAGCCTTACTACTAGGTCTGTCGCAGAAAACGTGCCCAAGGGCAGGGTTACAAAATGGCAATATTAGTTTGTTTTAAAGGCAGGAGGCCCTCCGCCGTTTGGAGATAACTCTGTCTGGAGAAGGGCAAGCTCTGAGCATTCTCCCGCTGCTGACTTGTTCCCCTTGCCATGGAAAACTGTGATTCTCAAGTCGACTCTGGAAAGGGCCACAGCCTGGCCAGGTCCTGGAACAGGAGGTGCGTCCAGGTCCCGCAGCACATAGTGACGATCCCGATAAAGGCCTGCCTGATAACACAGCACTCAGGGAGCTGTGGGGGTTTTTTTGATGTGGCTTTTCTTGGGACTGACGATATGTGCATAGCGCAGCGGTTCAGGAGCAAAATGAAGTGTTCAAGTAATGTGCATAGTCATGCAGTTTTCTGTACTGCTGGCTCAGCACACCATGAGTTAAGTGAAGATTATGCTTAACCTTTTATTTGCTCTTTTATTTATGCTTCTACAAACTTAGACTGTTCTGTTACAATTTCCTGAGCATTGCCACACACCAAGCTTGGAAGATGAGGTGCATTTAGCCAATTTATGGCCTGACATATGTTAATTAACATTAATTACCTGCTTGAATAGTCCATTTAGCACTTATTATTAAAAAGTGGCTTGTCTACAGAAGGGGATTTTCCTTCAGAGTGAGATGTTTTGTTCCAACTTGCTTCAGACGAAGTCAGGTTGGGGTATCCCGTGCTTCTCTGCATGGCTGTGCCAGTTTCCTGATGTTCCAGTTGTGCGTGTGGGATACAGTTGTACTACTGATAGGCACCAACTCCTTACCCATGTATATTTCGCACTTATTTGACAACAGCTTAGCTTCCCAAGCAAACTAGCATGTTTCCAGGCATTTTTTGCTAGTGGTGGGTACAGCTCTTGTTCGTCTGCTTGAGGCAGCAGAGAAAGAGCCGTGCTTCTCAGCCCGCCAGGAGCTGCAGGGGCATCTGAAGTCCTGCGGTGATGTGACCCCAGCCCCTTTGGGGTGAAGATGTAGGAAAAGCTCAGGTGTGCAAGGCTGGAGAGGGGATGTAGGAGTTGCTGGGGCACACCGTGGTGTCCTGCAGGGAGATCATCTTCAGCTCTGTGTGGATGAGGATGATGGACCTTAGGGCTCCTGCAGCCATTTACAGCAGGCCACCACTGGAGTGGAGCGTGATCTCCAACAACAGCAGGATGTGTCTTGCTGTATTCATCCACTGCATTACCTAAGTTATCTCCTGGGCAGTGTGTTGAGTAAGGGTTCTCACAGATCATTGATCCAAAACCTGTGAGGGGAGTAAGAACCAGAGAGGACTTGTTTGATTGCCAAATACCAGTATTAAAAAAAAAAAAAAAGTCCGTTCCTCAATTCCCCATCCCCCAGTTTCTCATTCCTGTCTTGGGAGACGCCAGGGATGTTATACCCTGCTTCACCTTCTCCATCCTTCCCACTTGTAACACCAGCCGGAGGGTTGCATGGGGCATTTCCGTGGGAGATGGAGGGCTGGCTCCTAGCTGTGCAGGGCATGCTGTGCAGTTTTGGCTGGGGATACAGTGTGGAGACGATTAGGCTACAGGACTGATGAAAAAGCAATGCCAGGGCAATGTGAGGAGTTGGGAACAAGTGAGTGATTGCATTAGTGCTCTGCCTCATCCCTGGTGTGAAATAGCAAGGGAGATGCCTTCCAGTAGGGCTAGAGAAGAGCACTGCTTTTTGCCAGAATGGTTTCTCCTGGTGCTGTGCTTGGCTGTGAGGTTCAGGAGGAGCCCCTCTTGCCCTGCAAAGCCAGAGTCCTTTCTTTGGGCCACCCACCTTGCACGTATGCTCGAGGATTGATATGCTCATAATGCTGCTTTGCAGAGAACTTGAGGCAGGTCGGGAGTTAGCAGCATTGATGTCTTGTTAAATACTCTGTCTGTGTGTGTCCTACCTGGACTTTGCTTACTGGTGCAATTTTCTGTATCTGAATGCTGGTACCTATTAAAGGCTATTTAAATACTTTTTAAAATACCTTTGTAAGATTTCACAGACAGAGAAATGCCCTTCTGGGGATTTGTACTAGTAAAGAAATGCCTTGTGAAAATTAGCTCTTATAACAGACTTGTGCTAACAAATTGAGTGGATTGCTTGCTCTATCACAACATGCTACACACTTCAGAGCTGAATTGCGGAATGTTGGGTTCTCACATGAACATGTTTATTTGGCACAGTATTATTTTGCTTTTCTTTACTATTTTTCCCCTGATGGTGAAGTTTCTACTCGCTACATGTAAAGAGAGGTGTGAGGACAGTACAGAAGGGTAGAGGCAGCCCATGGACCATTGTCGGAGGAACTGGTGGAGGAAGGACCACTTGTAGCAAGGATGACGGCATGTGGCACTGACAGCTTGTTGTCAGGGATTTTGCAGTGCGTGCCTCCAGTTCTGGGGGGCAGGAGGCTGTGGGTGCGGGGCTCCGCCCATGCAGCCTGGGGCTGCTGTGCACCTGAGTGCTGCCCGTGGTCAGGTGCGTTTCCGTGGGCTGAGTCACTGGATCACGCCACTTCTGCGTCCCTTCACCCACTGCCCGTGCTGAGCTGAAGGGTGGGTCTGTGCTGACGTCTCCATGCCAAAATCCAGTTGAGAGCTCTGGAATGAGGGCAGGAGTGCTGCCAAAGGAGCCATTTTTCTCCTGTGACACCTGCCTCTCCGGCTGCCTTCGCACCCTGTGTTGTGCCGTGGGGCTGCCTGAGGCCTCCTCGTAACCCATTAAATAGCCTTGCAGTGTCTTCAGGCCAGCCTGCCTCCCCATCCCTGGCCTTCCGAGATCTTCATCTCTCTCGAGGGAGCAGCGGAGGCCATGGCACTCCCGGGCTTGTGATCAGTGGGTGGGACTCAGTCCTAGGAAAGAGTTTTCAGTAGGTTTGCTGGCTCCTGAGTTGCGTGAGCAGAAAAGGGCAGGTCTGGGCTGCTTGCCAGCAGTTGAGCAGGGTGGTAACATCTGCTTATCCCAACCCCAGAGGAGTGGGAGACAACAGATAAGTCGGAAGACTGATGAGGACAGACAGCGGTCTGCTGTGGGAGGACAGATAGAAGAGCACCCAAAAACATCAGGATATGTCTGCTGGGGCTTCACTCTGCATCCTGGCTGCTGTGACTGCTCATTTTGGGGTGGGAATGAAAAAGAGTTTTCCAGGATGCAGCCTGGTTTATGACAGTGCAACTTTCATGGGTAGATGAAGTAAAGACGGCAGGTCTGAGTCTCATCCCTGCTAAAGGCCACGTTAAGGCAGCAGCAGGCATTTGCATTAGTGCTAGACAGATTCAAGCCAGCAGTGCCAAAAATCCTGATTGCAGCCTTGCCTGAGCTCCGTGTGAGGGCTGAGTATGACCAGGGAGCGTTAGTAGCAGTGTCCTACTTAAGTAAACAAAGCTTTGTTTAAAAATGTATTAATTACCTAGTAATATCTAATACAGGCTGCTCTCCTAGTCTAGACAGTCAGCACCTCTGACTTTGGAGACAATTTGCCCTTATATCTTAGTGTTTTCTCATGCTGTATCACATTGGTTTCTATGCTTTTTCCAAAATAGGATGCAAAAGAATAAATGTATTATTCTAAAGAAATAATTTAAGGACATGGGCCGAATTCCAGGGCCGTATTTGTTTTATCTAGAATGTGGACTGAATTGTCTTGATATGTGCTCACATAGCAGTGCTTTTAAATCCTGCGGTATCTGGGGTTTTTTCTCTTCAAACACCTATTGCAGCTCTCCAAAGACACATTGTGACCAAGGTTAACCCCACTTTCTTACGTGAAATTTGCAGTGTAAACATACCTTTAAATGTGAGACTTAATCCAGATCAAAAGTTTCTGACTTTGTGTGAACCCCAGTCTTGTGTAAATATATTTGCTAATACTTCATGGAGGATTTATCAGTTTCATGTATTAAGTTCTAGATACGCTTTAGTACATAAAATTTGGCATCTGACAAGTGAGAACAGTGCTCAAGAAAGAATGTCTTATTGTGAGTGTTTCACAGGCTCCCACATTATCACCTTTTTTGCTGATTGGTTTTGTGTAGAGAGCAGTGATTTGGTTTCCTGAAAGCCTGTAACTTACTCTTTGTTCTGCACAACTGCTCTGGACCTTGACTAATTTTCAGAGAATGTTTTTTTCCAGGAATTTGTACAAGAAGGTGATGCCAGTTCAAGTCGTGTCCTGAGATGCTTGTAAGCTGAGACACGTAGAGCTGCTGTCCCTGTTTTTGTGCAACACGATCTATTGTGCCTAAGAGTTTCACTGTATGGGGGAACTCAAAACCATTTGTTGGAGATGTCAGGTTTCAGAGTGAATGGTGCTTCTTTAAGTATGCATCAAGACCTACAATGGGAGGCTGCTGACCCTTCTATGCCTTTGTAGGACAAGAACTTTGGCACTGATAATGATGCTGCCGCTGAGGAGCTGTAAAAACTCTGAAGCGTTTTTTGAATTCGTAGCCTCAGCCATACATGTGTCCCAGATAAGTGGGCTACATCTAAAATCTTCAATTTGCAAATGGAAGTGATGTCAGAGCTCTGCATGAATTGGGCCAGAGGTTTCCAGCCTAGTTTGTGCAGCAGCCAAAAGCTCCGACCTAGTATTATGTTCATCATGATGTTGACAGTGTGATTTTCACTTCCCATGGCATGTTGAGATTTATTTCTTGCCCCAGTGCTCTTGCATCCTGATTCATGCATGGCAAAAATACTTCTGATTAAAATGTGCTAGAAGGTTTTCATGCTTGGGGTAGGAGAGAAATCTTTTATGAGGAACTGTTCTATATAAAGCTATGGAGAAGGGAGCTGCATGCTTAGGAAGGTATTTGGAAACCAATAGTGAGGCCATTTTCCATACAAAAAAGAGGGGAAGTGTGTAGTCCATAAGGTAGTGGCATACAGGACTGGGAGGAGGAAGGATTCTGTGAGCTAGCGGTAGGGTGTAAATCAACCTGATGTATGTTCATAGACATCTGATGTCTACTGGGCCTAGTGGGGTAGCTCAAAGCAGGTGGAAGAAGCATACTGTTTACCTAATTAGAAACATAAATAAAATCTTTCCAACATTCTTCTAAATTAAAATGCACTTGAAGCATATGTCAGACTTCCCACATCCAGGAAAGATCTCTTAAAACCCTGCCATTCCTCATGAAGGCTGTTTCTAGCCCTCTTACTTCAGGGCTCTGCCAGGTAGCAAGTCTTCTTGGTTGGAAGATGGAGTGGGATGTGCATTAGCAGCTGGAGATGCTGGGATTCTTCCTGAGAGCACCTGTACTCCTTTTTAATCAGAGGGAAAAGGCCTATTGTTTGAGATGATAGACCAGGGAATTGGAATAACAAAAGAAAATTATCATTGTTGAAATCATTGAAGACAGGATTTCACCTCTGTATTTATTGAGGAGTAGGTGGTGGTGGGAAGCAGGGCCTGGGCTGCAGTACAGTCAGAGCAGCTTCATATCTCCAGTGTATTTTAGACACCAAGGAGACAAAGATGATGCTAATTGCAAGAGAAACTACTTAACTACTTTGTATTATGTGTGAAATGAAGGGGGAATAACGCTGATTGAATGACCTATTTTGACTTTCTAGTATAATATGTATAATGTTTTAGTCTTTTTCTGGACAGTGAATTATTATTTTATCAAATCCTGCTGGAAATTAATATGTTGCTGGGCAAAGTTATTTTATCCTCGCAGTTTTAACTGCAAAGTTACATCTTACCACTTGACTCAATGGCAGGAGTTTTCTCTTTCAGCTGGAAAGGGCTTTTGCCATGCAACACAGCAGTACTTTTTGTTTTATACAAAATAGGGACCTGTCAGGAAGAATATAAAATAGGGCACTGAAGTAGTCTAATTTAGAAGGAGAAAGGGCATAAATCTCCACCTCTCTCTGATGACAGAAGGCCAAAGTACAGCAGAAATGTTTCCCTGCTTGTAAAATGCCAGATGCCAAATGTAAAATACCAGAGAGGTTGTGCTGTTAAAGGCACAGCTGTATCTAGCCTCCTTACAAGTTTTTCAGCCTTATTTTCAGTATGTAAGGGGGTTCTCAGACAATGAAGCAGTTCTGTTAGGGTCTTCTCTGCTTATTGTGCCGTTACAGAAATTGTTTGCTGTTTTGGACCAGTGTCAGGCAGAATAATACTGAATAAGTCCCAGATGAATGTGGGTGGTGAAAGGAGAAAAATAATTTCAAATAAAGAGGGGCATTATCAGCTGAACAGCCAGTGTTGATCCTACGGAAAAATGAAAGCAGGAAAAAGGCAACTTTTTTTTTTCTTTTTAAATAATAAGATGGGAAATTTTAGCTGAAAAATCTGTTCTGACCAGAGTTTGGTATTCTACTTAAACTTGCAGCAAATTGGCATTGGTGCAGAAGTGCTGTGAAGCACTGAGAGGGAGAACAGAAGTAGAAACAAGCCTCCAAAACTTGAGAGGATCTTCAGATTCCTTGTCCATTTTGGACAACATGACCTGTAGCGTCACTTGCAGCTGCTGGATCCAAGAGTATAAATAGTGAAAAGAACACTGATTTGGCCAGGATAAAATGTTCATTTTGGGTTTTTCCAACAGCTGTGTCAGGACTTAACCCTGGCAAAAGCTTCTCACGTGTCATTTCTATTCAGGCTTGTACTAAGCATGTGGAATGACAATGTTCTCTAATTGAAAGAAAGAAAAGAGGAAAAAAGCAGTAAATTGAGAAATAGAGTGTGTTTGGTGTCTTCTCTGCCTGAAGGAAAAACACTGCTTGAACTGTATGATAGCAGTTGTTTGAGAAATTAAGTATGGATTTCCTTCAATTGTAGTTGAATCATGACATCTTACTAAATTTATCCAGTTTTGAGCGCCTGCTTTCTAGTTTGACATTTTTGTTGGGTGGCTGTTGGTTGTGTTTGGTTTAAAAAAAAATGCTTTTCTTGACCTGAGAGGTGATATTTTCCTTATTTGTTGCAGGAAACTGTATCAGATATCAGACCACAAATTCTTCCAGGTAGTTACAGACTTGTGGGGGCCAGCAGCTTTCTCCCTAGAAGTACTGTGATGCGCTGGGTGGGTTTGAGCAATGCCAGTGATGGGGTTTCCCCATCTTCCGGGAGCTGTCAGGGAGATTTTGCATGGCTTGACCACAAGCTGTAGATCACTGGAGTATCTCTGTGGATAGTCCTCACTGTTCAGCGAAGGGCCAAGCAGAAGTACTAAATAAGAGCATTCTTTATTTACCCAAAAATCTACACTGAAAAAATGTTTCCAAGTAAAAGTTAAGTGCTTGGGAAGTACAAAATGTCAGAAATAAAGTTGCGTCTAACTTTTAAAATTACTTCTCCTGCTGGCTATGACACTGTTATTAGTTAGGAGCTCACAGGCTCTCTCCACCCCCACTCTCCTTGTTGGGCTGGATCCTTCAAGGGGTACTGGGGGTTTCAGCTCATCCCCTGTGCTCTCTGTGTGGGCTCTGTGCCACAGTTGTTGCATTTGGCTCCGAGTAAAGAAATACGCCCTTCCTGGTGTGCTTGTGTGTCATTTGCCTCCTCAGTATCCATAGGCTTCCCTGATGAGCACTGTCCCAGCACTGTATCTTCTTCTCCCGTCCCCGAGCTCCTTACTATGTTCTCTCACCCCAGTCTCTTTTTCTGCAGTTCCCAGTCTTTCTCCATGCATCCCTCCTTCCTTTTCCTGTGATCTTCCACACCTCTGCTCGCCCCCACTGGTTTTCATATCTGTGCTGCTTGTCCAGCCTGTCTGGTTTTTTTGTCCAGCTCCCCATTCCACATTTCTCCCCTGCCCCAGGATTGTGTATTTCCTGTGTCTTGCTTGCCTGTCTTGGACCACTTATCCTGTTTCTAATCCCAGTTTCAGTACAGGTTTGCAAAGTTGTTAGTGCTGAGGAACAAACAGGGTTTTATAGTAGGAAGTGTTGGACAATACAAGGTGTAGGTGGGGCTCATAGCACCACCTATAATTTAGAACACTGTTTATATTTTTAACTGATCCACCCTTAGGTAAGCAGTCCTGGTGCTGTCAGTGTGCAAATCCTTAGTCATTTGGATAATCCTGTTCCTTCTGCCAATACTGGGTACTGAAAGGTTGCTAATTTGTGTAAGAGATGGAGAGTCCTGCCTCAGAGAGACTTGGATGTCTTATTTCTCTGTGGCCTGACCTAGACACCAAACAGCATCTGAGATTCTACAATTCATAGGGCTACTGAGCTGTCCCTAGGGTATTTAATGGTACAGGTAGTAATTGCTCTTATTTCCATGGTGAGGGGCTGTTCCTTTTTCCTTCCTTATCCGTGAAAAGAGAGGAGACATTTGGATTCCTCACTGAAAAAACAGAAGGCATGAAAGTGTACAGTCTGTAGTCATAGCATATTCTGTGTCCTCCTAAGGACCTCCTCCTAATGACCCTCTGACTTGGTGGACTTGGACTTGAAAGTACAATCTTGTGGCTGATCTTTTCTGATATAGCTTCGTGGCTTTTTGTACCTTCTGCCTCTGCTGCTAACTTTGTGCCTGGTCTTTATGGTTCTGGTAAAATGCCTTCACATCTAGGGAAGCTGATGACAGTGTTTTTGTTATCAGAAATAGGTTGAGAAACTCATACTGATTTGTGGTGCTAGCTAGACCAAGTCATTTAGTGGCGTGAATAACCTTGTATCGACCAATAAAGAGCTTGGGCATAGAGTGTGTCATCTTTGAGTCCCTTGTTCCTTCATGATAAAAGTTCAAAACTTTAATCAGGTAACACGGTGGCCTGTCCTCTTTCCATTGCAATAAAGTGCATGCAAACACACATTGCAACAAATAGTGCAAAGGCAAATCTAGCAAGCCCTGCTTTTTCCCTTGCAAGAGAAATCTGCAGTTTGTTCTCTGCCACTGCTCTCCGAGCCACTCTGGCAGTGTGGTTGGCTGAGGGATTTACTTGTGGTGGCTGATGCCTTTCAGGTGCCGTGCTTCAGTTTCCCAGGCTATTGATAACAGCTGTTTAGACACAGCTCTCTGGGTCACAATGTATGGGGATTTTCTGATGGTTGTGGTGACCTTGGGGGGAGAATTAGAGTGGATGTAATGTTTCCAAGAATTGGAGATGCCTGTGCCATTGAACTGGTGCACATTGCTGAATCAATTACTAGCATTGGCAGGATTTTGCTTTAGGGGAACCTCACAGCTACATCACGGTCTTCTTATTAGTAGATTATTGTTAATTGGTTTTAATACAGAGCTAGATATTTGCAGGGAGAAGGAACCTCAGTAGTTGGTTTCTGTGAAATATTTTCCCTATATGCAGCACTGTTGCAGCGCATACCCCAGCACTGTCTCTCACTTGGATTTTTAGGAAATTTTTATTAGCTCCTGTGTGGAAATACATTTGGTGTAAGATGGTCATCCTCAAGTGAGGAATTGCAGCATGATGGCCCTACTTCTTCCAAAGCCATTGATGACAACTGAAACTCTCAGCATGGAGATTTTCTAACTTTTTTGTAATGTGTCACTTTGGTGACTCAGTCTACTGTGGCGTAGGCCCTTGGTGAGCTTTTGCACAAAGCCTTCCCAAAGAACCTGTGCAGCCCTTGATCTAGATCCATGTCACCAGTCTCTCCTGCACCCATTGCTGTCAGTTTACTGTGTTTGTAATTGATTGACAAAGTGTTGCGTTTAATTCAAGTGCTGGTAGAGTTTTCCTCGAAATGCCTGTGTAGTGTTAAGCCAGTTAGGAGTTACAAATGTAAATATGTTTACAGAGAAAAGAGGAATGCATGAAAGCTGGCATTGCCTAAACAGCCAAAAGCAGTGTGATTTTATGCTAGAGGGACGCTGGAAATGTAGGTTGCCGGAGTGTGCTTCCAGAAGTAAATCCCAACCAGAAGTGCTTGCAGTCCCTGCCTTCAAATGCACTGCCCATCTGCTATAGCTGCTGAGGCGACATGGGGGAGAGGGCTCAGGAGTCCATGGGCATCCTTGTGGAGTTCTGTAGCGAAGTTTGAAATGCCAGAGAGAAGCGTCGGCTGTATCTGAAGGGCTCCTTGTTTTAGATTTTCTCAGGCAGGAGCAGTACAGCTGGCAATAAAGTGACTCCTGACGCCGGTGTTTCATAACTGAAAGTTCAGCATTTTTCACAAGCTGTCTTATCTGGGGTTGTGAGCACGGGCACACGCACACCCCTCGCACACCCCCCGCACACCCCCCCAGCACATTGTTTACTTCCTCTGTAAGTTCTGGGACATTCAGTACTAAGGAGCATGATACGCTTGCATAAACACCCCAGCCAGATTTATCTCTCAAGCCTATCTTTCCTTTCCTGTCTTGGAAAGTGATTAATCTGCAGCACACATTTTGTTCTTTGATTGCGGGGCATTATTCTGTAATCATTTACAGTTTTGCAGAGCCGTAGCGCTGGCTTGATGGAGCATTTCTGTCGTGTAGCCGGCGCTGTCGGCTGAAGCTTTAGCTGCGTAATGTGGAGGGAGCATTACCCTGTGTCTCTGTGTCATGTTAAAACTGTTTTCTATTTACATTGCCTGGTTTCTGCGCATTCAAAAACATTCAAATGTACACATTTAAAGTGCAGATAAGTGTCTGCAGCAACACATGCTGGGGACTGGTTTGTAGGTTTTAGGAACAGCATCAGTACTGCAGCGTGCTGGCTGCCAGCTGAGGTTTTACTTCGCATTTATGGAGAGTGGAGGAGTTTAAGTAACTTTTATTTTCCATACTGCAGGTCATCTATTGAAGCCTGCATCACTTAGAAATGGGCAACTTATGTAGATACAAGAATTGTATATATTTCTTAGTGTCTGGGAAAAACAAAAAAGTGAAGAGATTGAAGTTGAATCAGAAAATCTGTCCTGTCTGTACTGCACCGAGGCTTTCCCATGTGCTCTTTGTGTATCTTGTTTGTTTTCCAGTGTGCAAGGAAAGGAGGTGGAAGAGGCAACAACTTTGAATTAACATGCTGTGGGGTTGAGATCAGGCTGTTGAGCAGAGTTTTGTTTGATGCAACTCTCCATGCTATAAACCTCTTCTTTCAGTAGAAAGGTATGAAAAGTAGGTAGAAAAAATTCAAAGAAAACCATGTAACTTTGGGTTCTGACATGGTGGTAGTTTTCTTTTTTGCAATATACGTGCACCTTTCTGGCCTACAGAGGGCCCTGAAGTGGATGGGCCTGGTCTAGTCACCCATGCCTATGAGCATCTTTTTCCAAAGTCTTTCAGAAATCTGGCCCATGGCATGTCAGACAAAGCATTTTTCTGTCACCTTATGACAAACCAAAGTCCTGTAGTTACAAGATGGAGACCACAACAGCGATGTACTGCATGCAGAGACCAGGAAAAACCGAAGGCATTGCAGGGGCAGCATGTCTCTTGAATAAAATATCCAGAGGATCCCATGCCAGAAGTCAAGACAAAAAAATCTTCCAACAGCCTTCCTTGGCAGTCTGATCTTGAGGGTAGGGCAGAGGAGGGGGGTTTTCTCTGACTGCAAATCCAGCAGTTGTTTTAAATGGGCAGGTGTCAAGAAGAGTACCCTGCTCTGCCTTGGGGATCTGACAGTCCTGGACCAGGAAGAGCAGCAGCTTCACCCCTCCAGCAGTGGGCTGTGGAGCAGGAAGAACAGGCAGCACAGACCAGTAGTAGCATGGTATTTTCGTTTAAACCCCTGTCTCCTGATTTCTGATGTATAGGGGTATCTGGAACATCTGATCACAAATGTCCTTTTTCCATCCTACAAGTGTAAATGCCTGAATTCTAAATAAAAGGGAACTTAAAAGCAAGGAGAAGGAAGACTAAAGATCTTTGGAAGCGGCAGCTGTTTAGGGAAACTACCAAATTGTGTAAGAAAATGACAGGTTCAGAGTGTGTGCATGTATGCAGGTATCCAACTGCTTGTTTGTGCTAAAACCCACGATTAAGGTTCAGTTGGTGCAGCTGACTTTCAGCACTGGTAAGTGAGGGGAGGCAACTCCAAACAGGAGGCAGAATGGAGTGCAGTGCTGCCGAAGTGCAGCCTTGCAGCCCTTGTGCCTGTGCCCTTCTGGGGTGGGCTGTGGGCTCAGCTTCAGGACCACTGGGAGCTTCCTCTTACTGCGCTTGGATGCATGCCATGGGGTCACGGAGTCAGGGTTCAGCTTCACTCACCCCAAATCCCTTATCACCTCAAAATGATTTGTAACAGTTGTATTTGTTTGTCTTTAACAGTGAGAGATGAACCCCTTTAATCTCTGTTGTTTATATTACTGTTCATACAGAGTACAGCTGCCCACAGAAAGATTTCTGGGATGTACTGGGTTCAGTACAAAGGAGCTTCACACTGAAAACTTGAGGCCCCATTCCATGAGGCAGAAAGGAGCCTTTGCCTCAGTGTGGGTTAATTGTTTAATAGTCGGCTGAGTAGGCAGGATGGTCATGGACAAGGAATGAGGCTGGTCAACTATGTTCAGAGTAACGTTTTGGGGAGTAGGAGGGGTTTTGCTTAGCCCCCCAGAAACATCAGAGCTAATGTCATGCTGAAGTTACAAATCATGCAAAAGCTTTGGGAGGAAAAGAAGCTTTGGGCTTCAACACATTCAATTAGGGAAGAATACATGCACTGAGAGCAAGGTCCTCTTGAGTGGAACATGTGCCTCTAAGGGAGGATTTGGATAAGAACCAGGTGCTGAGAACATCTGTCAGAACATCCCAACCACTTGCAGAGCTTCTGCTTGGAGCTCAGTAAAAACTTAGTGTGATTGGGAAGGTGTCTGCTCCTGTGTACAGCCCCCTCTGCACTGTAACTGTGGTGCTAATGCTTTACCTTTACTCTTGCCTGGTGCAAGGGTGGATGAAAACACGGTGTGCTTGCTTGAGGAAGACCCTTTTCCAGTCTGTATGGGTAAGTCTAGAAGGTGATGCTGTGTATTTCAATGCAGAGAGACCGTCTTCCAGATGCAGAGGAGTCACTGGCTCTTTTTCTTGCATCACATCAGTAGAGAACCCCTGAACTGTGGAAGTGTCCCAGAAGGGTGGAAAAGTGTGCTAAATTGCACGCCACCATTTTATCCTCTTTCAGTGCAACTGAAAAGCATGTATGGTCTTCTTCACCCAAGAGGTTTTTTTTTAGACAGAGTAAGATCCACCATTGCTAAGTGCCGCACAATTTTTGACAGTGATGGCTGCAGTTGGGGCAGATCTTTAGAGAGGACGTGTGCTGTGCAAGCCCCAGTAAGGTATGTAACAAACTCAGCAGAGACAGGAATGGACACTGGTGATGTCCGAGGGACCAGCAAATGACAGGCAGCTCCTCTTTACCACCACCCCCTAGCTCATTGCTGACTTTCAGTCCTTTCTTTTCCCTGAACTGTTAGGCATCAGAGGGAAGACCTGCTTATAGGTCACCCACAAGGGAAACTGGACGTTAAATTCTGAACTTCTAACTAGGCTAACATTTTACTTCTTTATTTCATGCTAGAGGCTAGTTCTGGTCTCGAAAGCACCTCCTGTGCGATGTAGAACAGGGCCCAGAGAAAGGAAATGAAATCAGAAATGGAGAAAAGTTATTTTAATCATAAATAGCTGTGGTAGGAAGGTAGATGTTTATACATGCAATAGTACAGTAACTACTGTGTGTATTTTAGGAGAACCTGAGAATAGCAGCTGCACTGAAATACACTTGACAGTGAAGTCAAATATAGTTTGGGTTAAAAAAAAAAAAAGTGGCTGGGGAGGGTGGATTTGCAGCATGAAGCCTGTCGGTGTTATCTCTGCCGTGTGGCACAGAACAGCCTGTGACTCTGGCACTTGTTTGTGAACGCGCAGTTCCCGTAATGGGATACGTCCCGCTCCTATCAGTGTGGTGTTGTGCCTGGGTAAATGCTCCCCACCACCCAAATTTTCCCGAGAGCCACAGAAGGATGGCAGCTTTGTTTCTCCAAAGGCTGCCTTTTCTGAAGTGTTGCTGGTTTTGCAGCCGGTGGACCTGTTGAGCTTTGTATCTGTAGAGCTCAGAAGAAGCGAAGCTGCAGGCACTAAAACTAATGTGCCAAGGTCAAAAGGATCAAAACCTAAATTAAACCTGTCCCTGAAATTTGCCTGTGAATCACAGATTCAGGAAGTTGTGCATGAAAATCGGTCTGGGCACTGTTTCTCTCTTAAGAGTCCTTTAGCTAAAAATAATGTATTGCGCTATAGTTATAAATAATACGGGCTTTTTTTTTTTTTCTTCCCCTGTCTAATTAAATTGTTACTCTTGCCACAACGAAAGGAAAGGGAAAAGATAATAACATGAATCTGGTTGAACAAGTACGTAGCTTGCAGGTTTCAGCTAGAGTGTTTGCAGCTGCAGACGATGCTGAACCCTACGTTCATACATTTAATTGTCAAAATGAAAAGAGGGTGCTCTGGAGGGATCAGCAGTGTTTTCTCTGTGTCCATCGTTTGGGAATCCTTTTGAAAACTCACACAAAGTGGGTTTTTCCTGCACTGTCAAAATACAGAAAAAAGGAATTTTTATTTTATGGTGTTTTGTTTCATTTTGTTTTTTCTGGTAACTGTAGCGGATTTTGTAAAATTGTGGTTGAACCATATGGTAGGATGTTTTAATGGACTATGGTGTCCTACTAAAATGACAAGCGGTGGCCACAGATAGCTCGGCCACTATAAAGTGTGACACTTTGCCAGGTTTGCTGTGGGTAAGTAGTGGATAAAGCTGGAAAAAATGAACTTTTCTGCATCTTGGTTATGACACTGAGGTGCTCTTTGAAAGCCATGTGAGCAGCCTGGCCGTGGCCTCCTGCCTGCTGAGCAGTAGTGAAGGCCAGCGGCCTGGTGAGACAGTACTTTCCACACCTATTGCTGCTGCTGTGTTTACTCTAGGAAATTTTGTGTATTTTGCTGCTGAGATTTGTCATTGACTTCTGGGGCCTTTTAGCTGTGTTCAGATTTGTGGTGGATTGTGGGTGTTATTGGAGAGACCATCTAACTCACTCACTTCTGGGAGGGATACGATAATGGCCAGTGAAAGCAGTAATCCCAGAACCCTAAGAGACAACGACAGGCAATAACATGGCTGCCAAACTTTAATCTTAATCACAGCATCTTTCAGGTGGTGAGAGTGTTATTTTCCTCAAATGAGGCCATGCTGAGGGAGAAAGAAGGATCCTACAAAGCAGAGAAGCTTGCCTGTGTGAGCAGTAGAGCTGGGCACAGGCTCAGAGATTTATTTCGCTGAAATTTGCTGTCACTTAAAAAAAAAAGAAAAAAAGCAGCGAGGCAGCTGCGTTATTTCACTGGCAGTGATGCAATGCTGGTGACACACCAGGACGGGAGGGACCAGCACGCTCTGTGACAGCACAGCGTGTACATGGTGTCACCTGAGAGTGCCCCACCAGCCAACAGATCCAACCAAGTGCCAGCATGTTGTCTAGGGCTTCATTTTCAAGCCAATATTTATACATAACAGCTGGAAGTATGTTTTTGGAAGTAACACATCGTGACTGCACATGTACAATTTCCAAAACACCCCCTTTGCCCCTCCTATATTCTGTGCTTTAGGGGGTTTCAGACTTTTTCTCTAAATTTATTTTATTGCAGTGCAGTCAAGGCATTTACTGATTTTTCATTCACTTGCCAACTGCTCTAAAAGAGTGAAAATCTCACAGGAAAACACCATACTCTGATAGGGTTGTAAACAGAAAGCAGAAATCCTGGTATTAAAGGTTGCTGCATCATCCTGAAGGTTTCTGCTGCCCCCAAAAGTTAGTGATGGCACAGTCAAAAAAGAATATTGTAGTATTGAAAAGAAAGACCCAAAAATAGGAAGCTTAAGCCTTTTTTGAAGGAAAAAATGCAAAAGGGGTGAGGAAGAAAGCTGCTGGTGTATAAGTGTGTGTGTTTGGTTAAGGAATTGAATGGGTAGCAAATACTTTTCCATGTGTGTGGAAAATATGAGTTGGCTTTTGCAGTAGCATTTTATGGGAAGATCAAGGGTTCAGGAGCTGAAATACTTAATTCATAAAATGTAGGGAGCAAAGACAAGCTACTTGTTGTGCTTCTGCCCATTTGCTGTAAGTCCAATGTAGCTGAATCATTTCTAGGAATGGAGTGGGTAACTGGATTTTCAGCCTCCTCTCTGTCCTTGGCTCCTCTCCTGCATGGCTGCTCCTGATTAGTACTTGTTGTACTGAGCTTTATGTGAGGGGTATGTTCCTGTCCACTTCATTGCTAAAGCTTTTACCACCTTGGGATCTAAGCACAGTCCACTTGAAACTGGATTAAAACAGCCAACTCCTTTCACAGAGGCTTTTTAACACCTCTCAGACAGAAGCTGACCCGGGTAGGGTTTTGGTCTGATGCTGAGGAAACTAAAGGCCCTTCCCCATCACTGGTCCATTGCTACACCTTGTGGGTGGTTTCTGACAAAATCAAACCCAGCCCAAGCATTTCCCCTGGTGTTTGAGGTCTTCCGAAAGGCTGAAGACGGATGATCTGCCACATGAAGCCAAGCTTGCTGCAGGTGTAGCTTTTATTTGTTTGGTGAATGTGATTTTTCATTTGTTCATCTGAAGAAATTTGGTGTTAGGCTGCACGGACTGCTTGCCTGAAGGTTTTTGCTGTCTGCTCCCTGCACTCTGCAATGCCCAGATGACCTGAGCCCCACTCAGCTGCCAGGGTGTGCAGATAGGTGTGTGCCAGGTCAGCACAGCAACCTGGGCTCGGCCCCCGCGCCGTCCCGTGCTTGCCTTTGTTTAATCTGGCACCTTCCCAGCTCACCTTAGACATTGCTGTATGCCTCAGGCTGCTGTGGCTCGGCAAGGCTGCGCCGCGCAGGGTGGTGGTTTTCCCCTCTTTCCAGTACATGTAGTGGGAGGGGGAATTAAAGCAGCTGTTCACAACATTTTTAAGAACTTTTGAGAGCCTCTGTGCTTTCCGTGGTTTTCGGGACAGGTTGATGCTGCCTATGAAGGCTAAAGTTTGTCTGCCTGTCAGGAGGCAGAGGAGCTGGGCTGGTGCCACATGGGGTGAATTTGGATCACTCTGGTTAGGAAAAGCAGCTGTGGTGATCTTGGTTAGGTATAAACCCTTTTGGTTGTTAACCAGTGAGTTTTAGTATTCTGTGTTTTTGAACTTTGGTGCTGAAAAGGCACAATTTGGAGCTTGTGATCTTTTCCTCCCAAAAGATGTGTTTTTTAGTGGGGGTCTTGATCCAAGGTGCAAATCGTTTTTTAGCAACAAGTGAAGTTTTTGTGTAGCTTCCTAGACAATAAAGGTTCTAGGTAAGACTGTCACCTCTGCGTCCTGCAGTTGCTTTGCATTTAATGAATGTCTTGTGAGAGCTAACAAAATTCATTAAAAACAGTTTGTTTACCTAAAGAGAACCTATGTGAAAATGCCATGTCTGAAGGAATTCAAAGCCCTCTAATGGTTTTGTGGGAAGGAAAGAAAGTTTTTTCATTTTTGTTGTTGTTTTTAATCTTAAGCATGATTCCCTTTCACCCCTGGCTTTTCTAGCTCTGCACCCATTTGTGTGTGTGCACTCGTACGGTTATCAGCCCATGTGTGGTTTCAGGTCCCTCGGGGCAGCAGCCTTTCCCCGCCTAATGGCTCTGAAAGGGCTCTGCAGAGCCAGAAAGATCCCGGGGATTTGCAGTTACCACCCTGTTTTTAATGCGTGCCTCTCGCAGGCGCCGCTGCCGAGGCAGTGCTGTGCCAGGTAGGAGACTGTTCTGCTGGTTTGTTGTACCTCGGGGTGACCCTGCTGCCAGTGGTGTGGGGAGGATGCTGCCAGGCCGGGCGGAGCAGCTTTAGTCGGGATGCTGCCAACTCTCCATCCCCTCTGCTGGGGTCTCCCCACTTCTGCTGGGGGCAACCAAAAGAAAAGGATCTGTACTCCCCAGCATGCTGTTGCAAACACAAATAGGGGCACAGAGAGGGCCGGCTCACTCCTGTGTGTAGTGCTCCATTGTGGTGGGGTATGAAATATCCACCCCCATTACCAGTTCCTTAGGCACTTCCTTCCCTTGCTGGCTGCCTCCTGGCTAACCCTCTCATATTTTGGCAGTCATAGGTTCAGCAAGGTTAGGGGAGCACTCAGTAAGGCTGAGGGTCTGGCTGTCTCTTGCTGCAGGGGGGGTTGAATTGTAAGGAGGAGATGATGACCAGCCTTTAGGGTGTGAGGACAGAGGCGTCTTGGGCTGGCACGCTCCCCATGCAGTTCCTTGGGAGGCCAGGTTTCCTCTATAAAGCCAAGAAAATACTTCTCGCTGCTTTTACTGCTCACCATGGTGAACTTGAGTCCTTCTCTGTTTAAAACATGCATTAATGTTAAAATTGGCCTAATCAGTGCCAGAATATTTGTGATGGTGAAATGATAATTGGTGTCTGCTATCTCTTTCGTTTTCATGGGCAAAGGCGCCCCACCCTGAGCTGCCAGGACAGCCTGGCCCCAGTGTGTGAAACACATTAGTTCTGCTGTGCTGGAGTTAGGGTGGATTCTTAGGATGTGAGTGCTGTGTTCACCAGGACTTCCGCACCCATTTGGGGGATCCAGTGGCGGGGACTTCCCATCTTCCTCAGGACTCCCATTATCCTGTGAGGAGATGTCCGAGTCAGGAACTAGAGAGCCATAAAGGGAAGATTGTAAATGCATGTGATATTTCAATCTGATAGCATGTCTGTGTTTAAATACCTTTTGGCTGCAAGAACTTGTCTTTCATACCTCATGCTGTCATTTAAAGAAATAAATAGCAAGAGATGGGACTGAATTGTTTTTTAAGTATCTTAAAGCTAGCCAAGATATAGATGTTTCCAAGACCTCTGGCAAAAAGAAATGAAATTGTTTTAATCTAGTGTATTAAGAGGATCAGAGGCAACCTGTCTTTAGGAATCTTCTGCCTCTTCTTCCTCAGCCACCTGGGGAAAGCAAGCCTCTTTCTTTAGGAATAAATAGTTCTTTACAGTGCTGGGACACAGTTGTCCAGCCTTCCCATCTTTGCTGCCTCCAGTCAGTACTTTACTGAGAGAGTTGTGTTTATTCTTTTCAGCCTGAGAGTTCATTTCAAATTAGTGCTGTGTTTCCACATAGAGTCAACTCAGATCCTTTGTTATTATCTCTAATACCTGAAGCAATTAAGATTGTTCAGTATTTTGCAAGATGAGCAAAATCCAGAGATGTTCCTGTCTCTCTCAGCCTGTTCCACATTGTGCAAGTAGTTTTGCTCAGAGGCTGCACGTTTTGGGAGCTTTTCTGACTTTCTTGCATGTTGGGCTGGCAAAATTTTAATCCTGAAGGTTGCGAGGCAACTGCCTATGTGCTCCTGCAAGCGTTGCCAGGTGTGGGGTGATCCTACCAGGCCGTGTGAGGATGGAGGATGTTGGCATGGTCTCGCGGGGTGTCATTTACAGCTGTCCTCCCTCTGACGGGACATACCAGGGACAACCAAAGCCATGTGACCCAAGGGCCCCGTTCATTGCAGAGTGCAGGCAGGTAACTCAAAAACCTGAATGTTTGCTTTGCAAGAGCTTAAAAATTTTGTTCTGTTGTAGGCAGTTAGGTGTATTCAGAACAAACAAGTAACAGACTGGGCACTTTCTGCATCATTTTCCCGTAGCAAATATTAGTAGGTTGCAGTTATCATGGGATTGTTGTTTTTGTCGGGATACTTTTCAGCTGCTTCTTCATACCAGGATGAAGATGTATTGATAGTTATATTGGTGCATAATGTGCTAGGTGAACTAATTCCTGCTCAACAGAAATAATTTCAGAATTCAGATTTAATGGAATGGTCTTGAGAACAGTTTTGTAATCCTTTGCTTACTTCAGGTACTTCTCAGTGGTTAGGTTCATTTACCCTCCAGTAGCCTCTCTCTTTTCTTTGTCTCCAGTGATTATTTTTGTGGGAGGTTGTTTCATTAGCCCAGTGTGTGTGGTGGTCATAGTTTGCTACCCAACAGCAGTTACTTGGATTCTAAGCAGGAAAAAGGGAAAATTAATTTTTAATTTCATACTTGTCATTTTTATTTTGCCCAAATACAGCTGCAGGATTATGCCAGAGAAGTCTTATATGTAGCTAATATTCCATATATTTTTGGTTTAATGCAGAATGTTCTTCTGTGTCTTCTGACTCAGAAGGGAGGGAATGAAAGTTGAGTTGATGTCATAATCTGACATCAATTTTGGACTACAATTCTGTTTTTTCACCGAACAGTGAAAAGTTCTTAAGGAACAGTGTGAACAACTTTCCCAGATAATGAAAGTACATACTGAGATTTTTTTTTTCCATTTACCACATTTAGGCATCATTTTACAAACTCTTGCTTTAGCATGATAATTGCTCCTTCAGGGTCGGTGTGGCTGGGCATGGGGAGTGGGTTTGGGCTGTGCTTAAGCAAGTTCTGTCCAGGATGTTAAACACCTTCCCAAAAGCATCCTCTTCTTGGGACGGGAGGATGAGAGGACATCACCGGGGCATAGGACGGTTTTGCAGCTGAGCTGGTCACGTCTGCACGTGGCCAATGTTTGTGTTAAGGCAGCACAAAAGCTGGCTCATTTGGTGTCAAAAGGCTCTGCTGCCTGCCACTCTGTGTTGGGAGCCTCTGGGCTCAAGAATGTCACTTGGGACTTGGACTTCTATTAGTATAGTTTTCAGTCTGGCTTGGCGGGCTGCTGAAAAGTGGCTCAGACCTTCAGTGAGTTATGACAAGCTGACTGAAATGAATATCGTATTTTTCATTGTTTTAGAGGGTGACCTTTCCTCACTTGGGAAACATAAAGGAGCTCATCTTATTTCCCCAGAACTTCTTTCTGAGTCTATGTTAATTTCCCCTTGGTTGGGCTGAATTTATAATGCTGGAAAGAAAGACAAATGCAGAAGATTTAAAAGAGCTTGTTCTTGAACTTTAAAAGTTCCCTTGAATAGACTGGGCACTTCTAAATGTCTCCTTATTTACAGTTGGTTTCTGGGTTTGGTTTTTTTCTTTTTTTTTTTTCTTTTTTTCTTTTTCTCTTTTCCTTTTTGGAATTCCTGACTCAGATGAAGGAGATTTTCAGTATTACTGTGCTAGAAAATGCTGGAAATTTATCTGTGCTTTCCACAGTACTTTAACAAAAAGGATCACAAAAAAACACCCCTATGTCAAAGCTGTATTTCTTTCCTATTGCATTGTTAATCTAATTACTTAAGTGTAATCTTAAAACACCTGATAATCAGATAGAATACACAAACTCACTCTGTTGAATTTTTTAAATTGCATTGCATTTCTCAGTCAGTGGCACCTGAATAAGGACAAAAGGGCAGACACCAGAGCAGTCACCTTCCATCTTCCTTTGCATGAAGGATGGGTGGCAGCTGTAACCTTGTGCGCTGACCCTTCTGCTCTAGGGACTTGTTATGATAGATTTGCAAGGTGCTCTTTATTTTCTAGGGTTTCTTTTTAGAAAGTGCAGGCAGGGAGGTAGAACTGAGTCTAAGATCTGGTATATTTTATCAGAGTTATTACCTGTGGATTTAAATGTGTTAAACAGCGATAAAGGAGATTCTTTTGTTCACCGCTCAGTTGCCTCTCTCAGAGCTTTGATCAAAAGTTTTAGGGAGCAAGTTAGTAGATTTTTCTTAACAAAGCACATTGTATCCTTCACGTGTAACCTGGTATCTTTTCTCATCAGCAACGTTTCTCAGTTAGAATTTGTGATGGATTGGATAATTGCATTTTTTTCTCTAACAAGATTGACACAGTGGAGATGACAACTTGGCCTTTTTTTTCCCAGAACAGTCCAAGCCTTTGGACCCAAATCATCTTTATATGGATGCACTTTCTGCAAATCAAAGTCAGGGTTCTGTGAGGCTTTCAGGATCCCTGACAGCTGCTGGAGACCTCAGCTGTCTTTCTGATGTGCATGCCCCATGCAGTGTGTTGTACCATATTTACAGGTTCATAAGCACTGTGAGTCCCAACTCTGATGGACAGAAAGGTGAACTCTTGACTGATTTATACAAGCCAGCTTTTCAGGCTGTGAACTTCCCGTGATCTTCAAGGGAAGTGTTCTGTGGAGAGTTGAGATCTCCATGTAGCTGGTCTAGCAGCTTTGTGAACACAGTCAACCTTTGCCTTTATTAGCAGAATAGTAGTTATCTCCACACGGTAGCTTTCACGTTGTATTTTGTAATTCACTTTTGGTAGGAGGGCCTGTTAGGCACGACTCAGCTCAGTCATTGTCTCTCTGTACCCATTGCATCTAGCTGTGGAGGACAGCCCCAGTCTGGACCATGCGCTCTGACACATTTCTTCTAGCTTCAGGGTCTTCTCCAGGTACTTTGAGTGACTGGTCTTATTACTGTTTTACCTTTTTCTGATGTTCTCAAAATTTCCTGGCTTCCAGGTCTTTTATTTTTCCTCATCTTTCAGTAATTCATATTAGAGGTAAGAGAGCAGTGGTTGTTGTAGACTGTGGACCCAGGCTCCTAGTCTCAAAAGAATCCCATTCGTCAGAGAAAACAAAAGCTGTGCTTCCCTTGCAGGACAGCAAAAGGGCTGAGCTGAGCAATTCTGCTCATTAGGTCTGTGACTTGCTTCATCTCCCTCCCATACAATTATTCGCAGAGAGAAAAACTCCCGTTGCATATTTTTGTTCACATCAACCAAGCTTGAGGACTTGGTCTAGAAAGATTAGACTCGTGTTCTGTGTTTCCTGCCAAGATGCTGCAATCCACTGGAGATAAAATTAATTCCTTTTTGCTGAGTGAGAATCCAAAGCTATTTATTAATAAGTAAAAGAAAATGCCAGATCTTTCTCCTTCTCATCTCGTATGTGTGGGCACGTGAAGGGTACTCATCCTGCTTTTGACCCTCCATTCCCTCTTTCCAAGGGACATTTTGTAGAAATCAGCATTAGAATCATCAAGTTTCTGAAACCAGGTGTGACAGAATAGGCTTTAGTTTAAATGTCTTTTAATTTAAAGTCATTTATGCTTTCCAGTTTTCAATTTGAACAGTAATGAGGAGATTTTCAGGTATACCAGAAGAGTTAGTCTCTCAACTCCTGTTGGCTTTTACTGGTGGGATATGAAGAGCAAGCTGTGCTGTTGTCCTTGAAAGATCTCTTTGTGAATGTCTAGCATTTTGTGATGAGTTGGTGTTTCTCTCCAGGAGTCTTTGAAGCTAGTATTTTCTTGGATCCTTCTTACCAGAATTACCAAGCAAGGCTTTATATTCAAATATTTAAAAGATTGTAATTGCTTTAATTAAAAAAAAAACATGCACGTACCTGCATTTGATTTATATTACAAATACCTGTATTATCAGGTTGTATTTGCCAGAGTAAATACCTGAAAGGTTTTAAGAACCTCATTACATTGAAGCTCATGGACTGAGCTGGCCTGTTTCGCAGGTTTCACAAGGTTTTGTCCTATCTCCCTATGTGTGTGCATGTTTATATGGGTGTATATATGTCCTTGTGTTTACCCTACCAGAAAGCTAGCAGCCTGAAGAGCTGTAGTCATCTGTGCTGTGGAAAAATACCCATTGCCATGTTTCCTGGAATTCCTGCAAACACTGGTGAAATTGCCTTGAATTGTAGGAAGAGGTTTGGTCTGCTCCTATGGATGCAATCTCAGTCTCTTCTGTGCAAACTAAAGCAAGGTGGAAAACTTCACTCCAAATGAGAGCCAGGCTTGGAGTCACCATCCCTTTCTGCCCAGGCATATGTGTCCTCCGGTAGCGTCACACGCTGTCACCTGAGAATCGCTGGCATGACTAAGGAGTGTGCAGGTGATCGTCTGCTACCTTGAAATTTAATTTTAGTTTTTTCCCCTGTATGGGGTTATATTGGTTTCTTACACTCCCACTTAAAAATGCATGTTGGGAGTAAACACAAGGTAGGTGACAGCATTTTCTAACCTGTTCTGTAAGGGATTTTATGCCCACTATTCTGTAGGGGTTTTAATGCACACTGTTGAACAATATATCGTATCACATATGCACTTTAGCATTTATTTGTACAGCTGTATGTAATGGTTCATCAAAATGCATCATGTTGGGGGGAGTTTTTGCTTGTGTCACCACGTGAGTTGGGGACCAGTGTAAGCCAAACTCATTTCAGGAGCCAAGGTCAAGGCAGGCACTCTTGAACTAAGCCTAACTTCAGAAAATCTCGGGAATTCAGAAGTTAAATTTCACTGAGAAGTAAGTTAAGTAAATTTAATAAAGGGCAAATACTTTTTTCCCCAGAACAGTATAACAGTCCAGCTGTATGTGCTTTAAACGTGAAAATAGCAGGGGAGGCTCTAAATAGGAGAGGTGACAGATAAAGCTGGCAGGACAGGAAAGGGAGTGGGAAGGTGGGAGCCTCTTTTTGCTCACCTTTGTCCAAGGAATGGTGCAGTAGTGGAGGGTCTCACTGGGTGTGTGATGGGGGTCGGAAGATATATGTGTAAAATCTGGAAAGAGCCTTCAGCTCTGAGCGCAAAAAAGCCATCTTTGTTTGAAAGTGGTCTTGGGAAGAAGCAGAGCAAACAACACTATCATAATGCATCTTCTCTTCCTTGGCGTGCAGTTGTCACGAGAGATTTGTAACTCTTTTCTTGGTTCATTGTTCCCCAGCTAGTGTGTATTCTCCATTCAGTAGTGCCAGAATTAAGATGAAGCCTGCCCGTTTCAATAAGGTGGCTTTGTTGTCCAAATGGCAGCACTTGTATAGAAATTGGATTGACTCCAGCAGAGCTTGCACGATACACTGCAAAACTGTTGTCATACGATCCTTTTTATTACTAAGAAAAAGCCTGTTCTCAAAAAAATGGACTAGACCTCTTTTTTTTCTGTTTTGTTAGGGAGGGGGAAAAATCACCGTAAAATTCTTTCTATTAATAATAAAATGCAAATTTGAAAACTATGCTTAATGTGTGAGTGAAATAAAGAGACTGGATTAAGTAAAGTGGCATTAATGTAGAAATATGATAGAGCCACATCTACTTCATTTTATGTATTAGGGGCTGTGATTAATCTACTCACAGGTCTAAGTAAGCATGTACTGTTCAACCTTAGCAAGAAGGGATGGGAGGTGATGGCACAACGGGGAGGGGAGAGATGTTGGAGTGATAAAAAGTACAGCTGCAGTGTCCGAAAAGTATGGTTCTCTCACCTACCTTCTGCATTTCCTTGAGATGCGGGAAAAAGGCAGCTTGCTCTAAACAAGCTGTTTGGAAGAGCAAGCGTTTCTTGGTGCTCTGTGTTCGTGTAGCACCCAGCACTGGGAGTCTCTCGTCCAGGCCAGCCACAAGGGAGGACGCATCCTTATGAGAAAGACATGCACTGCTAATGTCTTCTAGCGCTAATAATGGAAATTGCTGTTCCAACTCAAAGTATTTTATTCTCTAAGGATTTTTTTCTTCTCCATTCTGGAATGGAGCATCTGTAAAGGGAGCACTTCTTATCAGCTAGGGTCCAGGTGTTGGATTTGAGAAGAGAATTTTCCTCCCTTTATTCTTGGTTTTTTTCCAGTCGAGCAGCAGAAAATAGCTGAACACATTTTGTTATGACTGTTGATACTATTTGTTAACCATGAAATTTTACTTAAAAAATTGTGTTTTAACAGTAGGGTAATGTGAGGAGGAATTGCCTTAGGTCTAGATGAGTTTTATAAAGCGCCTTTTTTAAAATTTTTGATTTATTAATGCACTTTTGTTGTGATAAGAAGCCTCATTTTGCAATGCTTTGTGATTTATGAACTGTTTCTTCTTTAGCTTGTCTTTTGCAGCAATGTGATAGTATTTGTATAGGTTTTGATGGTTACAAAATGTAATTGAGTTCCTAGCACATATAGAATAGAATTAATATATTTTAAAGCTGGAGGGACCCATTATGCTCCTGGTATGATGTCTGTGTGACATACGGGACATCAAATTTCATCTAATAATTCCTGCATAAAGGATGTGAATTCTGGCTGAGCTCGAGGTTACTTTTAAGGCATCCAGTTCTGATTTAAAGACTTAAGATGGTAAAGCTTTTGGAATTCTTTTTCCCAGTGGTTAATTATCTTCATTTTTTTTACTTTTGTTATAAGAAGTTTGATACTTCTTTTCCTCTCTGAATTTGTCAAGCCACTGTTTGGGTTTTTTTGTATTATATTTTTGTGTGGTAACATCAGCTGATGTCTGATATCAGAGACCTTTGCACAGGGAAGGTACAAATGACCAGGTGTTCTGTTAGATAAACTGAATCCTTGGACTCCTCCTGCTCCACCTGAAAGTTGTATCTTTTAGGGCTTTACTCTCGTAGTCCTTCGCTTTTCTTAATAAAATTTATGTAAGTATTGCTACTTCAATACATCCTGAAATGTGCTTGCAAACACACTTCACAGTATTTGAGTCTCTTTGCTTGCTCCACAGCATCTAACTGGAGTCTCCATTAAAGTTCACTTCTATTAGAAGCTTTCTCCTACTAATAAATGTTTTAGTCAATATCAGGGTTTGTAAGGGTTTTGATTTTTTTTTCTTCTTTTAATTGAATTTACTTTGTGAGTTTTTGTTTGTTTAGCATTGTAATTGAATGTATTTCTTATGCCAGAGTTCCAAAATCCCAACTTGCCTCTCTAGACCTCTTTGTAGGGAAAGATAGCTTTCTTTACCTACCCAAATAGGTAAAGTGTTTTGTTTTAAGTGAAAAATAATGTGGGTCTTCCATTCTCTATTCTTGATCCATTTCCCTATTTTGTTCTGCATGTGATGAAGAATTTGGGCTTTTGTAGATGCAGGATCTGCAGCTCTTCTGAAGCCACTGGAGCGCCAGTCTCCGTTTTCTGCTGCTTTTTGTTTGCCTGTTACTTTGCACAGCAAGTTTCAGGGAGAAGCAGCACTGAAGCTGCTACTTCTTGAAGGGAAGAAGGGAAATGGTGAGTTCCAGCATTGCAGAGCCACTTGCAGGAGACTAAAAGCCCTTTTACCACAGAGGTCAGCAGCATTTTGGGAACCTTTTCTGCCTGCATGAGGGTGTAAAAAAAGGTAGTATAATGTGATTTTTTTTTCAGACATTAAAGAGGGAGCTGCTATTTGCGTTGTACTTGGCTTCTGTTCCTTGAAGGTTAGCCATGGAGAGGGAGGTGCTTGTATCCACAGATGGTTATGGCACTGTCTCCACGCAGGGAAGGGCACAGACGTCTTCTCTCAATGGCAGGCCGCTGGAAGCTCCATGACAATTTTGGTTTGCTTCTGTGTAAATCCAAATCCACAGCTTTCCAAGTACGTGGCACAGGGGAGGTTACTACGGGTCACTTAGCAGTTTCCAAGTTTGGTGCAGCTGCTGTGTAGTGCTTATTAAGGGGACGGGAATATAACAGGTAAGCCAAGTAAATGGATTAGCTGTAAGCAGTCCTATTGTTGGCACCGCCTGGAGATAGGTTGTGAACCAGGCAGGCATGTCTTGCAAGCGATATTCTTTCATCCCCCGATTACAGAGGAGCAGCATAAATAGAGTGGCCTACATTGAAATGATTCCTGGAGGAAAGAGGCATTTAAAGCCAAGGATGGTTACGGGTAGTCGGAGCAAACTGTTCAAACAGAATACCATTTCCAAGAAGGAGGGGAGGGGAGAGGGGAAGGAGCATTAAGCCGAGTGTCTCTCTGTCCATCTCTGTCTGAATGCCTGAAATGTTAGGGACAAATGATTCCTTCGAGGCATGCAGCACTGCTGTCATCTTTAGAACCTTTGTGGAGCAGCTTTTACCTTTATTTTTAGTGGTTGGCTACTGTTGGCTTGAGGGGGAGTTAAGAGAGGAAGGTCGCTAAAGACGATGCCTTTGTGTTTTATCAACAAGAATGGTTGTGGGGAGTAGAAGCATTGTCCACATGCAATGGTGCATATCGACATGTTTAGAGAAAGCATTTGCTCCAGCACAGGGATTGCTAATAAAAGTCATGGTTTGTGCTTTTGTGCCTGTGCTTTTGTACCCTGTCTAAGAAGGCTATTTGACTTTGGAGTCTGCTTACCCCAAGTACAAGAGAACATGGCTTGCCTGTGCCAGCTGGGCAGGTGGGATGCCCACCCACGCTGTGCAGTGGCATCTGGGGGCTGCATGGAATGGGAATGCCAGCTGGTGTTTGACCCCAGGCAGAGCCCCGGCTCTGGAGGGTGAGCTCGCCGTTCCCCTGCTCTGTGGCTTCCTTTTCAGCAGAGTGGCTAGCACTGATCAGTTCTCACTGAGGCGTGAGGGGTGGTGTGTTTTTGGTGGTGTGTTTTCGGTGGTGTGTTTTCGGTGTCTCTCCCCCCAATCCTGGCAAGGTTTACAGCATTGCAAGTGCTTGACAGCGTGGTTTGTTGGGATCAAAGGAGTGCAGGAGGCTTAAGGTTGTATATTTGTGTGGTTTTTTATTACTATCGTCACTGAAGTTGTCTAAGATTACTCAAACTGAAAAGCTCGGGCAAAACAGTTGCCTCCACAGTTTTCCTTACTGTGCCTGCTGCACTCCAGGCTTCTTTCAGGGTGAAGCAGTGTTACCTGGGGCTGCTTCCCACCATCAGCTCCTCCAGGTGTTACTGCAATGGCTGTGTGTCCAAGCTGCTCTCTGCAGGCAAGGAGAGCTCACAACACAGCTCACACCTGCTGGGTTGAATCGTTCTCTTGAGGAAACTTGCTCTACTCCCCATCTTTCCATTATAGCACTTAGGTACCACAGGTGCCTAAATTTGGTCTCTTTAGGTCAGAAAAAGACACTGTCCCAATCCTAGCATCAGTCTAGGCTTTCTACCTGGGTATAAACAAGCCCTTTCAGGTGGGATAAAGGGGACTTCAGATACAGAAGAGGTTCTGGGCAGTTCCTGTCCTACCCTTGTTCTCGTCAACCTCATTCTGTCCTTTTTTCTCTTTTTTTTCTCCTTCAATTTTATTAAGCTAATTGGATTTTGAGCTGATAGCAAGTCTTTGATGAAGATAGAAGGACATTTTCTATTATGTGCATTAAAGTAACCTGTAAGGTAAATGTCGTACATGCAGACTACGTTGTTTAAATTGTCCTGCTGTTTCTGCCAGGTGGAGTTGCAGGAATTAACACAGTTTTATCACTTAGAAACAATCTTTCACTATCTGCAGGCAAAAAAAACCAAATACACGGGGAGACAGAATGAAAAGTCAGGTGGTTTGTATCTGGAGACTAAGGCTGTTGATAGAACATTCTTCCTCTGTACTTGGCACTGGTGAGGCCACACCTCAAATCCTGTGTTCAGTTCTGGGCACCTCACTGCAAGGAAGACATTGAGGTGCTGGAGCGAGTCCAGAGAAGGGCAGTGAAGCTGGTGAAGGGTCTGGAGCACAAGTCCTGTGAGCAGCAACTGAGGGATCTGGGATTGTTTAGCCTGGAGAAAAGGAGGCTCAGGGGTGACTTTAGTGCTCTCTACAGCTCCCTGAAAGGAGATGGCAGCCCGATGGGGTTGGTCTCTTCTCCCAGGCAACCAGCAATAGGATGAGAGGAAATGGCCTCAAGCTGTGCCAGGGGAGGTTTAGTTTGGACATAAGAAGGAATTTCTTCACAGAAGTGGTGATTAGAAATTGGAATGGGCTGCCCAAGGAGGTGATGGAGTCACCATCCCTGGAGGTGCTTAAGGAAAGACTGGATGTGGCACTTAGTGTCATGGTCTAGTTGACAAGGTGGTGTTAGGTCATAGGTTGGACTCGATGATCTCAAAGGTCTTTTCCAGCCTAATAGATTCTGTGATTCTGTGTAACATGTTAAGTGTTAAAGGATTGCAGGGACAGCTTCCCTCTGGGACTTGTCATCTCCCCGCTGTAAACCTGCTATATCAGATGTGTATGTGTTGGAAATACAGCAGTCTTTTAGAAAAAAAATTGACTTTAAGCAATTGGTCTAAATAGGAATACTTATTTTCTGATGTGTTTGATTTTAAATCTTTGTAAATATCCACAGGGATCATTTCCCCCTCAAAAGTAATGGTTTTTTTCCATGTGAGGTAGTATACAGTTATACCAAAGTGCATTAATTTTTAGCATAGCATGGAGATCATGCAATTTGAGTGTGTCCAATTTTCACTTGAGTTTTTTATTTAAAGGATTTCTATTAATGCAGATCTTCAAATATCATACAACACTGTCTGCAAATAGAGGCATGAAATCACTGTAATGTGGAGATCCCTGCAATTCTCCAGTGAGGCTGAAGAGCTTTCTTGGTGCCTTGCAGCAGGTCAGAGGAAACTACTTCAGCTGCGTTCTTCTGCTGCCATTTCTGTGATTGCTTCCACCGTAGGAATGATAAAGTGATATTTCACATAACTTTGTTCTTTTGGCAGTTCTTCACAGAGAACTTTGCAAGGCAGCAATGATCCATTTGAGCTCCACTTCAAGCACTGAGGGTGTCACAGAGTGGGTACATGCCATCACTTTTGGTCTCATTTTATGTGAAGAACTGATGAGTTTCATTTCAGGAATGTTAATTGAGCCATTTGAGTTGAGGTATGAGCTCTTCGCATAACTGCCTTCCATTGAGGGAGTGAATTCACATGACTCTTGGGCCTACCCCTGCTGCCTTGTGTTGTTTCATTTTTTCACCACAGCCCTGCTCCTAGTTTATTCCATAATCTAGATTATGGCCAAGGGCAAGACCTACATAAGCATATGGTGCACATAGCACGTTGCATTATCTGAAGTCATGAGGGTGTGATTAATGGGCTTAGGGTTTTAATTTGGCCTGTCTTACTCTCGTGTCTCTTTCCAGTGAGGTTGCAAAGCCTGACCAGCGACTGCGACTGCAGGGTGCGTGCACCAAGTGGTGAGGTGACACTTGTTTCCTTGAAGTGCTGGGCAGCTGCTGGAGGTAAACCTCTGCTGCCAGGAGCGGGGGTGAGCTTGCTTCAAACTGGCCGACCTGGTTTGGGTGGCACTGCTTTGCCAGATCCGAATGTCTCAGGGCAGTTTGGTCCCAGCTGTCTGAGCGCCACTGGAAAGAGTGGGTGATCTCATTCATGGGTCATGTCAAATGATGTTTCAGGTGTTGCTTGGCCTTGTGGAGTGGTGTAGATGCCTCAGGTTTGTAGCGGGCAGCTGCTTCTGGTGTACTTTCTATGATGGGGTTCAACAGATGTGTGGGTCCTGCCAGAGAAGAGCTCATACAAGCTGGACCAGAACTCTGACCTGCCTTGTGAATTTGCGATCTAGAGTGTGAAGGTTGTACCTTCATCCTCAAATTTAGAGCATGAAATGGTTTGTTAGTGCAATACTTGGCTGTCCAGGAAAAATATCTTGGGTGTCTGTCCTGCACACACGGCAAGAGGCACTGGCTGGCCTGTCAGCTCACCGTGCTAGACAGGCAGGGGCTCCCTGCTGTGTGGCACAGTGGGAGAGGATGAGTAGATCAAAGCAGCAGGTGCAGAGGCTCCTGTATCTACACTATATTCAAACTGAGCATTTTATTCCAGACTAGATTTTGTCTTTTGGACCAAATGTCTCTGCTGTATGTGTGGGTTGAACCTGCCCAAAGCACTACTTGTTTCATGTACTTCAATCTTAATTCAGAGATGTTAAGGCATTTGGTGCGTCTCTGGACCTGAATTTCCTTTTTAGCTTTTTCTGAAAGGAATTTCATTTGGGCCCAGCAGAGCCACCCTGTGAACAAAGCCAGCTTGCAATGGGAGGCGTGGTTATGGGGGTTGCTTCAGAACTGCTTCAGACCACCCTCTCGTGTGGACACAGCCGGGGGGATCCTAGCTGGAGGTCTGAGAAACCCAGGGTTCCTTTGCATCTGTGGTACCAAAGGGAGCCATGTGGCTTATGGGAAGCCACTGCACCTCAGGCTGCCCCATCTGCCTCAGGTAGGGTGATGTGAGCTCTCCAGGTGAAACCTGCTTTGTCACAGCTGAACACACCCTGGCTGCTGGGGTTCTCGTAAACACTGCATGTGCCTTGTGGTGGGAGTTGGGGACCTTGCACTGCCTTCGTCTTGCATGTTGTTGCCTTTGCTACTTTCACAGCGAACCCCACACTTCATTCATAAAATAATCTTGAATGCATAGCAATGGGGCATGGTTGTCAGCCTTGATGATCTTTCAAAGACTTGTACTTACTTGTAATAAGACATCTTAGAAGGAAAAGAGGCGAAGCTTCAGTTTACAGCCAGCTTGCTTAAGGTAGTGAAATTAACTTAGAGATAAAAAAATTGAAGTTGTATCTCTTTTATCCGTGGTGTGGTGTTCAAACAAACTAAATTAGAAGCTTTGTTTGTGGACTGGTAGTCAGAATTCTAAGTTTTTATTTATCTTGGAAAGATCTAATAGTTTGTTTTTAGTAATAACAATTCTGCTAATTTTTACGTTAGACAGTCAAATGTTGTTGGCTTAGATATCTGTGTCCTTCAGAACTGCTGTTTTTAATTTTTGGATTTGGAACAAACCCAGCATCCTAAGTTTAAAGCAAAACTTTTCTCAGCAGGTTGAGACAAAAAAGAAAGCGATTGTATCACAGAATATATGCACTTAACAGCTGAGGTTTTTGATTCCATGGTTACAACAACAAAACAAAAAAGCCGCACACATATAGCCAGTCGGTGATTTTATTGTTCGAATCGGATGGCCTTTCTTAAAATGAATTTTAATGGACAAGAAAGAAAGAATGTATTGCTGTACTTGTGCAACTGAAGTTTATGAAATAGGATTGGAAAAATACACAGAATAATTGGGCACATCCTGTACTTAGTGAATCACCAAGCTAGCGCAATAAACATTGCTGCGTTTGGGAATTTAGATCTATACCCTGCTTTTGCCAAGAACAATGGGAATTGCTTGGGATCACAGGCCACCTGAACTATTTCTTGTGCAAAGTTTTTTTTTTTCTTCGGGTATTCCATGTTCTGAGGTAATTTCTGGTTTCATAAAATAGGTGTTAGTCCAGTTCTGTGACACCTTAGACTGACTCACTGGGACCTAGGAGACAAACTAGGAGCTGTACGTGGCAGGACCTCTGCAGACACTGGTATTGGTAAAGGAAAAAGATTCCTGAGCAGCAAACTATGCAGTCTAACTAATGTCTTCCTTCAGAGAAACAGTCTTTTGTCTTCAAAAGTAAAAACAAAAGCTACAGACACTTGATAGTTTCAATCTTGTTTGCCAGATAAGAGGGATAAACTTATGAACATGTTTAAGAAATTACTAAGTTTCCAGAAAACAGGCGGTTACTTAAGGGGCATGAGAACCATTACGAAGCCAGAAACAAATACAACATCCAAATCTGCTCTTGAATACACACGTGGCTCTTGCAAATTATGAGAGCTGCACAAGCACAGGCTTAATGGAATCCTGATGGAAACCATCCAGGGCTGGAGTCTGGCTCCTGGTGAAATTAGGACTGCTGTCTGGCTAGGACTGAAGTTTGGGTCTCAGGCAAACTGATGGAGATGTTTTCTTCCCTCAAGAAAATATGTGTTTAGTCGTCAGCCAGAAAGACAGGATGGCTTGTATGCAAGGCTTTTGTAGCATTGCTTAGTGTGAGCTCTGGACTTCTTCCATCTTATTTACTTACCCAAAACACGATCATCCTTTTAAGGAGAAACTTTATTGTTTTTCCCAGTAGCAGAGGGAGTGAACCGAGTGTATACTGAACACTGTGCTCCCGTTGTTTCACCCTGTGAGGACAACAGCCATCCAGGAGGTACAAACATCCTGCATTTCTGATACCACTGAGCTGAATGGCAGAATTTGTATTCAGCCAAACCAACCAGTAGTTTCTTCAAGTGTCTGCAAATGTGCATTGATAAGTCCCCAAAGGGTCTTTTTCAGCTCTGCTCCATATGAGGAACAAGAGCCAAGAAAGGAGGAATAGGCTGGAAAAGTCTCACTAGCCTCAGAGTAGTATTTCTGAGTAGTACTTGAAGTAGTGGGACAGACAGAAAGAAATGGTATTACTGAAATTTCTACGTTAGCACAATTTATGGATGTTAAAATTTAAAAGCATAGCCTTTTTTGTTAAAGGTGTAGCTTCTCTTGGGGGTAGAGAGAAATGGGTTCAGCCAGCAGAAAGCGTTCCCTGGTCTTCTCGCCCTCCTGGATAAACACCACTAAAGGTTCAGGACGTTTCTCAGGAGGGGAAATCAATTTTCTGCACTCCTCAGTTCAATGCAGATGCAGCTGTGGCCATACAGTAAGTGACTCTGTGGCCATCTTTTTAGTGATGAAACTATTATGTGCTACACTGCCCATTCAGGCATTTTGGTTTCTAATTCTCTACCCTTAGCTCCCAGAAATATGAATAACGACACTTTTACCGGAGAGGTGGAAATGCTCCCTGAGACACACCACCAGGGTAGGATGTGCTGTTGGTTGATGCTGTGGATAGTATTAGGGATACGGGAGCATAATTGGCTTGAACTTCTGCTCACCCCTAGACTTAAATCCAAAGCTTTTTTATCAGGTTCAGATAAGGTCCCTACCTCTATTTGACTCCCATTAGAGCTCTGTCCTTCTGTGTAGTTGCTGGTGGTGTCTCTTCCATTCTGTTTGGGGTTTCAGGTGGGAATGCCAGCATGTTGTGGATGCAATAGTTGAACCCTGGCCTACAAAACCCAGCCAGCTCAGGTGATAAGGAAAGGCAGCTTATTACTCCAAGAGCTGCCTTTCCCACATCAGATAGATTTGCATCAGGCATTGCATGAATCAGATGTTCATCTTCATTACCACAAAATACAGCAAGGAAAATCCCATTTCTGAAAGTCTTTCTACTGTACACAGATCCAGATGTATAGCACTGCTCTGTGCACAGCAAACGGGACTCGTATGTATTTTATTAATGTAAGTGTAATGTAATTATTCTCTTGTCCATCTGGCAGGTGGTGTTTTCATTAAGAAGTGAATAATCTAAGCTATAGGCTCTGTAGAGGGGGATGAGTATGGAGGAGATTCAGGTCATCTGCTGTGGGACCATAAATAGAAGCTAACAAGGGAGCCCTTGCTGTCCTTGTCCACTAAAACTGAAAATCTGTTGCTTTTATTTTTCCTTTAGCAGACTGCTTGCAGGCTTAGAAGCTGGTCTATTAGTGAAAACTTTTCACCATCATGCAGTTTAATTCCTCGTTTATGGTAGTGGCTGGAGGCACAGTGTGAAAAAATAGGTGTTATATAAGAGAAAAAAGACGAAGTCCTTATATAAACCACTATGCATAGGAAGATAAGATTAAAATCACACTTGTGGAGGTGCCTGGTGTGTCTCTGGGCGTGACATACTGATTGAAAAAGAAACTTAGATTACTTAAGGGTTTTTATTCATGTAGAAGGTCCCGATTATAAAAACAAATGAAAACACACAGAGAAGAGCAACAAGCCTGAGCCATCCTCCAAAAAAAAAAAGTTTTGGGAAGAGTATTGTGTGTAGCTTTCTAAAGGAAATCTGGTTGCTCTCTGACCATCTGTGTGGCATCTTCTGTTTTCCAGACAAAGTTTTCTGATGTCCACATGGAAACGGGAGCAATTTCCTCTTTCCATGTCCTAGCAAGACTTTTCTTGGCACAGCACAAGGCCTAGTTTGAGTTTTGCCCTGGAAAGATATAAATATCCTGGCCCTGTCCCAGGAACATTCAAGCAAGGATTAGGTTTTATTTTTTATCTGGTAACATTCAGAGAAACCTATCAGGTTGACCACGCTGGGAGGGGTTTTCATTTACTAAAGCTTGTAAATAAAGGAGAAAACTGAGCTTTAAAAAATTTACTATTATTTTTAATCTGTAATTTTAAATCTAGAAGGGGATCCTGAAATAGTGCTGAGCATCATTCCTTCATGTGTGGTGTAGGCATCACCAGGCAGAAGGTTAGAGATTGTCGCTGCCCTTTTGTGAAGGTGCAGATTTCCATTCTGACAGGCTCGTTCTTTCACGGAGGATCCTGCTTATTTTCCTTCCCAATAAAACTCAGGTTCGGTCGCTGTTCAGCCAGGGTGGAACACGGAGGCTGTCACGCCACCACTTCCAAGGAAACACCTCCTAGGGTGTTCATTACCCTGGCTGCAGATAATGGGAAACTGAAAACAAACCTGAGCAACAGCCCCTTGAAAACAGCTTTAGAGGCTGGGTGCCAAACTGTTTAGTGCTATCTGGAGGTGCTAGTGTGTCTCTTCTCATTATGGGTGCTGCTGAGCCTCTTTCTTTTGTGTGGGCACTGAGAATACTTGAAAGGAGATATTTAACTACTGCACAACTTACTCAGTACAAGGAGCAATGGGAGTAGGGACAGCAAATACAGCATCCCAGGCAAATGGTGAGGTAGAGCTTTGCCAGGCTGTAATAAAGCATGGGTAAGCCTTTGTCAGACATGCTTTTTTCTCTCTATTTAAAGAAGTTATTTATCCCTCTGACTTCATGAAGTGTTATCTGGAAAGGTTCACTGTGCAGATCAGTCTTTACCCTAAGCCTCTGCTTAGAGGGGGTTCCTTGTGTTCTGCAGGAGTCAGTGATCTCAATGTTTTGTGGTTTCAAGCGAGAATTCGCTTCTCTGAATGCATCAAGCCTCAGTCATTTGTATATGTGTGTGAAGGTCAGTGGGCTTCTCCCATACCCGATTGTAAATCCTGTCACTAAATCAATTTCTTTTAATTAAAAAAATGTGCTGCTCTTCAGAAGAAGTGCACCCTTTCATCTGGACAAAATCCATTATATCCCAACACAAATATGATAGCCGTAAGCTCTCTGCTAGTCTCATGTTGGCTGCTTGTCTCAGCTGGTACATTGGAGGTTTGGAAATCTTGGTGGTCAGAGGGGGGCTGTGTTTTCCCTTCCTTTGAAGGAAATGACTGTTGTTATTACTCTGACATCACCTAACTTTCCAGCTTTAGAAGCAGAAAGTGTTAATACCAGGAAACAAGTAGCCACACCAACAGGTGAGAGACATTCAAGCCTCGTTCTTGCTCCCTGTGGCGCTTGCACCAGAAGTATGGACAAGTCTGTCACAAGGGCTAAGAGCAGTCCAGGACTTCACATTCATTTAGTAATTCCCTTGGGGTTATACTCTTAGATGACTTAATGACTTAGTGTATAGCCCGTCTGGAAGATAAGCAGGCATAATTCATTGCAGGCAGGTCGTTCATCCTTTGAGATAACCAGCAACTACATGCCATAGGGAGCAGGGAGATAAAGACACTAGGCATCAGCAGCTGTAGTTCAAGGTTTCAACCCTTCCACCTCCTTCTGTGACCCAGAAGTCATTTGCAGTTGATAATTCAGTCATTTGCTTTCTTTAGAGAGAAATACACTGGCAGTGGTTGGCTGAAGTGAGTGCATTTTCCATTCTGCCCGTGCCTTTCAACACAGCCACAGCATAGCTCTACTGGGAAGAAGGCATTCTTGTATCGCTTAGAGGCTTTAGGGCTGAGTTAAATGCTGGTTTTGAAAACTTACTGTAAATTGATTCCAGTTTTTCTGGTGTTATTTAAATGGCGACTGTTCATGTACTGCTTGGGATGCTTACCTATTGTTAATTTTAAGTTTCAGTGCAAGTGAAGCTTTAAGGGGTCCAGTTTATGTGTTAGGTCCAAAATGAGGCACAAGGAGAGAAAGAGTGTGTATATTACATAATATACGCATAATATATACATAATATATTTGTTGATTTTCCTGTAAAAAGACATTTACTTTCAGTATCAGCAGGTACATTTTTAAATCGAACAAGTCCCACAAAACCATGCTGCTCCTAAGCCAACAAATATTAGAATCAAACATATGACTTGTCCCTAGTTAATATTCCCTCCTCCAAAAAATTTGTAGTCTGTAAACAGCAATCTACATCTTGAGATCTCTTGCATGCAAAGATAAATTATTGTCTCAGTGGGTACTTTCTGATGACTAGCTCTCAGTAAAACATTTTTATCTTGTCTGCGTGCACAGCAAAAGAAATAACAAATACAAGGCTTTTGATATGGTCATGTGATGGCCACAATGTGATTCACAGTCTGTGATGTTGCTTTATTTAAGTGGGAAGGGAGGGACAGAAGGAAAAGTCTATTTTTGTATGTTTGTTTTCTAATTACTTGGGCTGTTTTTTCTTTGACTCAGCAACTCTGAAGAGTACATACTGTACTACAGTAACCAGCGGTCAGGGCTGGGAAGTGGAACGATGGTGATAATAGAAGTAAATATCCTGCATTCTCAGAGGGATTAGGAGGAGATGGAGGAATTAGTCTCGTTATGGTTTGGTGTGGTGTCACAATCCCTCTCTGCATCAGTGCTATCCTGTATGTAATCTTTCAATCTGTATTTCTCAAGTGAAGTACTGAGAACAACCAAGTAATCAGAATAGTTTCATTTTCACGTTATTTTTTTAATTTATGAAACCCACGTGTTTAGATGATGAAAGCATTCACCTTGCACAAGAAACCATGCAGCAAACAAAATGGGAGTATTGTTTTCAGTATTCCACTTGACCAATACGGTGCTTATGGCCTGTCTGGAGTGTGTCTTAAGAACAGAGAGGAGAGTGATTTTGACTGACATGAAAAAATTTGATAATTGACATGAAAAAATTTGGTTGACATGGAATACCCCCTACCTTGTGATGCTTTCCTGTCAGTCTGCATACTACACAGCAAGAGTTGTACTCATCATGGCACACCATGTCACTCAAAGTGGTTTGGGTGAGCCCTTACTACTTTTAAAGGCATTAAATTACATTTGTGATTTCAAATAATGAAAACACTCAAGGCTGTAATGGATTACAGGTGATTCTGTCTGCAAAGGGAAGAAGTGCAGCCTGTGGACTGCTTTGTGCAGGAAGGGATCCTCACTAAAGCACTTGTCATCTTCATGTTCTGTGTCAACCTGCTCCGTTAATGCAGGACATTCACATGTCAGCATATGTTAAATACAAGACTTTCTGGCTCCTTAGGGGAACAGCCTCACTTTAGTGAGAGCTGTTCATTAGAGTTAGTTGGGTGTAAATTTTAAGCAGGATGTGAATTTTAAGCAGGATATCCAGGCAGAGGAGCTGGTGTTGATGGTCACTGGGGAGAAAATTCCAGAGACAGTCTTTCAAGATGCATGGCCTCTCAAGAACTGGGAATTGAAAACTACTTTTTACTCTATCTCATGGGCTAAAAAGCCCTGCAAAATACATTCTTCCTCTTTGCAACGTGCTTTTCTGAGAAGTCGCAAGTGATGAGGAGGCTTTGTGGAAAGGCAGTAGGCTTCTTGCACAGGTAGCAGCTCCTATCTGGTTCCTTTCCAGAGGCTGCTGCTATGGATTTTTAATGCTTTATTCCATGCTCTTGCTTCCAGTGCTCATCACAGTACTGAAAAACCTAAATATGCTCTCTTGCAGCCTTTAATTATGTGATAAAAACCATGTCCAATTTAAAGCCTGTTCTTTTACCAGAGAGGGTTACCTGAGGATGGCATTCACTTGCGAAGAAACAGGACTTCACACCTGCTGTTGATGACCTGCCCTCCTTCTCTGTTCTTTACTGTATTTTTTTCATTTCTCTGGTGATTGTAATTGCACTAAATGCATTTGATAATACGAAGTGACCTATTTTGTGCACAGTTCAGCCGATTCTGCAGTTGCCTGTAGGGTTTCCTAGCAATGTTCTTCAGCTGCTCCTTGGCTTATAAAAGCCTGATAAGTTAGGCATGGGCAGCACAACATACTTGAGGCAAGGAAAGTTCCAGGTAACGGAGGAGGATAAGCCATACAGGTGTGAACGCGTTGGACCGAGTGTTAGTAAGGCAAGCTGGAGGAACAGATTGGGATGACTAGAATAGATGTCATTAAACATATTAAACTGTTGGAGGCCCTTTGTACAAGTTTGTTAATATCCAGTGACATGGCCAAACACTGTGCCCCTGTAGGCTCAGCAGTTAATGTATGGTACCTCTGGCATCTGTGGTACCTACTGAACTATAAAAAAAATAGATGAGCTGGGACCCATTACCATAAACACTGTCTGCAGCACTAACCCTGGTAACAGATTGTTCTGTGCCTCATTAAAAAGGAGATAGAGCTGTCAGAGGAGTCAGGGCTTCATTTTGCCATGTTTGCTACATAATCAGTTAATTTTGCTTAATAGTGCATTGCGTCGCAGATGTGCAAAAGGGCAGAGCCACTTCCTTTTCTGCATTAAACCTCCACTCTGGTGCAGCTGCAATTTTAACAGAGTGTATTACAGCCAGTGAGCTGACCTTAGTCACTGTCCCTGCCTTGACCTGTCCTGGGTTCTCCCGACAGTCCTCTGGACAAGTGGCGTGCTGGTAGAAGTTCAAGGTACAAGTTCCTCAGATGAGAAGTTATACACAGATGTGTATCAGAGTGGTCATTCAATGTCTGCTGTGCTTCTGCCTTTTTTTTTTTTAATCTTATATAAGGCACTGTCAAGGACTTCCACACATTTCATTGGGAAGTACTTAGTGCCTGTCTTTCATCTAAGCATTACTTGGAATGTGAAAGTTAGCATTACTGATTTCCAACGAGATGAATCCAAATATGCCTATCTCAATGTGGATCTTTACATTTTGCTTTCCTTTGAGTGCAGCTTTTGGGCAGATAATTAACAACTCAAATACAGTAAGACAAAATATGTGGAGCAGCCAAGTTTAGACCCCTGTTTAGGGACAGATTATTAAACATTACAATTCAAAGTTTTAGGAGATCAGTGTATTACACAGTATTACAGCATGTCCAACAATTAGTGCTAATAGTATACTGCTTAAATTTGTAGTGAAACTGGGTATGTGTAAATGGTTTTCTTCAGATGAAAATTAATGTATTCCAAATAAGTAAGTATATATTCTGTATTCACATATCCTAGTCTGAGAACATTATAAGGATATAAATATAACTGAGTTTATAAACTCTGTAGTGTGGTGTGAACACCTGGATTAAAAAAAAACCCTGCAAAAAGTAATACTAGATGTCTGAAGGGCCCTTGTTTAGAAGAATAGGTAGGCATGTAATTAAGTTCATCTGCCTTCAGAAAAGCAGGCAAGCATCTACTTAAATCTAAATGAGCTTAAGTTGTGTTTACTTCAAGAAATACTTAAGTACGTTTGTAGTTAACCCTCCACATAAAAGATTTTCCCCAATAATGACTTGCACGCACATAGAAGGAGAAAGGTGTTTCAAAACCTAGGTATGATTATAGGTGTAAGCCCTGGGTTTGAATTTAGAAGAACCTGAAGGAAGTAAACGCATGAATCTAATTGAAATTCTGTGAGTCTGTCTTGGGTCCCTCTGAAAGCCGTGGCCTCTTTTAAATGCTAACGACTGAGGGAGGTGCTGGCCCTGACAAACTGATTTCACTTTAGCACACCAAACACCTTGCTGGATGTTTCTCCTCAGGTGCTCAGTGTGAGAATGAAACCTTCTGCATATGATTTCTCCAGTATTGCCAAATATGCGTAGTTTTGAATATTTTTGAACTGAAAATCCACATCAAAATGCCACTGTGTTTACAAACTTCGCTGTTTTATCACCCAGGGAGATTTGCCCAAGATAAAGGGCAGAATGGGGGGATGATGGTTCAATTGCAGTACTATGAAGTGACGAGCAGAAGAGCCTTTTGGAAGCCAGTAGGTCCAGGTGGGAACTTTAATTCATAGGTGCCTGACTTGGCTCCCTTCCTTAGTCCAGGCACTCTACATAGGAAGATTAGATCTAAATTTTGAATTGTGCTTTTTCTCTGCTTTTGAAAGATGAACCAAAACTTAAAAAAAAAACCAACTTGAATTTGTGGTGCTTGGTTGATTTCATCTGAAGCCATGGCTGAGAGTTCCCAAGGTGCTCTCATGCTCACTGAGGCACAATGCAGAGCACAGGGAGGAACAGAAGAATAAAAAAGAGACAAGAGGACTCTGGGAGCCCTGTTTGGAGCAGTGCCACCCAACATGAGCCTGCACTCACATAATGGTGGTGAAGCTGTGTGTAGGCAGGCAGCTCCCTAGACAGAGGAGCTGCTAAGGGTGGAAAACTATACACTCATGCAACCACCTAATCATCTCCAGAAAATCCATGGGGACAGTCCAGGGGCAGGCCTGGGCAGCAGGTCTGTGTTTCACAGCTGTAGCCTTGGAGTTGCCATGCTGCTCTCAACAGATGCATTGGGACATGAAGGTAAATGCCTTTAAAGAAAAGAAGGAAGGTTTGGGGTTGACTAGGGTTAGCTTTTAGGACAGTGGGCTGGAAGTCTTGTTGGTGCTCTGTGCCTGGCAAGGCCAGCCCTGATGATTGAGCTGTGTGGCCCATGGGGTCCATGGCCATGGGCAGGCAGTGGTGCATGCTACTTCCACATTACAGGTTGCTCAAATCAAATGGTCTTGCATAATGGGGCCTACATGATCTCTGGGATGCTATTTTATTTTATTTTATTTTTTGTTAAAAATGACTGGCAGCAATATGCCCTTCTGAAGCTGGCATACTTCTCCATTAGCTCTTCCACTTGCACGTAGACACATACAGTCAAACTTGTGCAGCAGCCTGTCACACGCAATTTGTATTCTTTGTTTGAGAAGCAGCCTATAGACAAAACTCGTTTGCTTCTCCCTTTTGTGGCATTAAGCTGTTACTGAGGGGATTTCAGAGGCGCAGATGGGTTAGGCACCTGATTTCTGCTGACTTGAGTAGGAATCAAGGCATGTGCTACTGCCTCTGGTGACTGAAAATCTCCCCACAGGTTTTGGCTCGCTGAAAACGTCTTCATTTTGTTTAGAAAAGGATGGATAAGTCTTAAAATAAGGAGAGTGTGCTCTTTGGGGGTGAAGGCCTTGTCTTGTTAAAGCTCTTAGGACTGTACCTCTCTTTTTTTTTTTTTTTTAATTTCTTTTAATAGCTGCTTGTTTTCTGAGGTGTGACTTCGGCTTTCCCAGTGTTGACGGGGAGATTAATGGTCAGGATTCCAGTCGGTGCTGGGTTCTGCACCCCCTGCCTGGGATGCTGGGCTGGGAACAGTAGGTTCTGCCTGCTTTGCTCCCGCACAACACCTTCAAAGTTAATCTGCTTTTAGGCTTGTTTGCACTCCCTTCTTGAACAATGTATGCTGTGTGCATTGTTTGCTTTTCAGGCTTTTAGTCAAGCAGAAAGGCAACTTTTGCACTTACTTTATGCCAAAAGCGGTGCAAGTATTTTCCCCGTGCTCATAATTGGACTCAGTAAGGAGCTTAACTGTTTAGTTAACTGCTGTAAAATAAGCTCAGGGAAAGAGTTGAAAAATTACTGTAGTTTAGGCATGCACTGAAATGCACTTCTGCCTTACTGGGAGGTGGACAGGTATTCTGTAGGATGGGGCAGCATGGAGGCTCTTTCCCTGGGATTGCTAATGACAGGGCACAGCAGCCTCACTGCTGCCTTATTAGCCCAGCATTGCAAACGTGTTTCGTGGAGTCTCCATCAGTAGCGCTGCCAGCCTTCAATATGCAGCAGGAGAAGCAAGGTCACCACTAAGGCCTTGACTCACGGAGCTGTGGGGCAAAGCTCGCACCTCCGGCAGGCCAGGCCGGGCCGGGTAGGGCAGGCCGTGCCGGGCCGGGCCGGGCCGTGCCAGCGGAGCGGAGGACGCTCGCCCCGGAGCCAAGGCAGGCAGCGTTGGTCCCACAGCCCTGAGGGCCGTGTCGGGGATAGACAGCTTCGTCTTGTGGACAAGGCAGGAGACATAGCCTGATCCTGTGGGCGGGGATTAGAGCCAGAGGCTGACAAAGGAGCGTGCCGAATGAGTTTATGTCTTGGCCGTGCACCTTGCTGGATGGTGGCACCCGTTTGGGGAGTGCTGGTGATCCTCCCATCCCGACAGTCCTGGGCTGCGCTTGTGCGGTGCTGTCTGCCCCCTCCAGGTGGGCTTTTCATGCCCTCTGGACACGGCTGATGCTGCTGGACAGGCGTCTTCCCTCAGCCTGTCCTCTTTTAGAAGCACCGGCACAGCCTTTCCCTTCCATCCCGCTGGACAGACAAGTTTCAGCATCCCCCTTCTCCTTCTGCTGCAGCAGCATGGGGAGTGAGCCCTTCGGCGGGCTGGTGGGTGCACAGCCTGAGCCCCGGCCCCTCGGGCAGCCCCCTGACATGGTGGGAGGACGGTCAGGTGGCTCTGTTGTGGCTTGGACGCTTGCTCACATCCCCTTGGGTCTGGGCTCTAATCCTGGCTTGAAATTTTATATTGACAGAGTTAATTCCTGACTGCCTCAGACTGCAGAAACTGGTCTCTGATAAGGCTGTGTTTAATAAGGATATTCGTGGTAAAGAGCTTTGTTGGCTAGACAGAGCTTTACCTTGCTGAGCTCTGCTCTGGCAGACGAGAAAGAGAAGGTCCCCTCCCAGCGCGCTCCCTTCTTGCAGCCTGGCAGTGTGGTGGAGTAGGAGACACAGCAGGGGTGGGGGGTGATACCTCTTTCTTCCCGGCAAAAAAATAGCCACAAAATATCTTTACACAGTTGGCTGGAAGCAGCTCACAGAGCCAGAGTAAATGTACTGCTGCAGTAAGCCTAAACTCTTAAGTAAATGCCAAAAATAAAGCAGCCTGCCTTACTTTTTCCACCTTACATAGCAGTTTCCAACCACATCAAGTGAAAAGTCTAGGTGGGTGTATAGTGTTTATCATCACTGAGTAATACACATTGCATTAGCTGGGACGTTTGTTTTGTACCTGACTACTGGTTTTAAAATAATTTTAGTGAGGGCAGGAAAGATTATTTAAGTTTATATTGCCACCTAAGAAATAGGAGTGTGTTCCTGATTTGGGGAGGAAAGCTGGGAATGTAAGGAATACTTTTTAAATTTTTTTTTCCTTCCCCCTTCCACTACAGCTCTAAGTGGGTTGAAAGGCAGACTGTGGAAGTGCAGTATCCAGCAGTGCAGTCTCACTTTCTGTAAGATCGTGTCAGAGTGGTTTCTGTGCCTGCATTCATCTGCAGCAACTGCATCCTCCAGTATTTGAAAGTTGTTTGCATAGCAAAATTTTATGTCCAGGGTAACAAAAAATTGTAAACAGTTTCACGCCCAAAACTATACCGTCACTGGTACATGGCCAAGAGATGGATTGAGAAGGTCCACAAAATTAGGGTGAGAGGCAAAATTCAAGTCTACCCTTTCTTTACAGCCTCTGAAAGTCAGAAATACACCAGACACAGACCCCGAGGATATGTGAGAGCTAGCATAAGGGGAATGCTGGTGCATCTGGAAGTGCTGGACAAAGAAAACCTTGTTACCTTGCGGTGCCTTAGCCTTTGATGCATTCATTTCAGGCACAGGATGTTCAAGTTTAGCCAGGAGTTGGCAGCCAGATGGACCGCGAGGCAGTTCACAGAGTGACTCAGTCTAGGCGAGCATGAAGAGTCATTCTCATAAAGGTAACCTATTACAGTATTTTCACAGGATTTATTTCCCTGGGTTTTCATGTTTTTGTGGTAGTGCTTGGGGTTTTGTTCATGTTAGTTTTCCAGTTGATCACTGCTTCCTGCCTTCTCTTCTACCTGGTCATGCCTCCACCTCGGCAGAATGGAGATAGAGGGCTTTTGTTTGCCTGATCCAACGCCTGGCTGCTGTTGGTGGCCAGGCGGTCTTGCCTTTTCCAGGACCTGTCAGACAAAAGTATAGTCAACATAAAAATTGTGACAGCATCCCTGTATTTCCTCCCCACCTCCCCACTCCTTTGCTGTCCGTGTTGGCCTCATGGGGGACAGAGAAGCACCTGTGATGCGTGATTTAAGGCACTTGTCCTGCTGCTCATTGCTTGGTGCGATCCTGTTTCTGCAGTCAGACAAACTCTTTAGGAACAACTGTTTCACTTGACCTTTCTTTCTAGAAAGCTGTGGTCTTGAGGCTGTATCACATGGTGGTGATGGTGTTTGTTTCCTAAATGAGGAAGGTAGGAAAAGCGCTGTATTTATTTATGCTGGCTTTTCTCAAGAGGGAGCTGAACAGGAAAGTTCCTCCTCTGAGTCAGGCTAGACAGATTTCTCCTTTGGATTGAGATTTATCAGTTTCTTATCTTGTCATTTGATGCCTGCTAAATTGCTGTGGAAGCACCAGAGTGAGGAGCTAGTGATCTTTTTTAGAAGTAAAATAAATTTAAAAAATGAAGGATTAAATAGTTCATTCTCTGAGGCTGAAATTACAGCTATTAAGTGCTTTGTCTGTTTTATTGTTAGAAAAACCTTTATTGTTTGTTACAAGTCATTTATTTGAGAAGGGCAAGGAGAAAGTCTGTAGCACCTTTTTGTTGGTAGAGATGAATTATGTTGTTTCTACTACTAATTCCTTTTCTCATACCTTTCTGCCTTCCCCCTCATTTGAGGCATAAGTGTTTGCCTCCAGTCACATTAATAGAAACACCATGGTCTTGAGATAAATTTCTGCTTTTTCATATGCTATTATTATGATTTGGTTTATTTCTCTGGGTATGCAAAGATGAGAACAGCTTGCACAGAGCTTGTAATCCTAGCAATGAAAAGGAAGAAACTCAAAGAAAAAATATCTTCAGGAAGACAGAAGAGGAGAAAATCATTATGGTCCAGCTTCAGATGTCTCTGTGCCTCGCGTGAGCAGCAGGGCAATTTTGATCTTGGGGGCTCTGAAAGAAGCCTCAGGTGTCAGGGTGCCTCAGGAGCCTCAACTCCCAGCTTGGACATCCAGGATGCCTAAAGGTGGGGAGTGGGGCTTGTCCCTCTCTTCCTTGCCCTCTGTCCCCAGCATGGCATGCATCTCCAGCTGGGGATGGAGAGGGTGTACGCCCCAGTACTGGGATGGTTGCTTTAGGGATGTATGTAGTTGGTTTCGTATCAAAGTCGTTTTAAAAACAACCAGGCAGGCAAGACAGTGGCTGCCGGTAAAATAACTTCGGGAAGGTGCCTCAGGAGGGATTAAGATACAATGCCGAAGCTATTAACTGGGAAGGTGCTACCTCCTCAGCTTCAGGTTTTTTTGCCAGTATTAAGGAGGAACAGATCAAAGGAACTGCCAAGAGTTAAAAAAACTCTTCAGGCAGAAAGTAGGCAGTTGTTCGAGAGCCACTCACCAGGATCAGACACCTGCCTCTAAGTTTGCAGGAATCTCAGCTTCTCAGCAGCTCCTGGAACATGTATTGGCATGGGACTGAGCTAGGAGGGACAAATATCTTCTTTTGAGTCAGTTTTAGAAAACATTATGCTGCCTACCTTCTGTTAGTAGTAAACCCTATTTTGATTTGAGAAAGCTGTTTCGTGGGGCCGCTGACATCAGCAGCCAACAGGACTTGAGGTCCCTTAGTGCTGCTCCTCAGAGCCGTGGCTGCTGAGCCTCAGTGGGCAGTTTTGGACAGGGAGAAAGCATGCAGCTGTACTGGGGAGTGTGTCTGTTAGAGCTTGATGCTCTGTTATACACTGACCCTTTTTGTTCACTGCAAGGTTGGTCAGGGTGCCCAGGAAAGTGGTGGAATCACCACCCCGGAAGCATTAGAAAAATGTGTGGATGTGGCACATAGGGGCATGGTTTAATGCTGAACACGCTGGGTTTAGGTTAGTGGTTGGGCTTGATGATCTTAGGTCTTTGCCAGCCTTAAGGATTCTGTGATTCTATGACCCCTGCATACCCCAGGGGAAGCAGTAAATCCTTTCTGGCCCTTGAGAAGGAGGGTGCAGTGAGACTTAGGCAGGTAAGGTCAGGCACCTCCCAGCCCTCCAGCAGCAGTGCTGCATCTTTTGTTCCAGGCAGTTATGGCCACAGGTACCTGCACAGCCTTCAGCTTAAGGCATGTAGCTCCAGGAAGCCTGAGCTTTTGCAGTCTCCTTTGAAGTCTCTCCTGCTTTCTCTGAGGGTTTTTAAAAATCTGCTTTTCCAGTGAACAAGAGTCTCAATCTTTGCCCTTGTGCTTCCTCTCCTATCCCACTCCAGAAAAAAGAGTTGCTTGGCCTCACTGGCAGACAGTGTCTCATAAATCTCTATGGGCCAGATGGTGCGTAATTTACTGCCCACTTTACCCCACCAAATATTTTCACATTACTCCTGTTACTTGCTGGTCTTATTTTGCTATCCATTTTCCCATTCTTACCCAAATATTTATTCAAGGCCTTTCACACATATAAAAATCCTCAATTTATGTGTATCGGTTTTGAAGAAGTCTGTATCCTCTGCTTTGGGTATGGTTTGTCCCTCTTGACTTTGACTTCTTCCTAATAGGAATTTGTGTTGCACAGGAATCTGTGGCTATTGGGTTGCCTCTTACCTCTGCTCTCTTACTTGACGCAACAGCCTCTGAATTTAGGAGGCTTAAACCGTGTCCTTTCCTGGATCTCTCCTGCCACATGTCATTTCTTGTATGTGAAGTTGTTTATTTGGCTAAATTACGGCAGTCTCTGGCTTTTGCTATCTCTGCAGACACATATGGTCCTGCTGATAGAGTCGTGTGTGTCTGCCTCAGATTTGTGGGCGACAGTGGCATGTGCAGAAAGAAATGGGTGGAGTTGGCCGCACTGTACAGGATGCAAGGCTCTGCAAAATCCCTATCTGTGGGAATTGCTAGTCAGCTCTTATCAGTCACGTCCCGATGCAGTGAGTTGTAGAAATCAAATTAGCAGACAAGTCAATTGCTTACGTCAGTCAGAAGTTTTGCAGTGGGGATGATGTGATAGCCCAGGGCCCCTCACTGGGTAGCCTTCCTGGGTTTGATTACAAGGGCTCTAACAGAATGAAAACCTGACAGTGCAGTTTCGTTTCTGTTCTGCTTTTTGGTTTTCCTTCTTTCTTGCTCAAAACACTTTTTCTCACTGTCATGTGGGGCAAGCAGAGCAAAGACTGTCCTTGCTATAAAAGTAGAAAAAGCTCTGCCCTGTTATTTTATAAAACAAGTTGTTGTGGCATACCACATGGTTCCTCATATCACACAGTAGTTCATTAGTCTGTTACTGTACAAGCATACTAAATGACAAGCTAAAAAACAGGAGACAGTAAAAAAGTCCATTAAAATTCATATAGGATATTGAATATTCAAAGTAAGGGATGTAAAAAGAAGCCGCTTGCTGAAAATACTAATACCTGTAGTTGCATAAACATAATGAAGAAGTGCTGTGCACCACCAAGCAGTGGACTGCTGCTGACAATTCCACAACTGCCTGGGAATCCCTGTAGTTATTTACTTCCAGAGAGCTGCTACCACTTCAGGGAAAGGTCTCCTTCAGAAGCTCCAGCCTGTCATGTGAGCCTCTTCTCCTGAACAAACACCGTGGCTAACTTGAAATTGGAGGCAAGATCAATTACCTTCAAGCTCTCAGTGGCGTGGAGTAACGAGACATGATGTTATTCATTTCTTGTGTCCAGGGCAAAAGCAATAGACCTCAGGCTTAACATTTTGGAGAGCTTTTATTTTTTTTTTCCCATGCTGCTTTCTCTGGAGTATTACCATCATATGTCATGATATCCTCTAGTAGTTCTTAACTGTCTTTGAAACTGCAAATGCCTATGGCAGCAAACTGGGACTGAACTTCCCAAGCAGGGGCAACAGGCAAGCTTTTAGGTTTTAAGGGCAGGACTTCTGAGTAAAAGTATCAGAACTCCCATCAGATTTTTCAACAGCAAATCCCAAATTCAGTTTCAGCTTCATCCCACCTTTTGGAAGAATATCCAGCCTTAAACGCAGAAACTTAAGGCAATGGAGAATCCACCCCACCTTCAAGTGTGCTTTTCAGAAGGTTAATTACCTTCACTGTTAATATGTACACACTATTCCTGCTGTGGTTTGGGGTTCCAAATACTTGCACCTTGTTAAGGCTTTGTCTGCTATTAATATAGTCCCCAGCCTCCCCTACCCAAATCTGTAATAAATTAGTTTTCAAGGCTTTTGTCTGTAGCGATTCTAAAAATAATTTCTTATTGGAATCCAATTGAATCCAAGGGAAGCGAGGTGATAATCAAATGATGTCACCCTCACGTCTTGCACTGCATCTCGCTGCCTGCCAAAACTAGCAACTGTTGCTATGTACCCAGGGGAAGGTGATACTCCCAGCCTTTTTTTGGTGCTGGAAAGCTCTCCTTTCCAGTGCTTGTCAGGCCTCTGGGAGCTGCTGACGTCTGTTCCAGGCTTTTCATTTTACCCTTATGTGTTGGGATAGTCATGGAGAAACATGGATCGTGTCCTGTAGGATGCTTGGAATTTTTCCTGTTCTTGAAGAAGACGGTTTCTATCAACCACTGCAAATCTGGAGTGATGAGATTTAGCTCGTTAAGTGCCTGTATTGCAGTGCTTGGGCTGTGGGATGGAAACCTTGCTGCAGCATGTGTGGCAACGTCCGAAAATCCATCTAACAGGACAGTGGCATGACACCATGACATTTCCCAGACTGTTTATTTCTTTTTCTCGGTAGCTCCCCTGACAACTTGGCTCATGGGACCCATCCCCCAGCTTTTCTCTTGGTACTTCCCAAAGTTAAAAATACCCCACCAGAAGAGCAGAGCTCATTGTCATTTGACACATGGGGGTCCAGGAGTTCTTCAACAACAAACCTAATCTTGTTGTCAGCAATAGGAAGGTGACGTAGCAGGTTTCTTCTCTCTCCAGTAAGGATCAGCGTGAACTGGGGGATTCAGTAGGTAGCAGATGACATTCAGCACGTCACAGGGACCAGTTGTCAACAAGACTAGAGATGTGGATTTTTTTCCCATGCTCTCCTAGCAGAATATGCTGTTGGGGTGTCCCAGATCTGCTGTTGGTAAGACTTCTTACTGGCAGTGTGTGCTTGAGAAAGGGTAGGTGCTTCTTCTGATGAGCGTGTGATGACTGTTAATACTTGCAGAATTTCCACCCTGATGATGTTACCTCCTTCCCACTGGCACTGCTCCTCTGCGAGGCAGAGTCCCAGGTTTGCAGAGACCTCTCCAACACACCCAGTGTCACACTGACCTGGTCCTCTTTTGGTCCAGGCCTGGCCTTACTCTGATGTATTTGTTTTGTAGTTTTTGTGGAGTCACCGAGTGTTGTGCCCTCTTCTGGCTCTGCCAGCTGGCCCCTTCCCCAGAAGGAGGGGAGCTGCAGATGCAAGGCTTCTCCATGCCTGCTTGTGTCCCCAGATGGCTTCCATGTACCTGGGACTCAGGGTGGAAACCTGGGAGTGAAAAAAGTCCAATGTTCATAAGGCTCCATCCAGTTAATGCCAGTTCGTCTTGGCAGTCGCTCCCTGCCTGTCTGCATTTAAAAGGCATTGCTTACAGTTTTTGTCTTCGTTGTGCTGTAGTTGTTATCTAAACATGCAAGCTCTGTCTTTGTGGTTTTGGGCAGCAGAAGGGGGCTGAATCTCAGGCAGCCTGAGATACAATCCTGCTCTTCATTTTTTATTTCAAACATGCACGGCTGCAAATAGCATTGTGCTGAGTTCCAGCAATGTCCTAATTCTGTGGAAGGAATGGGGGACAGAGAGGGGCACAGCAGAAGAAAGCACTCTGTGTTCACTGGCTGGTGTACCAGAATGATGGGGTAGGGTTGAAGCACCGAGGCGTTTTATGGCGTTACAATTCCCAGGGATGCTTTCCCAAGCATGTACACTGTCCCAGTATATAGCAGCAATCCAGAGCTAATTGACATGTAAGTGCCATGGGGGAGTAAAGTTATTTGAAGTTATTAAAGTTATTTTGTCTTTCACCAAGTGAAAAAAACCAAAGTTATCTAGGTGGAAAAAAGGAGAGGAGGAAAAAAAAGCAGACTACCAAACTGACTCGTTCAGACTAGCTTGTGAAAGTATCTTGAGGTCATCTATCCTGAAAGCCTTTGAAATTTGAGGACTATGGACTCTTGTCTGTTGGCACTTTGCCGATTCCTTGTCCTCCTCCTAGCAGATTCTGCCTAACAGTTGCCCTTTTTTTCCACTTTTAAATACCCTGGATCACAGAGCTTGCTCATTTTCTTCATTCAGGTCTAAGGCCTTAAGGACTGTGTTGAAGTAATGAAGAGGACAGCATGTTCTGGATGTTGGAGCCAAGGGAGAGGGGGTGTGGGCAGAGGGAAGAGATGACCCTGCTTCCAGGCTTTGGTCCTAATCCTGCAAACTTTTTCTCATGTGAAGAGTCCTACAGAGGTCAGCCAGACATTTTGCACGAACAGCTATTTATTTGCTATCTGGCATCATGCTCGAGTTATGCTTAAAGTAGTCATAAAAACATGGTCAGAGTTCGTGATAAGGCGTGGATGGGGTGCTTTAAGCCAACTCAACAGGGAGTCTGCTGAAGACATGCATGGGATTAATTAAATAGAAATTTTGTGTGTTTGGCAAGCGTGGCTGGGTTTGGCTAAATTCTGGGACTCGGAGAAAGTGTCTGCCTAAAAAGAATATATAAATGCAGAGCCACGAGTATCCAACGTGCACTCCCTGGCATTGCCCTCAAGGAGGAAGGTTAGTCCAAGCACACATGATCTTGCCAGGAATTATCTGCCCAGGTGGCCCAGTTCCCTGCATGCCAGTATCTTGTGCACTCCCGTGTTTGGCTGTCAGATCAGGAGGCAGCGTTCCGAACCACCCTGTGATCATGTTGCATTTGTGATTACATTGTTGGCTCTTGCAGTGAGAACCAGTTGTTGGGGCCTGAAGGTGCAAAAGCAGCTCCCCTGGTGCAGCCCTGAGCCGGGGCTGTTGCTGACAAGCATGGCCTTGGGTAAACAAACAAAAATATCACCCTGTCGTGCTCTAATACCTTATGACTGTATATAGGGTCTCCTAATACAGGAGGCCTTGTCAGGTAGCTGCAGTTGATTTCCTGGAGAAACAGCTTCAGTCCGTACTTTTCTGCTGGACAGATATTTTCTAGAGTATGCATATATTTCTTAGATACTTCACTAAAATGCTACTTACTAAAATGCAACTTGCAGCATGGAGTCCAAAGTGCCCAACACTCCTGCAGTGTTGGAAAAAAGATGCTCCTCTGTACATAGAACTTTTAAGGTTTCTTGCTATCCTGACTTTAATTGCTTTTGACACACTCATTTAAGGGCAGTGGGGCGGGGAGGGGACACAATTCTTCAGTGTGAGTTAAACAAGAGGAACCCAAGTGCTGCCTGCTCCAGCTCGTGCAGGCAGAGTGCCACGGGGGCAACAGCTGACGAAGACGGCAGCTGCTGCAGATGCAGGAAAAGACAAGTACCCAGCTGCTCCCTCCTGCTGCCTTCCCCCGTGTTGACAGCATAGCTGTTTGTCCTGCGGAGTCCTTGTGTGGCTATCACAACCCGTCTCCCCAAAGACCCAGCGTATGGTGAAAGGCCAGGCTGCCTCCCAGCCTCTTCCTCCTTATTTATGTGTCACAGGAGGAAAAAACCTAGATGGAGATAGGCTGTTCAGGGTCATCCTGTTGTAGTTATGATGATGGCAGCAATTCACAGCTGAAGCATTTGATTTGTTAACCTTATAAAAAGATGCCATTAAATACTGTATTTAGCTCCTCAGGGGAAGTAGCCTAGTTTCTTTTTCATTTTCCTTTTCTCATCCCTGTTTTAGCATTAGTGACTCAGCTGTCACTCTCCTGCAGAAGGGCTGCTGGTGTTATAGCTGTGATTGGATGGCACCAAAAACCCATTTCTGCTGAAGATAATTAATGTGATGCATTTTCACCTCAAAAAGAGCCAGTTACAAAACTACTAGAAGGTTTTCATTAGCTTTTGCAAGCTTTGAAACTTGCCTGTGAACAAAATTGGAAATTTCTATATGTCTCCTCCTGTTTTTCCTTGTCAACAAGGCAAAGTCTGGCAAAGGCTGGTGCGCATATACCCTACACATTGAGGGCATTCCTGTTCAAGCACACAAAGTAGTTCACACGCATTTAGATGCATGCAAAAAAAATGCCTTTGCAGGTGAGAATCTCACTTTGCAACAGGCACATGAGCAGATCCTCATAAACAGAATTCGTTTCCACTAGCTCTGAAAAAAGTCGAACTGGAGGCGAGTGTGGACTCTTCACTCTCATTTTTTTCATTCCCCCTTTTCTGACCTTAATCAGAAAGTAGCCTGGTTCATTTCTTTTTTTCTGATGATGATATCCCATCTCCTCTAAACTTCAGTCCTGGGGGGTGGGGTGGGGGGAGGAAAAAAGAATAAGGAAATAAAAAGCACAAAGCTAGTTAGTCCATTTTATATTTTGCATATCATCTCATATTGCAAAAGTATTAGCGGACTTGTCATAATGTATGTACATCTCAGGGTGCTTGGTGTAGTGGGTCCTTTCCCGTTCCAAAGGAGGGAAAATATCCTCATAAGTATTTGCCATTGCTCGCTCTTTTTGCCCTCATCTATTCAACTGCAACTTGAAGGTGCTTGTTTCTTGTGTACTTTGGTTATGAAAATGATACCTGGCATACTTAGGAGGCCTTGCATTCTTGAGCTGTGAATGCTGTGAACAGTGTCACAAGAAAAAGAGGATGTACGAAGGCATCATCATTCTTGGCATTGTCCTTTAAAATGTGCCCTGTGTCTTGAACATATAGGTGTTGACAAAGAGCTTACTTCAAGCAGTATAGTTCCGCTAATAAAACTCAACAGTTTTCCCCTAAAAATCAGAGGTGGCCTGTGTCCACCCAACCCATGTGAGGTCTGGGATAGTTTCTCTAAGAAGCAGAAAGTTATCTGAGAGAGAATGTATCTGGAGGAGTTGTAGGGCCATCTTAGAGTCCATACAGTTACTGCAATCCCAAAATGCATAGATTTTGATTCAGCAAGTCAAAACTTTGAATTTTCCGGAGTATAGGATGGTGTCTGTGAAGTTGCCTCAAGGTCTGTCCCAAAGGGCAGGGAAGGAAGACAAGGCTGGTTTGTGCTAGCAAATGAAACCAAAACAAGTCTCTTGATTTTATTTTCTGTAGCATCTTTATTGAGTTAATGCTTCTTTGTCTGCCCGTTGAGACTGTGAACTTTCAGATGCGAGTGTCCTCTACTGGTGCAGTCCTTCCCACACTTGGAGCTCAACCAGACTGCATCCTACAGGATAGAAATTCTTGTCATAGTGGTGGTGACGACTCTTGCTGTTGACACAGTCATGGTCCTCAAACCCATTGCCCTGTGGCTCCACAGCTGCCTCTGAAAAAGGCATGTATGGAGCAATACAAGGACCCCATCATGGCCTGAGTGTTGGCCTCAGGATGGATTACTCATGTGTTCAGGTTCAAATCCAGAACATGAAAAGGCTCTTCCACTCATCATTCTGCTATTCCAGCTCTGGTGTTGGGGTGGGGTTTGAACAAAGCGTCAAGTGCTAAAGCATTTTGACACAGTCTGGCTTTAGGCTCAATATTCAGCACTTGGGATTATGATTGTATCAATGGCAGTGGTCTTATTTCCTCTATTTAGGTAAACAGCTTAAAAAAAAAAAAGATTACTTTCATACTTGTGCATTTACCTGGACTGTGAGGTTTCTGGGATGGTGCTGCTGCCAGTTACATGTGAAACAGGAATGTCCTGCTTGCTGTAGCAAAGGGCTGATTCATTGGCTTTGTAATAGGTGTCATATTCCCTTTTGTCAGCTCCTCAGGTATATTTTGCCCCTGCAGTAAACAGAAAATAAATTTTAAAAAATCCAGTAGAACCAGTAACATGCAAGTTGTCTGAGTGAGGTGAGGTTCAATGAAAACTAAAACAGTTCATAAATGGGGTTAGGTGAGGCTGGGATGAATGTGGAGAGGTAGAGGGAGAGTTTGGTTTGAGTGCGGAGGAGCTCTCTGAAGCTGCTGTGCCCTTGGAGGCACTGGGAGTCACCATCCCAAAACCTCCCTGCTAGAGGATGAGATCTACCCCCACCAGCAGAGAGGGTCAGGTGCTCTCAAATGAGAACAGGAAGACAAGCTGGTGGGCCTGTTTGTTGGAGGTGCCCATGACACAAGGCTGGTGTCACTAGCTCCAGGTCTGACCTGGAGCTGCCCAGATTTTAAGTCTGCAGAAGAGCTTTTTCCATAGGGAGGGAAAAAAGAATCAGATGCTGTCAACTTGGAGATTACATCCAGGGCATCATGGCGTGGAAACTAAAGCCACGTGCCTTGGTGGTGAGTTTCTGGGCAGACCTGGTTTTGGGACTGAGTGCCATGATGCAATGCATCAGTGGAAGTCAGATCAAAGAATGCGCTGGGGAAAGACTTCTGAAGTAAACCCACCTTGGTACTGTTCTTGTAAAAATGGTGTGGAGATGGATATTTTTGTCCGCCCATGTCATCTGGCACGGCATGAGCTGTGTTTGTGTATACAGAAAGCAAGTCTGTGTGATTCTTTAAATGTGCTCCTAAGTGCAGTGTTTAAAATATGTTTCCCAACGCAGAGGGAAAATACAGGAATCCATGTAACCAAGAGGCTAGGGAGGACCCCTGTGTTATTCTCGGGACGAAAGCAGAATGCTCATCAGAATACATCAAAAGGAAAACCGATCACTTTCTACTTTCAAAAGGCATTAATATTTTACAGCTGCCATTACGTTTTGAAGAGTGCTCAGGTATTTATTGGTAGCTATCCAGTCCGGAGTCGTGAAGGAGGAGATACCTGTTTTTCAAGTTGTTCTGTTCACTTATCCCTCGTCTCCTAATTCACACCCTGTCCACACCAGTGCTGCAGTAACTCAGTGGATATCTGGAGTCGCAGTTGCGTGTTCCCACACCAGCTGCCCTTTGTGAGGCTCCCAAGGGTTTTTTTCCTGTAAAAGTCAGCGGGTCAGACCCACTGAGAGCCGCACTTAGGTGCATCCCCAGCTTCCCCCAGAGCTCAGGCCTGTGGAGCAGGACTGTTCCCTTTGCCACCTCAGCTGCCAACTGAAGCACATCATATTTTAAAATGCTGTTTTGTTTTGTTTTTTTTTAATCAGATAGTATCTTCTGGTTCAATAATAAAGTAATTATGTGCTTAAAATAGCACAGGAGAAGGGTCCTGTTTCAGATTAGTTGACATAGCAGAAATGCTGGGGGCTGGTTTGGAGGTTGCTTGTAGGCTTTCTCATGAGAAGGTCTCAGGTGCCTGGGCTGGCTTTTGAAGGGCTTGCTCAGGCCTGATCAAACTCATTCAGGCGACAGTGTATCAGATCTGTTCCTCTCATCAGTCACATGTTTGCTGTAACTGTCACCAGATTCACAATTTAGTGTGTGCAGCTTAACACTTCCAATTAATCCAGGCCGGGTGTTTAACAATCTATCATTTCAGAGCTAGCTCTTTGCAGAACCGCGTGCAGGGCGGCCTTGAGCTTGGGTTCCAGGAGCCCTGGAATGCTGTCTCCACGCACACGGATTTTACTCTTCCCCTGCCACTGTGTGGTGGGAGTTATTGCTGGTTTAGTTGCATTTCATAGGCCTAGGAAGTGTTAAAAAAAAATCAACTCCTGACCGCAAAAGATTTCAAAAAATCAAGATTTATAATAGGTGATTCAGCAGTGAGAGGCTTTTGTGATCTTCCATGGGAAGCTACTATTTTTAGTGAATTATTATAAGCAGTAGCATCACTCACATTTATTTATAAAGGCATGAAAGAACGCCCATACGTGTTTCTAAATAGTCAATGTATAGTAACAGCCATATGCTGAGAATGAGTAAAAATAGAATTGAGCACTCTGGCTTCCACAATGCTGCGTGAGAGTTGTGCTGGGATCTTTGCATCTAAGAAACGAAAAACAGGCTTTTTTTTTTTCCCCCTAGATCTTCTTTCTAGCAATACAAACCCAAAGCCTTCATGGTTAAAGTCTGCCTTGCAGTGAAATTGCATTGTTTTCATTGAGGTCTAACTGGGTGACCACTGAGGTTTGGGAGGACTCTTCCAGTAGCTTCAGCAGCTGGTGGATTGGGGCTGTGCTGACAGGAGTGGCTGTTTTTGTGGGAGTTACTGTTATGTACAGTGTTCAGGTTGATTGGTTGTGTGTGCCTGCACTTCTCTTGGGGCTCTGTGGCGTGGAGGAGAAATGCAGCGATGCTGTGCTGAAGGAGCTTCACAAATAAAGCATGGTGTTACTTCCAAAGTTCCTACAGTGGAAATACTTAAATGCTGGGGCTTGCCATTGAGAAACGATACGAAAAAAGAAAGATGTTACCTGCTGGTGATACCACTCCTGAACAGAAATTACAACTGTTTTGATCTGGCTCTGCAAAGACCCAGCCATGTGTGTCCATTGCAGCCTTTTTGTATGCAACTCCTTGGGTTTAAGTTCAATAAGGGGCGACATCTCCCAATTCTTTGCGGTCTCTGTTCATGTCCCAGTCAAGCGTGCAATGAGTTGCCTTGGGATTTCACCCTGCAAGAGCAATGCCTCAAAGTAAATTCTTCCTCTTAATTAAGCTAAATCCTTTTATTTAAATCAACTGTGTTTTTGAATTTTGGGCAGTCGCAATATGAAGCAGGTGGAAGGGACTGAAAAACGTGCCTCTTGACAAGGTGCCCTGGCAACCTCTCAGTGACAGTGCCTGCCTCCTGGTTCCCAAATCCTATTCTAATGTGGACAAGCATTGCCATAGCATGCAGAGGATAACACGTTATTTTTTAGGGGACTTCGTATAGCGAAGGGTGCTGAGGTACCTGGCTCCTGACACTGGGAGGGGTTGCTGGAGAGCCCGACCTTCTTACTGCACAGCTGCATTAAAGTATCAGCATTTTCCTTGCACTCTGCTTCCCGTCTCCCAACACCCAGTGTAAACGACAACCAGCGTGCTCTACTCACAGCAAAACAAATGTTATTTATTAGAGTCCTCATGTGGTCAGAGCATGTCTGACTGTAAAATAACTGGAGATTCTTCTGCTAACTGGAAGCATGGTGCTCTGAGGCAATTTCCAGGCAGTGTGTATTTTCAGCTAAGTTTTATTTACGTCAGCATAGCAATTTGCAGTATCACTGTTTGCAAAGAGCAAGGCAGGGGTTGTTTTAACTAGAATTAATTTTTTTACTTTTCTTACTTCTTTTTTTTTTTTTTGGAAAAGCTTTCAAGTCATGACTCAATTCCCATAGGTCCGTGCTTTGAGATGTTTTCCTTTTCAAAGAGAATAAACCCCCTTGGTGGGCAGGTCGCTCGCCGCCTGCCCTCGTGGCCAGCACAGCTGGGGAAGCGTGGCATGCGTGTTGGGGAGGGTTTGTTTTCCCTGTGCTAATCACTTTCTCCTGCTGTCATTTGGCACGGTGTGGTGCCCTGTGTGCGGGACCGAGGCAGATCCGTGTACTGCTCCCCTATCCGAGCCGGCATGTTTCAGGGGATAAACCTTTGCTGGACTTACTGTTCTCCCAAGGACCATAAATCCCTCAAGGCTCTTCTCTTCTGGGGTGGGGGACAGAGCGCAGAGGTGCAGGCAGAGCTAGTCACAGCGGAGGCCTCTTCTAGTGTTCCCCTACCACCAAGGTCAGAAAACTCCTTTGAAGAGAGGATGAGGAGGGGAAACCACAGAGCCACCTTTCAGATGCTGAGCTGACTTTCTTAAACCTGTGGGATATTTTTTTTCCCTTTCCCTGAAGGAGGGCATGCTTGGGTAGGGCCGAGCCTGTGTCACCCCACATATCCAGGAGTGTGGGGTAGTGGCCTTTGCCAGCTGGGTGTGAAGGGGTGTACCCTGCAGGACTCTGGTGTGCTCTTGCTGCCTGCTTCTGCTGGACATCTGGTGGGATTTTTGGGAGCTGCCTTGGGAGCATGCAGACGATACCAAACATCAGGCATCAAAACCACTTTGGGTGTCAGAAAATATTTCTTTTTCTGTGTGTAATTTTCTTAATGCTTTTTTTGTCCCTGCAGCTTCTATAATTTAGGGAGAACATAGCAATCTGGAACATGTAATATTTGGTTTAATATGGAAAAAGAGGTATATCAGGATGACATGGCTGGATAGATATTGTGGGAGAATTCTCTTTTTGCTTTTTCTGTATCTGCAGAGCACCCTTGCTACTTTATTAAATTATATACATTTTTCTGGTTTGCAAAAACTCCCGGGAAAGAGGACGAAATTCTGAGACCTCTTTTGATTTGGGATTTCAAAGTTTTTTGAGAAGAGTAGCACTGCAGCCTTATGGAGCTAGGCAAAAAGGGATGATATGGAACCAACAGATTGGTACTTCCCAAAGATCTACTTCCCTAGGCTTGCAAATCCCTTTCACCAGGAATTCCCTCATACATGCACACAACTGGCAACTTTAATTATTCATAAGTTTGAAGCCACTGCATCTGTTTTCATGTTTACTTGCAACTGAATCTCCTTGGGGACTTTAAAGCAAACAAAATGTAAAGCATGTGAAATGTAAAATGTGATTGTCCCTCTCTGCTCTGCACTGGTGCAGCATCCCCTTTGGATCTATGTGTAGTTTGGGGCACCACAGTATAAAAAAGACATTGAGCTACTAGAGAGTGTCCAAAGGAGGGCCACAAGGATGGTGAAGGGCCTTGAGGAGAAGCCATATGAGGAGCAGCTGAGGTCACTTGGTCTATTCAGCCTGGAGAAAAAGAGACTGAGGGGAGACCTCATTGCACTCTGCAACTTCCTTGTGAGGGGAAGAGGAGGAGAGGGTACTGATCTCTTCTCTGTGGTGATCAGTGGCAGGACCCAGGAGAATGGCCTGAAGTTGTGCCAGGAGAGGGTTAGGTTGGCTATCAGGAAAAGGTTTTTCACCCGGAGGGTGGTTGGGCTCCCCAGGTAAGTAGTCACAGCATCACTTGTCTGAGTTCAAATGTTTGGACAATGCTCTCAGGCACATGGTGTGAGTCTTGGGGTGTCCTGTGCAAGGTTGGGCATTGGACTTGATGATCCTGATGTGTCCCTTCCAACTCAGCATATTCTGTGATTCTATTATTCTATGAAAACTGGTAGTTGAAGCAAGTTTTGAGTTACTTCATGAGAAGACACTGACACTGGTCTGGACAGGTGGGCAAAATGTGTTGAATTATTCACAGACTCCAGTTTCATCAACCACTGAATGCAAAAAAAAAAAAGTTTTATTTTGGTTTTCTTAAAGAAATACTTTTTGGTGGAAGCTGTCCCTAGGGGTGTTCATCCCAAACGAGATTTGTGTGACAGCATTTTGAGCAAGATGACATAAGCTGAAAACTGAAATTCAAGTGAGCAAGCAGAGCCATGGAGAAGCTGGACTCCCTCTGGTCAGCTGTAGGCTGATAAGCTGGAATTATTGTCATGGCTTCTCTTCAGTGGTATTAGATATGATGCCTTTCTCTACTGCATGGCTACCAGACAACTTCATATGGTGAAGTTAAAACAGTATATATGTTAATACAGGATAAAATAAAGTGCAATTCTCCCAAGTGAGCATTAGCGGCATTTATGGGTCTGCAGATAGTGTTTGTTTTTCTCCCACCACGTCCTAATATCCCACTTGTTAAACTACTGCTTTTGATTTGTAGCCCTAACTTTGCAGTTTAGGAGCCCATATCTGAAATTCGCTACTCACTGCAAAACACTGAAAGAAAAACAGACTAGTGTGTAACTTGGACTCGTCAGCCACCAGCTGCACCTCATCTTGCTAATCTGTAGGCTTTTTTTTAAAGAAAAAAAAAAGCAGGGACTTTTAAGAGTTAAGTTACACAACTCTCATTTTATTTTTAAAGCGAGTGGATTCCTTGTTGCGTTGTCGAGGATGATAAATTGATACCACATGTTGCTTCCAGACAAAAAAGACTCTGTACTGCAGTGGAAGCACTTGCAGCTGGTGTCTGAGTTAGTGGACAGGCTCCACAAGGTAAACACGGCTTGGAAGAGGCTGAAACGGGCACAGGGAGGGGGAATTTTCTCCATTTTAAAGGCTCAAGCATTTGCTGCTGTTGTCTGACCGTGTCTGAGTGTTGAAATAGCATGCAGTCCCAGCCTCCTTGGGAGACTCATTCAGTTGTTTGTATCAAATGAAGGATATGGCACTTTGGAAATGTTTGAGTGTCCTCTCTGTCAGCTTGCCCGTTTGCAGTCTTATCAAAATATTGAGAGAGACTCATGTAATAAGGTCATGGTAGCTGATCTCAGGAGTTTTTCTTGTGAGCAAAATGTAGCTAGATCCCTCGAGGAGTATTAACCGAATAAAACACAGTGCGGCGGATCAACATTTGTTGAAGTTGAGAGCATGGCCCTGAAGGGGGGGAAAATGCTGTAAACCCTGGTGTTGCTGCCCTGGCTGTTATGGATACCCAGCTCACCGCTTCTCCTGGTGCCATCAGCCTAAGCCGAGGGAGGACAGCAGCACTGCTTGCCTGTGGCACTGCACCATCCTCTGCTCACACCAGTTCTGCCCGGTCTTGTGTGTTCCCCTGCCCTGAGTCTTCCTTGTCTCCAGGGACAGTCCCTCCTCCTGCAGGACCACTTTCAAAGGGGACTTCAGCCCAGCTGGTCTGGCCTCAGGGCAGTACATGATGCTCTAGATGTTATCTGCAGGAACCTCAGTCTTCTGGCTTTCAGTAGGGCGCATGACATTCTTCAAGTCCAGTATAAATAGTAACACTAATAAAGGGAGGAGCTCATAATATTTCTTTTTTGCTGTGCTCGAGTACAGTCCATATGTTGTACCCATCGGTGGTATCTGAGCTGTCTGCAGCCTGGCTAGCATCTATCCCATCTACATATGGTCTCCAGGACAGATGATGGAAGTTCCTTTATGGATCTTTTAAAGTTTCTCATTGCATTTTGGCATGGAAAAATGTGTAAAGTTTCCATCATCATGGCCTAATTCATCTCCCACATATGTCAAAGACAAATCCCCATTAATTTCATCAGCAGTGGGTTCAAATGATAAACTGTATTTTCTTTGCTTCCCCACCTCCTTTATGGTTTGTTGCATGGTCATATATTAGCAATGCACATGGTTATGAGCAACCATTGTCCACATATACTTTCCTATATTTTAAGCAGATGGGAATATTTTTTGACAGCTCAGAAAACAGGTAGAAAATACAGTTATTTCCATCCAGATTGCTGCCCGGTAGCACACTGCAACAGCCTTTACTGATGTGAGGTGTCAATCCTGGTGGCTTCTGTAGAAAAACTTGCATGAGAAAGGATAATAGGATCCAGCCCTAATTTGATTTGGCAGGACATCCGACAGAAGGAAAAACCAAAAAACTCAGATACTGTTGCTGAAGAGGTTAGTGGGGGAGGTTACGTGAAAGAAGTGGGTTTTTAGGCAGTGTTTGAACAGAGGGTGGAGATGGGGTACACAAAAATAAATTAGCCCATAATTATGCTTAAGAAAACCTTCCTGCAGAAGAAAAGCGAAGAAAAACAGAAGCAAGATTTTAAGTGGCATAGTGCTTAATGTAAAGGAAAACAAACTGCTTGGATTTTTTATAACCACCAATTTTCAATGGAGAAGGATTATTACATTCTTTTATTATTTGTGTAAAACCGACACTGAGCAAAAAGATATAATAAGAAGAAAATTACACATGTGCACATACATATCCACACATGCAGGAGTCCTCATCCTGAAAGGTGCCTCAGTCTCACAGTTTTACCATTTAGGATTTTTCATGGTTTTAGGCCAAATAGTTTCATACTACGGATACCACCAGCAGAAATAAGCCCTTTTATGAGAATACTGTAGGCTGAACACTGTTAGCTGCTGGCACTTTGGCTGACTGTTTTTATTTCTGAAGCTGTGCATGGCACGCTGCATACGCCACCTCGGGTGTTTCTCCTCTGTGTTTTCTAAGATTTATTTTTCATTAGCAAGCGTCACGATGCCATATATTCTTACACCCAGCATTTTTAGGTGGGGAACAGCATGGTTTGTATGGCTTTTGAAGCCTGGCTTGGACTTTGCATGGAGAAATCCTCATGCAGATGCTCTCACAAGTGGTTGTCCATGGAAGTTACAGGAAATTAGGGTAAAAGCTACCTGCAGAGATGCAGTACAAGCTGGAATACCAACAAAGATTATTTCAAAAAAAAACAAACCATCAGTTCTCCAGGCAGTTTTACAGGGAGAAACCTGGGGAAGTAAGGAGTGGTGTCTAGTCATTAGAAGTTAGACTGTTGCCAGACTCAAAATATGGTTAAAATGTCATCAGTTAAACAATAAAAAGCTTTTTCCCTCCTTAGACTGGAGAACTATTATGGTGCAACTCAATCTACCGTATTTTGATGGCATGATAGTCCCTCAGAAACGGACATGTTTATAGCTGAGGCACTGACCCAAACTTCTCTTGGGCATGTCAGCGAAGTCTGATCTGCTGCTTTGTGTAAATTGTTTAAAACATAACAGTTGCTGTTTTGAAGCGTGGTCCGTATGATTTCTCTTTTCATTAAGTGATAATCACAACCACGTCTGCTGTCTGCGTGCGAGAACTTCAGGCATGTTTTCCATTTCACAATCTGACAAAAACCACAATGCTCAACAGTGGGGAAAAAAAGGCATTTTATACTGAAAAGAATTGTTTTTAAAAAAGCTAGGCTGTACTTCTTTATATGTATCTCCAGTTTATTTATGGCAGGCATCCATTTATCCTAAGGATGCAAATGTTGAGGTGCTTGCGAATGATTTGTTGATTGACTCATTCTTTGCCCATTTAAATCTGGGGTTTCCTCAGTGTTTTGTAAGTGAAGGGCACTTTTTCTGGATGCTTTGATTGTGTTATGGTCTTGCTGACTTTGTGTTTTTAAAAGATGTTGATAGGACAAATGTGATTTTTTCCTTTTCATAGATATACCCGGTAATTGCCAAAATTTAAGAAGAAAGAACTCTGCAACTCTTTAAGCTTAGAGGAATAGCACAAGGGTTTTTTCAAAGGAATATGGGATAACTCCAAAAATCTTTTGACTTCCACGTGGGAAAAAAATGTCGGTTTTCCTAACCTGGAAGCATTCACACTAACAAATACTACTTGCTTTTCCTTTATCTGATCCGTGTTTTAAACACAAGGCCAGCAGGATGAGTGGAGTGGGATTTGCATCTCAGTTATTTTGCTTTAAATCTGGTGCCATTTCTCTGGGGCTCTGTGGACTGGTTTTCTCAGGCTCTTCCTGATTCTGAGGTGGTTATCATCGGTTTGAGCCACCATGGTTTTTGGGCAGTTCGAGGTTGCTGACTAGTGCAGGCAGGTAGGATGCAAGAGCAGACTGTGTGCCGGCTCCCCTGGGAGCGCTGTATTCCATAGCATCCTGTACAGCACGGAGTATCGGGCTGTGTACAGCAGCTTCATACAGCTCTGTATCCAGCAGCTTCCAGGGACAGGGATATCGTTGCATACTGTGTCACATCATGTTTTGAAGACTGTGAGGATACTATAGCGAGGGGACAGCTGGCCAGCTACTGCCGTACGGGCGTAATTCTGGTGCCTCTAATCAAGAGAGAAAGTACAGCTTAGTCATGCACAGAGTGCCCGTGGGAGAGGAGCAACAGCACTTGCAGTTTTCTCAAGAATTATTGTAACAAATATACAGCACACGTGCCCATGAAGAATTAAAAAGACATTTGCAGAGGCTGCGATGAGTGTGACTACCCCTCCAGCCAGATTTTTGCTGCGCCTTTGCAGTTTTTATTTCAAGGAACTGATGGCAAGATTACTGATAGTAATGGTTTGTCCTGAGTCAAAAGTAAGGGAGAAACATCTAGCTCCTCTCTAGCAAGAATGTCACATCCCTTTTCTTAGGATGAAGCTTTTAGGAGTGTAGAGATGGGCACAAGGAATGCACAGCTGGTGCAAGCTTGGGGCTTGCTTTACAGCAGCGTGCTGCCATGCCACAGTCGCACTCCAGCCCTCCCATATCCAGTACCAGAGAAATCCACGGGCATGTCCAGGAGAGTCCAATGATTTTATTCATATTGCTGTTATCATGGGATGCTGGTTTAATGATAGAGATTTGGGTGTAAAAGAAGCGGGGTGCCAGTCTTGACATTTTGTTTTGTTCCTTTCCTGCAGAATTCGATCCGGCACAACTTATCACTCCACAGCCGATTCGTCAGGGTGCAGAATGAAGGCACCGGGAAAAGTTCCTGGTGGATGATCAATCCAGATGGTGGAAAAGGCGGCAAGGCGCCCCGGAGACGTGCTGTGTCAATGGACAACAGCAACAAGTACACCAAGAGCAGAGGGCGGGCAGCAAAGAAAAAGGCAGCCCTACAGACAGCCCAGGAGACGAGTGAGGACAGCCCTTCCCAGCTCTCCAAGTGGCCAGGGAGTCCCACTTCCCGCAGCAGCGACGAGCTGGATGCATGGACAGATTTTCGCTCCCGTACAAATTCAAACGCCAGTACGATCAGTGGCCGCTTGTCACCAATTTTGGCAAGCACCGAGCTCGATGATGTTCAAGACGACGATGCTCCACTTTCTCCCATGCTGTACAGTAGCCCATCGAGCTTGTCCCCATCGGTAAACAAACCGTGTACTGTGGAGTTGCCTAGGTTGACTGATATGGCTGGGACAATGAACTTGAATGATGGACTGACAGATAACCTCATGGATGATCTCTTGGACAATATAACACTCCCTCCCTCCCAGCAGTCACCCACAGGAGGGATAATGCAGAGAAGCTCCAGTTTTCCTTATGGTTCCAAAGGTTCAGGGCTGGGCTCCCCGTCAAGTAGTTTCAACAACGCTGTGTTCGGGCCATCGTCCCTGAATTCCCTCCGCCAGTCGCCCATGCAGACAATTCAGGAGAACAAGCAGGCCACCTTCTCTTCCATTTCTCATTACAACAACCAGACGCTGCAGGATCTCCTCACCTCTGATGCACTTAGTCACAGCGATGTCATGATGACACAGTCTGACCCACTCATGTCACAAGCCAGCACAGCTGTGTCCGCCCAGAATTCCCGCAGGAATATAATGCTCCGCAATGACCCCATGATGTCGTTTGCCGCGCAGTCCAGCCAGGGCGGTCTGGTCAATCAGAACCTGTCCCATCACCAGCACCAGTCCCACAGCTCCTCTCTTAGCGGCAGCCGTGCCTTGTCCAATTCCATCAGTAACATAGGCTTGAGTGACTCCAACAGCTTGGGATCCACCAAACATCAGCAGTCACCTGTCAATCAGTCTATGCAAACACTTTCTGACCCGCTGTCAGGCTCCTCTTTGTACTCCTCTAGCGTGAACCTCCCGGTCATGGGACATGAGAAATTCCCGAGTGACTTGGACTTGGATATTTTCAATGGGAGCCTGGAGTGTGACATGGAGTCCATTATCCGCAGTGAACTCATGGATGCCGATGGGCTGGATTTTAACTTTGATTCCCTCATCTCAGCTCAGAACGTTGTCAGTCTGAATGTGGGGAACTTCACTGGTGCTAAACAGGCTTCATCACAGAGTTGGGTACCAGGCTGAAGGATCTTTGAGAACAGGGAAAATGGGCAAACAGGTCAGTGCCCCATAGATGTGGTAAAATAATTCGTTCCTTAGTTTTATTGGAGTTTGCACCAAACCCCTAATAGTTAGTGCACACTAATAACAGTAATTTGGCTTGTGATGGCTTGTTGTGTGTTGGTATGCAACAGGCACAACCAAGAAACGTGGAGGTGTGGAGGGAAACGAGGCTAAGCTATAAAAGCTGTTCAGCTGCAACACTGTCAGCACGCATCTGGTGCTCAGCGTCCTTCTTAATTTAGGCATGAGAAATGTTAATGACAAATCAGGCAAACCAAGGTGGAATATTTGTGGGTTTTAGGAATCACAGAGCTCTAACTTGTCTTCTTTGAAGTCGCAACAGATGGATTCTTCCTTGCAGCCGATGCCACGTGTAGCCAAGCTGTGTTACACAGGGATGGGGCGAGGGGCTCTGCAGTCAGTGGGGCAGTGTTGCTGTGGGGGAGGAGGAAGAGTGTCTTTGCAAGATCAGAGCACTCACTGGGGACCAGGTGTGTGGGACGGATCTGGACAGAATCAGAGTTGTGCTGCTGCTGTGGTACAGCAACCCTAGCAAAGTTGTTTGGGTTTGCTTTTTCTTGAAATTGTATTTCTTGGCCAAAAAAGAAGGTATCAAATGGAGGAATTATATATTGGTGGGATCCTGGTCTCAGGAATGTCCTGGCCTACTTAATGTTTTAGGTATGCAATAACTGTTGTCCTCTTCCCCCCGCCCCTGATTGGGGTAGATACTTTTTTTTTTGGACTCCTTCAAGAAAACGTCTGTATTTTTGGGTTCTGACATAGGTGTTTTTTAAATGTCAGCTTCTTCAGATTAATGTTTTTCAAGATTGATATGGTTTTTTCCATTGCTTATTTTCCACAGCTGGGGACTTGTAATCATTGTTTCTGTCATCCTTTTGTGATTCTGCAGGCTTCTGCCCATACCTCTGCCTGCTCACACATACATATTCCCTGACTCATAGGGCAGGTGCCACACAAAGTGCCCTTTCTCCTTTGTTTATTTATTAGTGTAAGGGAGTAAATTTCAAAATATAGTCGGATAAAAGGTTAGGTATAAATTATTGAAAGTGTTCTATTAACTTCAGAATAATATGTAGAGCATCTCAGTGGTGAGGTTAAACGAGGCGTTCATTCAGTTTACAGCTTACTTCCAGCTTTCTTATTTTCCAGGTGAAGGATGGAAAGAAGGAGTCAGTGTCCTTTGACTTTACAGTGCATAATTTGCCCCTTTCATCTTTAATTGCGTTTTCATTCACTGTTTCACAGTTTGGTGTTCAAGGGGAAGCTTTGTGGTAGGTGAGCAGCAGTGGTGAACCTCGTGAATGTTTTCCTGTTTCCTGTGTGTACAGAGCACCTCAGGAGACGTGCTGTGATCTGCTCTCTGTGAGGGAGAACGAGGCTGCCCAGGCATCCTCCTTTCAGTCGATCTGCAAAGCTGCCGTGCTCCGATGGAGTGGTTGGTGTGCAAAGTCCTCCGTCAGTGGAAGGATTTCCTCTGGTTGTTGCACATCTTCTCAGTCTTAGCAAGAGCACTGCAGGGCACAGCCTGGAGACGGGCTGCAAAGATGGGCTGTAGAGGATTCTGCGTCCCACTGACCCTGAGCAAGGCAGCAACTTGGCAAGGCCAGAGCCACAGATGAATTTTGGGGTTTCTTCAGTTCCAGTACTGGAGAATTTAGGAAAAGAAAGAGGGGAAAAGGAGAATTGGTTCAAGGATGAGGGAGCAAAAATTTGCAGAAGGTCATGCTTGCTGACAAGTTCTCTCTTCCTTCAGCTGCGTGAGCTGCTTGGATTTAAAAACCTTCTTTGCACGATGTGAAAAAAAAGGCTGTAGGAACTTTATTGCTGTGCAACATCTAGCAGTACAGTCTGTCAAATGGAGCCTGAAAAATAGATGTTATTGACAGTTTTGCTTGACACAGGCAAATAGGACAGCCTTCTGCTTCCATAGCTTCGCGTGCTGCGTGTAGGTAGCAGCTGCCGCAGGAGGACTTGCATGGGCAGCGTGGAGGAGACACAGCACCCCACCTCCTCACTGATGCTCCCTGCTGCCTCTTCACCCCTGCCTCTGGCATCCACGGAAAGCATAGCTGCCGTGATCTTTTTCAGGCTGCTCCCTCCGAATAAAGGAACTGACACATCTGTGTGAGCGGAGTCTCATTGCAGAGGACAGATTTATTAACAAGACAGCTCTCCTCAGTGGATTACTGTCCAGTCATCTGTGGAAGCCTCTCTCCCTCTCCCTGACAAGTGGACCGGCTGCTGCGGGGTGCCTCCGGTATCAGGTGCAAGTGCAGATGATTTCTGCTGAGCTGGTTCATCATGCACCCTTCCTCATCTGTTAAGCAGCGCTGTTTGAGAGTTTTCCTCCCTATGAGCATCCTGTGTTTTGATAGGGGCTTCTCGCATGACATCAGGTGCAATCAGTCTGAATTGCTTTTCTTTGTTATGTCTCCACTTGTAGTAATAGAGATCCCTGAATTAAAATCTTCTCTCAGCAATGTTCATGACCCCAGTAATGAATCTTTACGAGCCCAAAGACTGGGGAACGCTTTCGGCAGAACAGCCTGGCAATTGCTTATGCTAAATCCGTTTCACAAGGGTGGCCAGGTGTGTTTTGCAGGCAGGCAGAAGCAGTTACAGGGGATTATTGGCATACCTAGGAATAGTGAGTGCTGTGTTTTCTATTAAAAATAAGAGAAACATTGAAGTCAGTTTTCAGGAAGAAAAGAAAGAAGGCAAATACACAGGTATTTAATTTATACATACTTGGGTATAGAGGGAGGTTTACTTTGGAAGAAGATCAACTACAATTTCTTCACAGGGAAAATTAGAAAATCCTGCAGGACATGCCACTGTTGCGGGTTTAGTGGCTGTGCACGTTTGCTGCACACAAGCCTGTGCATGGTCCCTGCAAGGAGCCCTGCCCAATCCCACCCCACCAGCCTGTGCCCATGAGGCTGCCCATGCGCAGCCTTTCAGAGGGCCCTCATTGAGGCATTTAAATGAATTTGGATTTGGTTTGGGTTTTTTTCTCTTACAAGAAGGAATGGAGAAAATAAATATTTTTTTCTTGCTATATTCACTCAGCCATAATCTTTTCCTCTTCTAGTGCTTGGGGCCTCTGTTCCTCTATCTCTGCCTACTTTCCAAAAGCACTGGATAATGCCTTCCACCCACTCAGATAATCATCACCTTGGTATTTCAGCAGGTTTATCAATAAATGGAGACATCACTATTCCCTCACCTGTCTCTAGAATACCTTTTATTTTGAAATTAATGGGTCCTTCTCTTAGTCTGGGGTTCCCACAACTCTGCACTTTGCTCTGGGGTCTGTCTCACCTGGCAAGTCCAAAGGGACTTGGCTTTTGCCAAAGAGCAATCCCAAAACAGAACATCAGGGAAGACTATTCAGGACATTTGCTGCTGCCTGGAAGGTCAGGAGCTGGTGAACAGTTGCTGCATGGGCAAACATTTTCTGCAGCATCAAAACCCATCCAGGAAGTTGCTTTTACCTGGATTGTTTCACTGATCCAGTTTACAGTGGCGTCATGCAGACATCAGTGCTGGCAGGGTTGGGTATGCATTGGAGAAAGGCTCAGCACGAGCAGGGCAAGAACTTCTTCAGTTGGTGTCATAGTGTGAAAAACTCACCTAAGCTGCATCTTCTGAAAGAGATTTCAGTGTATCATTTATCAGAGTGCCTCTGGGCTCCGTAACAGAGCTGTGCTGGAGTCACGTTGACTTGTTTGAAGATTACGTGTAAAATACTTGACAGATCAGTTAAAGTCACTCATTTTCCACTAGTATCATCTAGGTCCCGCATCTTCTTATTGCAGTGTACACAAGCTGCAAATAGCAACATCATGTAATGTTCACACTTGATGATTAACATCTCTGATGAAAAAAAACCTCAGGAAACCTAACAAAATATCTGTTAGTCTTTCATTAGTCCATATCAGCTTGGACTGCTTGCCAATTTGTTAATTGGTGTTCAGCCTGTTTCTGTGTACGGTTCATACCAGAGACAAATAGGTCTGAGGGTGACTTCACGTTTACAACACCATCTTAAAAGTGAAAATAGGTAGTCAAAGATCTCCATTTGGATGGAGTTTTGAATCAGAGAGTTCTGTACAGTTTGCCGCAAAGAAGATGATTTTTGTTTTCTGCCAGAAATCTTCAGCCCATGAAAGCTGAATTAGCAGACCTCTTACCTGAGGACATTGACTGCCTCAGGACCATAGCTGCACTTCCTTCTCTCTTATTTTCAAAAATGAGGTCTTAGGGGTAGGGCTGCCAAGTTTCTTACACAGAGCTAAGGTGTGGCTGTCTGCCTTTAAAAAATCTAAAGGAAATTCAAGAGCAGCACATTCTTCTGCTCCACTTCTAGTAGGCTAGTGGTTAAGGTGGTGGCACTTGTAACATTTAAATGTTGTTTCTGCCAGTCCAAGTTTTGAAAGGTGGTTTTGTGACTAGCTGAGCACCACGCATGCCAAGTTTAGTCTTTGAACAAAAATATCTATGTAGAAAATGTATTTTGTGGGGAACAGGGATCCCTTCGACTCCGAGGAGGGCCTGCCCTGAGCAGGCTCCTCAGTGGCTGGGGAACACATCAGTGGCACAGGAGCAAACTCTGTGCTCATGGCTGCTGGGGAGGAGGAGAGGGGAAAGCTGGGCAAACCCCATTGGGACTGCCCCCTGTGAGGTCCCACTGAAGCTCACCAAAGCCCCTTGCATACAGAGGCCAGTCCTGGGCTTGCGGGGATGCTGTGGCTTTTGCTGTGTGAAGACAGCAGGAGCTGATACACAAACACAATGAATTGCTCGCTCCTTCTGGGAGTAGGGCTTTTTTGTTCTGGTATGTTTTTAATCTGGGTTTATTGTTTGGGGTTTTATTAACCCAGGGAAAAGATCCGTAAAAATCAGGATTGCCTCCACAGGCTTGTGTTGTGAGTGTAAATCAGCTGAAGCCAGGACAGTGGTCTTATCCTGTGGTTTGGGTGTTCTTCTATTGGTGTTTTATATAGCTGTATTTTTTAGTACCTCATGCTTTGTCATGTGATTCAGCAGCAATAATTAGGCAGAAACTTGCTGTCCCTGCAGATGCTAAGATTACAGGATGACATACTCTCACCAGATGACAGCACAAACTGATATTTTTAGAACAGCCCGCATCAACTGGTCTCCCCAGTGCTTTCCTCCTTGGATCAGCAGTGCACAGGTTTTGTTACAGAATGAGTCTTTGCAAATCGTCTTTCTCATGTGAATGAGCCATAATGATTGTTTAGAGCAGCAGATCAGTGTTGGTCCCTTGATATGTGGTTTGCATGATAGCTGGGCTGGTTACAGGTGGCTTTTCTTTGTTCATTCCTTCCTTTGAGCCAGACTTTTAAATAGCCCCCATGAAAGCATATTTTCTTGAAGAAGTGCGTAATAAGAGCTCCTTTTTAGAAACATAACGTCATGCAGCTGAGGAAAGGTCAGGATCTTTTTTTCATAGCAATTGGGCACTCAGCCCAGGTGATGAACTGACAGCTGGAGAGGTTTAAGTCTTGTGTTGATGACAGCCAAAAAGCACAGGTACAGCGTGGGCAGTGGGAGTGCATGTTTGAGCAGTACTGTGTGCCAATAGCCAGCCTTTCTGTCCTGGCCTGGGGAAGGGGGATGAAGGAAGGAGCCGCCCTGGGCTCCTGGTGCTGATGGCGAAGGATCTCCAGCAGGATGTTCCCATCAGCATTGTCCCCAACCAAGTCCCTAGCGATGTGTGGGGACACTGACCCCGTTAAATCAGGTACCTGTGGCTGGGTGGTGGGAATGCCCCGCTCTGGTCCAGTCTGCCGGAGCTCTTTAATCAGCTTTTCCACTCAGATTGCTGCACAGGGTGGCAGTTACTGGAGTCTGGCAGAGGGGACACCTGCTGAGCAGTAATCGGGCGGGGACGCAGCTCGGCTAGCGGAAGCTGCTGTGCAGCCACGGCTGGCTGCCATTACTCCAGGAAAAAGGCCACTTTTCCCAGATGATGATGTGGAGAGTGGCTTGTGTTTATGCACTTCTACAGCTGAACTGAATGTCTTGCCCATTGTTTTTCCCTCGCACTGCCTACATCTCCTGGCTTTTATAGGTAATTAATTTCATACAAATGTGGATTAAATCTGGTTTTGAGGTAGGACCTTTCCTCTCTTGCTTTTTCTGCCACTTGTAAGTTATGATAGAAGATGTCCTGCCTTTTATCAACACGGTATTGGCCTCTCATTTTCAACTTACCGCAGAGGAAAACAAAAAGATTCCATAGCAGCGAGGATGTTTTTAAAGCAGGCTTGGTACCTAGCAAAGAAAAAGGAACTCTCTATGAGCACATTCAGAATAATGGGTACATAGAATGTTTCCTTATCATTATAAACCCATAATTCAGGATGTCTCTAGCCATGCAGGTACCTTTCACTCTAAAATGTGACTCCTCTTCTTCAGATTCAAAAATGCAAGCCAAATCCTTCTCTGATCTTGCACAGGTGCAGTAGTTACATCGTTTTGTGATCCACAGTAGACATCTCCTTCCAATGCTCCCGAGTGCCTAAAGAAAGCACAGTTATTCCAGCAGATGGGCTTTACCCCTATCAAAAGATGTATTTTGCCAGTATTTTTGGCCTTCTTCCTCTAGTCCAGCAGCACCCTCCCTAAAAAGGGCTGTGTTGAGCGCCTGGTCCCTCAGTGAATGGCAGTGTCACCCATAACTAGCAGGATTTCCACCCTACTCCTTGGGCTCTTGAACAAAATGCAGGGGATAAAATTGACCGAAAGGTTGTTAAGTAAGAAACCTGATGACCTTATGGAGAGACGTTGTCCTGTATCTAAGCTCTCCTGTGTTGGCCAGGGCAGAGGATTAAACCCAGCCAGATGTGATGGTTCTCAACAGCAATTGCATATCCACAGTGCTTGGGCTCAACGTTTCTTTTTCAACTGTAAAAGGGATAGAAGGGACCTTGCCCACCTTTGTGGGTGAAATGAACTGCCCAGAGGAGCAGTGGATTCTCCCATGCTGGAAATACTCCATACTTGACAGGATCCTGAATAACCTAACCTAAAGCCCTGCCTTGAACAGAAAGTTGGACCAGATGATGCTGATCCCTTCCAGCCTGGACTTTTCTGTGATTCTGTAGACCAGTGGGATATCAGAATAACCGGCTTATAAATAGTTGTGGCAGCTCACTACAGTTCTGGCCTTCTTTCCCAGGGAGCTGATACAGGATGAGAAAATGATCTGCTGTCTTAAGTTACATTTACTTCCAAAATACTTGGTTGTCTCCTATGGTTTGCAGTGTCCTTGGAAGAAGAGCATCAACAGAAGGAAAAGAGACACTTTTGTGCTTTACTTGCTTATTCAGCTACAAGCACCTCAACATTTTAGCTCCCATGAGTCCTGGTTCTGTGCTGGCATTCTTCCTCTTTCCATCTTTCTCCCTTACTCTCTGCCCCCAGTTCTGAACTGGGAAAGATTTATTTTTACAAGTAGAATTTAAAGAGTAAAAGCAAAGTTGCAACATGCCTGAAAGTTTAGGAAATAAAGCCACATTAAGTTACCAACTCTTTTTTTTATGTCCTTGAGCTTTGTCCCCTGACCTCAGCACTGTCCCTCAGCACAGGGCCATCCTAGTGCAGTGCGTGCTAAGCCTGTAGAATGTCACTGTGGCATATCTGTTGTGGCATTGGGATTTCCAATTTTTATTGTGCTTGAAATAAAAATCTCATTCTGTAATTTTGTTGTTGTAGAAAGACTAGCCACAGTAGTTATCTTCCTTACTTGTTTTTATACAAATTCTGTGTATTTTTCAGTCTTTAGCTCTGAAACGTCAGGCAGAATATTAACTTGTAACCACACGTGTTCAAGTCTTGCTTTTTGAGCCTCCCCCCACTTTGGAGTAGAAGCTCTGTTGCTAGAGGCGATGACAAATCGAAGGGCAGACACACCAGAACAAATGCACATCTGTCACTGAAGGACACAAGTTTCCTTGAAAATGTTTGCATCCCAAGTGTCTAGACAGTAAAAGTAGTTACTGGGATTTCCTGTCCCTGGAGAGTTGTTGCAAAGTGGTACCCAGGGAGAACGCTTGTCTTACAGACCTCTAAGTGGTGATATTTTCCAAGATGAAATCCACTCCACAAACCTTCCAGCCAAATCAGGAGATCCATGTTAGGCTGCCGTACAGAGGAGCTGTGTGTTGGTAGTGCAGATTCTCATACCATAATTGTGTAAAGGAGCACACACAGCTTTTCTTCCAACAGAAAACTTTGTGTGCTGATTGCTGTGTTGGCTCACTGATAAACCAGGGCACGTTATCTATGCCCTGCTCTGGGGAGCATCGCCGCGTCACCCTTACGTTCTGAAGAAATTTCCAGTGCTGCGTAATTGGCACCGTTGGGAATCAAAGGGAGAAAGCAATAGGTGGCAGATGATTCTTCAGAGCTGTTCTGATGGTGCACAAGCTGGCATGGGGCTTGGGAGACGGCTGTCCCCTTAAGTGGTGGAATGATGTGAGACAGAGGTGAGGAAATGTTGTTGCTGGGGAGAAATCAGAACCAGTCAGCTTGGCCATGGAGTAAAATGGGAGTAGCATTTGTGACTGGTCAGTAGCATGGTAGAGGATGGGAGGGCAGAGAATAGGACAGAAGAAAGGGGCATCTCATCTCCTGCATGACTGTTTGCAAAGCTTCTAGCAGGGCCTGTTGCAGTAGGGCAAGGGGTAATGGTTTTAAACCAGAAGAGGGTAGATTTAGATAAAGTATAAGAAAAACGTTTTTTGCAGTAAAACACCACAACAGCTTGCCCAGTGAGGTGGTGGATGCCCCATCCCTGGAAGTGTTCAAGGCCAGGATGGATGGGGCTCTGAGCAACCTGATCTAGTTGAAGATGTTCTTGCTCACTTCAGGGGGACTGGACTAGACAATCTTTAAGGTCTCTTCCAGCCCAAACCGTTCTATGATTCTGTGATAAATGGAGATGTAACTGGAGCACTTGTTTCCCTGCCTTGATAGAGTTTTTGTCGCTATGGGGTAGCAGGCTGCTAACTCAGGGTAAAAAGGCTTTTTGTGGTGAGACAGAAAGCAAGACTGTGTGGGTCTGTTACAGACTTTAACAGGGTAATTTGAAGGCAGGCAGGTTGAGACTTTGATCTACCTCTTTTCATTTTTTAATCCATTTGCAAAGTCCATGTAAGCAGAGCTGTGAAAATGGAACGTGGTTTGGTTCTGCTATGTGATGAACACCTCAGCTGTGCATGTGTCTCCAAAATGTTGGCACTGTCTGAAGTACAGGTCGCTCAAGAAAAAATATTGGGCAGTGCCACTTCCACAAAAAATGCTCAACTTAACCCATTCTCCAGTTTTTTTTCTCATCTCTTGGTTTCATAGTATAATATTTCACATAGATATTTAATTTAAACATTAAGCAATATTCTGGTGCTTTATTGGGAGTTTCTGTACTCTTTTACTTTTAATCAATAGCTTTATTTAAAGTCAGCAAGACTTCTCACACGTGCCACAGTTAAGCCCATGCTCAGCATAACTGGCAGCTGCCTGAGAGAGAGCTGACTTGCTGGGCTGTGGCATTTGGGACCCGAGCCTTGCCTTCAGAGGGTGTTGCGCTCTGGGAAGTCACTCATTTCCAGCCCTCTCTGGTGCTCAGGCTTTGAGAAGTAGGGAAATGGGCTTGCACTTGTTTGAGCTGCTTACGAGCCGCTAGCCAGGTTTTACTGGGGGCTGCCAGGCCTGTCTGGGTATCTTCTGCTGACCTTGTTACGGCCATCGGGGCACACCAAATGGAGTCATTGCCAGGCAGTCACATTAACGAACGGCCAGCGTTAATTTGCCCTTTGAAAATGAAGAAATCAATATGTTGATCCAGTTGGAAATCCCTTTATTCACAAAACAGTCTACCCCAAACCCCTCCACATAATTAAGGCTAAAGCCAAATTTTGTTTGGGTGAAATGCACAATCTGTCTGCTCCCTAAGCTGTGCTGAATGAAGTTCTCCCCTAATGGCACAGGGAGCAGCTGTCACGCTGTTGCTCTAATAACCATAAGACAAAATGATTAAATTTCCATCAATCATTTAGCATTATCAGAATAGGTCATTTTAATAAATTGTTATCATAGGATCAGTGCCTGGCACCTTAGACAGGAGACAGTCTTTGAGTGATCCTCCTTGCAGGAGATGCCTGTCCTGATTAAACCAGCAGTTCCACTAAATCCACCATTTTTTGTGAGGGTGCCTGCTAGCAGGGTTTTGAAAGTAAAGACATTCCTGTAATCAACTCAATGGCTTTTTGGTTTCAGCCAGTGTCCCCTTGTTCTTGCACTGTATAAAAAATCATCAATCTTTTGTCTTGGGGAAAATCCTCAAAAGGTATTAAGTGGTGTGAGAGGGGACTAAGCTCTGTTTTCAGAAGCCATTTCAGAGCCAGAAGCTACGTGCCCAGCAACACGGATGTCTACCAAGTAGACTTTCTGAACATGTGAGAGGATTTCATGGGAATGTTTAAGTGTACATACTTTCCAAAACCCTATGTGGTGCCTGCCTATATCTTTAAGCCACTGAGTACCTTTAAAACTCTGTCCCCTCAGCCCCCTTGGTTGAAATGTTCATCTGGTGTTTTACCTACTTACCATGTCCCTTCATAGCCATCTCCATGCTGTATCCAAGGTGTCTTCCTCATGCTTCTCTCTCTGCAGAGAAGTTTCTTGGCTACAGAATAAGATGGACCCTAACCCAATTTTTAAAGCCAGGTAGACCCTGTCTGTTGGCTGGTGTGTTGTGTGAGCAGGAAAATGGGAAACTCCGAAGTCCACACTGAAATTCGTGGCTCCTTACTGTCTGTCTTGAGCAGCCTCTTCATCTGTACTCCAAGGGTGGTGATGAATGTCAAACACTTACAGATTTATTCAGCTTTTTGGTGATGCTGAGAAAAGGTGATTGTGAAAAATGGAGAAAAGCTGAAGGATCCTTCATTGCTTCTACCTGGAAATATGCTTAACAAATAGACAGTGCACTGGGTTTCTGTAAATCAGACTTGACCATCATTTTTCATTGTTTTTTCTGTCCTGTTTGGGAGCAGCTAAGCCAGCAAAGAAACACATGAACCTTGGCAAGGGAAAAGTATTTTCAGGCAGGGTCAACTTACTCCTTTACTATGTATTTGAACCTCCTGGGTACAAACATACCTGAATTGCTCCTCAGTGTTTTGTCTGGAGATTTGCTTGGTTGTCTTTTACGTTGTTTTTTTTTCTGCGTGCGGTAATCTCACTGTCTTCTTTTTCTTCTTCCTCTCCAGGCCCTCAAACTGACACGAGATGTAGAGAGAGAACCCTTTGCCAAATCTGCTGTCAGCAAGTGGACAGTGATACTGTTTACAGCTTACGACCTTTGTGAACCCTGCATTATTTTCCTAATGAAGCAGACTGTTAATAGGCCCCTTACTGGAGTGAAGAACCTACTTTTTTTTCCCCCTCTTTTTCTTTTTTTTTTTCTCTTTTTGTTGGAAATTGAACTCATTCTGAAGTATGCAAAATCTTCCTTTTCTGGGATGGCCAAGCACCTGCTGTGGAGACAATGTTCAGCACCATCCTGTTGAGAACACACTGTGTAGCCTTTACAGTAGTTATTTGTCAATGAGTATGTGGTGTTTCAATATATTAATGGTTTATGGGATGTTTTAAGTTGGCTTTTCTTTTTGGAGGTTTTCCCTATCTGCCCACCCTCCCCCCTACAACCTCCGGTTTGATTTCTGTAGATTTTTAACCATTTTTGCTTTTTCTCCCTGGGGAATCTGAGGCACTGTGCACATGCAAAGGAATGACCGTAACCCGACACTGCTCAGGTGTCAGGGTTTTCTGAATATACAGCGTTTGTTAGTCCTATCAACTGGCTGAATTCCAGAGAGGGGATGTGCGTGGCCTGTTGTTTTTATTGGGTTGGTTGGTTTGTTTCTTTCTTATTCTTTCCTTAAATTTAATGGTACCACCCCTGTTTTCCATAAGGGTCAACCCAGAGTTGGTTGCAGAACGAGGGAAGCTGGCGAGTTTGCCTCTTGGCTCATGAGGACGGACTGACAGCGGGTGCCATTGCCCTCACGTGCACCGAGGCAGGAGCCCTTTTCCCGCCCGCTGGAGCAGGCTCCCCTCCTGCCATAGGTTAGCAAAGCTGCCCTCACTGCCACAGTGAGCTGGTAAGGAGTTATGGGCTGAGCTGCCGCACGAGGTGGATGTAGTCACCTCTAGAGATGTGTTTGAGAACACAGAAATTGAGGGAAGCCTAGCAGCTGGGCATCAGCAGGTGACTTGCAGTGACAATGCCAGGAGCTGAGGCACAGATCACTGCAGGGTGTGTTATGGCTTCAGTGATCCTGTTTATTTTTGTTGTTGTTGTTTTGGACATATCCTTGATTATTTTTTCCTTCTCATTATGTATAATCCATTGTGGCAGAAGAAGCAGGAGTGGGAATGGCAAGGTGACAGTATCATACAAATGGCTTTTCATATGAGCGTAGATTGTAGCAGGATAAATGACACTGAAAGACAAGGCAGTTTTATATATTTTGCTTCTAAGATTTTCTTTTGTAAAATGAATAATAATTAATAATAATAATGAATAAAAGGTATGGTGCTGTATAGATCCTCTCTATAATCTGGAAAGTTTGATTAATTTTTATTAGTATCTTGGGGGGGAGGGATACAAAAAAAGAGGGGAAAACACCAGTGGTACATAGGAACTCGGTATGAAGAGGTTCTGAATAGGACAGTGTATACATAATTCTCCAAAGTGATATATGAAGTTTTTTTTTTCCTTTGCATAAAAGCATTATGCATATAAATATATAAATATATTTTATTATGTACAGAAATGGATCATAATGCATGGATGTTAGGAAAACAAAACTAGCATTTTAACCCAAAGTCTCAGTGCATGAGTCCCCACCGACCCGTGTCCCATGCAATGTGGAGTGACTCCCTCTCACCACTGCCACCGCACATGCACAGTCATGCACCCACACACACAAACATTCGTGGGCCCTTCTTCACTCCTTACTTTCCAGGTCTCTGAGGTGATTTTGGTGAAACAACAGCTCCTAGTGTGATGGAAGTTTTGGTTTTGTACCGTAGCCCCCATGCTGTTCCCTCATAAAGATGCACCTCTTGGTTTCTCCCCCCAGTTATGACTGTGTAGGCTCTGTGCAGTTGTGGATAGCATAGCCCTGTAGCATATCAACTCTTCCAAGCAGCCAAGGGTTTATCATTTGCCTTTTGAAAAAACTTCTCTTTTCTTTTTACACTGAGGGGCTCTGTTAGTCAGCATGTGGCCTAGTTTACTGCATTCATTGGAGCTGGCTGGTGCACGTTGCCCATGTCTATCAGCAGCCAGCTTCCCAGGGTGCTTGTGTGGCACAGCTGGGCACCCTGCTTACCCGAGTCCAATTGCAGGCACCTTTTGCTGGAATGGATCAAGAGGTCATCACTGGCCTCCTCTGAGCATGTGCCATTAGCTCTTAGCTTCCTGGCACACCCCAAAACGTGAGTGTATGCTGAAGGACTTCCCTCTGGTGTTTCTTTCGCTGAGGCTTCTCTGCAGCTGCTGCCCTGTGGCTGGACTTGTGCCCCAGCCCCACGTTTTGGCTGCCAGCAGAGCTCACTCGGTGCCTCCCCGTGCTGAGGTGCAGCTTTTGATCCCTACACAGATGAGCCTCCAGTGAGACCCGTGGTGCTGCCCGGAGACCCACCATCACTGACAGATCAGTAAGGCCTGACTCAATGGTATGGCCAAAGTGACCAAACCCCATATTTTATTTTTTTTCTTGGTACAGATTCAGTTCTTGTCAAAGGCAGGGGAAGGCCTGTTGAAAGCTTAAACCAAGGGGGGGGGCAGAAATTGCTCTGTTCCAGCAACTGAGCCTGCTTGGGTTCAGTGGAACTGCTTTCCACTGGCAGAAATGAGAGGCAAAACTATGGCCTGCTCTGTTCAGAAAATGGAGAAAAAACACTTGGTGTAGAGACAGCCCATCAATGACAGAGAAGTTTTTTTAAAAGAAATAATAAAAGCATCAGTGGCTGAAAGGCTTAACCTGCCTCCCAGCAATGTCAAGGGGAGCATTTCCATTGGCGTGGCTGGGACAGCTTGGGCCCCTGCTTTGGAGAACATCCCAGCACTCACTGAAGAGGGATGGACTTGGCCAACCTCTTCAGTTTGGTTTGGTTTCTGCTGCTCAGTTTTGGGGCCAAAAGTTTCAAGCAGAAGTGCCTGGTGTCAGGCACCAAACACTGGGGACTCCAGCGTGGTCCAGGGGGCAAGCTGCTCTGCCCCCATGGCTTCTTGAAGGCAGGGGAGGTGACAGGTCCCCCCAGGCCCAGGGGAAGGTCATCACCCTCTACACCTGCTGAGGTGCCCAGCAAAGGCCCTTCACTCCAGAGGTGCTAAATAAATCTCCCTGAATCCAAAGGGCCAGTTATTTAGGTGTCAAAATTAAGACTTGAATAGCTAGTTTGGGGAACCTACTTTTTGAAAATTTGGCCTTCAAGTCTTTGAACATGTTTATGCCTAGAAGTTTTCCTTGTGAAATCATGTAAAACAGATTAAGGTCAAGGTCACAATTACGTGGTTATCATTTGAACACTTGGTCTAAATAAAAGGTCTAAAAAGGTGTTATTTATGCAGTTTTTAGCCACAGGTTGGGGCTTGAGTTAATGATTTTGTAAAAAAAGTTTGTCTTGAGAACAATCGGATAGTTAAACACTGCTTAACTCCAGAAATTTTTGTGCCACTGCTTAAAAAAGTTACCTTTTAGGTCATGTATTTCTCTAAAATTATGTCATTGCTTGGCAATTGGTGTCCTGTAAGTGTTTCAAGTACACAATATACCTTTGGAATTGCCAACAGATGCGAAGGGGGACCAGATACATTTCGTAACTATGGGTTGGAAAAAATGGATTGTACATTTGGCTTCACATGTTTAACTTTTTTTTTAAAAAGTTGCATGATTGGAAAAAATATGTATACAGTATCTGTAAAACTGTTTTATCTGTTTCTGTTTCAAGCCATGTAAATTGGAAGAATATTAAATCCACAGCCTTATCGCGCATGGCCGTCTTTACATACCGAAGAGCTGAACAGTTTATACTTTTCATTTGGGCTATCTTGTACTTTCATTTGAAAGCAGACACTCTCATGTTGCAGTCTTACTGAGGATTTTATATTAAAAAAAAAAAAAAACCAACAAAGAAAAAAGATGCTGCCCTGGAGGAATATATTCCCTTACTACTCAGAGGTTGGAAGGAAGTTTGTTTTGGAGCAAAACCTGCCCCTTTCCAAATGAAGTAGAGACGCAGTGCTTACTCCACTTGGTGTTAGTAGATATTGCCTTGTGTATTCCATTTTAAATTGTAATCTAGTTTGTAAAAGAGATGGTGACGCATGTAAATAAAGCATAATGGATCTCTACATTGCACATTTGCCTTTGCTCTATTTTATTGTGTCATAGACAGACATGTAAACACAGGACCTGGAGAAGGGGTGACTTTCAAGCAGCAAGTGAAAATGGCTGGTGGGGGGCTTGGAGCTGGGGAGGGGTCCCCATCCTGCATCCACTAAAATCTGTCAATGCATATTGACATGGGCCTCGGCCCTTCAATCCTTCAGCCAAGCCAGTGTAGTTTTGGTGGTCAAATAACCCCCAGGGGGATCATTTACTGCTGCTAAAAAATCACAAAGTTCACTTGAATCTGGGGACAGAGGGGGGTTGTCCCTAGGGGTGGCAGCTGCACTCTGCAGCTGCTGACCAGCTCGCCTGACCTGGGAAAGAACCAGTCTGACTGCAGACCTGTCGGGAGAAGGGTTACACCCCCCACCATGGGCTTGGCTGGGTTCCAAACTGTCTTTGAAAAATGCCTGGAGTGCTTGAAACCACCCGTTCGGGATTTGGGATAATAAAACCAGCAGCCTGACTCAGCAGAAAGTTATACTGAGGGCTCTGGCCAAGACACTGGAGAACATGCTCAGAGACGAGAGACATGTTGACAAAAAAAACCCTTCTCCCACCTTGATGGGAAGCCACAGATGTATATGGTCTTTTGGAGTCGTTTTTCAGGAAGAACTTATATTTTCAAGAAAGAAGAGCCTTTCCTCACAGGAGGGAGGGAGTTCTCATTACTCCAGGGGGACAAAATGCCATGTCATCCATGCAGAGCCCACAGGAACATTACGCTGAAGTACTGCAGCAATAAAGAGCAGCTTGGGGATATCCCTCGTTTAACATAGCCAGAGCTGTTCAGGTTTTGTTCTAACTAGAGATAGCCTGAAACATGACAAGATCCAGACAGAGAATAGCCTTTGACCAGAAGAAAGCGTACATTAAACTTCCCAGAGTGAGAGTGCACTTGTCTGGCAGCAACTACAGCTTCCCCTCACAAACAAGAGCTGTTTTGCTTGTTTTTTTCAGAAGGCTTCTCCAGCAAGGCTCTGCCAGGGAAGGACCCATGCCCTCTGCCTTGGCATCGCCCCACTGATATTTGGGACAATATTTTGTGATTGTTTGGCCCAGTGAAGTGCCAGGTCAAAGGGACTCAGCTTTAACCTGAATTTAGGCAGGGGCGGCAGCAGCAGTGAAGATGATCCTCAGCGAGTTTTGTACTGACCCTACTTGGGTCTGTTGTGCAATGCCTTAGCTGTGACCTTCAGTTCACCCGACCTTGGAATAGATCATTCTTATCTTTCACAGTACTTTCAAAATAAGTACAAACATTTTAAAACTTCTCCAAGTTGTCCCAGAAGGCAAAAGACTTTTCAAGTTGCTGCAGAGGCTGGTGAGGCAACAGAGAGCTATTTTAGGAGCTCCCCACCACATATGCTGAGTCGTGAGTTCAGCCAGACCAGGGAAAACAGTATTTTACAGCTCTTGTTTGGTTACTGCTGCCAAGGAAGTTAGGGGTGCTTTCAAGAAGGCTGAGATAAGTAAATCTGGGAGGCTACCTCTTTTACTGGTTGGAGTCATCATGACTGGAATCTCCCCCTTCAAAAGGAAGTCTTCCTGGATGAAGCGGAGCCCAAGCCAGATGGAGTAGATACTGCTCTTGCTGGTACACAGATTCATCCCACTGCCAGCAGCTTCTGCAGTGTCTCATGGCATCTCTGTTTGCTCAACCCGGCCCACTGAGCTTTTTTTCCCACTGGCTCTACCTGTGGATTTTTTTTAAATGAAAATGTATTTATCACGTAAGTACAAAGCATAGAAAATTCCACGAGAGCAACAAAAAAACAAGTAAGCGTCTTTTTTTTTTTTTTTTTTCTTAACTGTTGTTTAAATCTTTGAGAAACTTTGGAATTGTCTGACAAAATTCAGAATCTCCAGTTTGGAATTTTTAGTTTTGCACCTAGATTTTCTTTGCATACTCATGACATGAGCAGTTTTGCATATGTCAAAACATTTACTTATTAGAACAAAGTGTCTCCTGCTTTTATTTTTTGATGGTTTGATGACAGACCAAGGACCTGATTTAATCCAGAAAATGAGATAAAATGTCCCAATTCAGTAGGAGCAACTGGCCTAAATGAGGGTAACTGTTGTAACATTCTTTTAATGCTACATTATGCCATGCAGGTTTAAAGATGCCTATATCCTATGAGTGGCATGTGGTGAAATGGGGGGAAAACTGTAAAAATACGTGACATCTCATAAAAATATTCCAACTTCCAAGACAAATATAATGCTTATCAGGAGTCTTTTCTCTCAATTTTCACTCTTTTTGAGGCAATACCTTAAAACTTTATTTTTGCTGAAATTTAAAGCACAGGGCAATTCCCAAGTGTTGCCTTTCCCTGGGGATTAGCCTTCCAGCAGTGCTCGCTGCAATGGGCATTGAGGCTGCCGCTGGCACCTGTGGACCCTGGCACCACAGGAATGTCAGACTTTGGCTCGACTTCATGCTCTGAGGGCCACTGTAAACCCTGAACGATCCCATGGCTGGTGCAGTGAGCTCCAGTACGGGAGGATGGAGAGGACATCAGTGGGAGCGAAGCACAGCGGATGCCAGCACCTTGCTCTGGTATCTGGGAACCTCTCTGAAGATTCACCTGCTGCATGGACAATGGTTCCTTCTGCTGTCCCTAACCTCCTTGGAAAAGGAAGGCATCGGTCAGAAAGTGCTAGTTGAGAAATACAGGTGTACTCTTCCTCTGGCCTCCAAAGCAAAAAATGGAGGAAAACTGGGCACTGGCGAGCCACCTCGGAGGTGCTCCCTGGAGAGCAGCAGAGGAAGCTGCTCCTGACACCTTCCCCTCCAGGAGGGAGAGGTCCAGCCTTTCCAAGCCTCTGCTGTGAGTGACTGGCCTGGTGTTTGTCTTGCATTTGGTGTTTCAGTAGAAAATTCATACTTCACCAGCACTTTATCTAGATAATCTCTATTAGGCTCCTCTTACTTAAGGCTAACCAGGCTTGTACACCATTAACTAATTCATGGATGAATGTCCTGGAGAAAAGTCACTGCTTAGAAAGCAATAAAGCAATTCATAAAAGACATACAATAATAATAAAAAAAATGTCCTTCCTTTTACTCATTAAATGAAATCCATTGTCATTCACACTTCTCTGGAGAGTCATATTTGCAATATCAAATTGTGTCATCAACCTCAGTGTGCATCTGTTAGTCAAAATTTATGGCTAGGCTGTCTCGTTTATGCAGAAGTTTTTGCCATGCACTGCCACTCAGCCTAGCAGACTCCCATGGAAAAGCCACAATTCAAGTTAAAATTCTACTCTGCCTGAGTGGTTATAAAATTATAGTGGCTTTCAGAGCTGGGAGATATCTAAGTCTCTTCCTGGGGAAGGCAGCTACCTTTGGGTGTCCTCTCTGAAGCTTCTGCCTCTGGAGAAGGTAGCAGAGGGGAAGGTCAGGCGTGGATGTACAGGGGATGTGCAGTGGAGTTGCGTTTGCTCTGCAGTCTGGGCAAGGTGGTTGCCACCAAAGGGTCAGCACTAACCGAGTTACACAGACAGGAGCGGTCACGTGGGAAGTTTCCCTGGAGTAGCATGGATGCAGAGCCTCTCTTCCCTTTTCCTCACCCATAACAAGCACTTCAGGGTGAGCCCATTTCACTCGGTTTTTCACCAGAGGATGTAAAGGTGACAAGTTGCCTGCAGAAAGTGCCCTGAATTGCTGGGTCCTGGGGTGACGTGGCTGAGACTCTGCAGCCGCATTTCCAGCCTCTTAAATCTCCTACCTGAACATCTTGGCTTTTCCACAACGTCTTCACCTTCCCTTGCCAAAGCTTTGTTCCCTTATTAAGAAAGGGCCTCCGGAATGACAACATGATGTTGCTGTTAGCGGGAGACTCCCGAGGTTTCGTTTTCCCACACAAATGGATGTGTAAGGAGCAGGGGGGTGGCCAGCTCCCACCTTAGGGATCTCATGGACCGTGCATCCAAGGGGGCTTCTCCATGTGTGCAGGGAAAATGTCAAGAGATGTGAGCACACGGGAATGAAAAATAAAGCGACAAGTAGAAAGGGTTTCATAAAATGCTACTCTTTAAGTGATACAATGCCGTGGGGGCATCTGAACCACTTTTTCATTCCCTTCAGTCATTCTTCAATCCATATCTAAAGTCACCAGTGATTTTCATTGCTGTCAGCAATGATCTTCCTATCTTTTAATCCTCATGAATCTTTCTTTGGAAATAAATATTTCTTTTCTCTTTTTTTTTTTCATTCTATGACTTTTTACAGTCTCTGTTTTTCTGAGGCCAGTTATTAAAACGTTTGTGGGGTCAATTATGTAAGTTGAGGGCATGATTACTTTTTTATGACGCTTTTATTTAAGCAAGAAGCCCAGGTAACACAGGCTTGTTGCCAGCACAAGTCACACCATTCCAGCTACACCAGGAAGAAACACTCCTTGTTTTGCTGCTTCAAGCTACACCTGAGTCTGAAGACAGTTTGCTGCTCTAGCTGCATCAGCCACCCTTTCCTAACATAGGCTAAACCCTGAACATTGCTTCACTTGGAATAATAAGTCTGCAGCCAATGTGGTCTGGTGGCTGTATTCAAAAGTCTGCTGAGGCCGGGAGATCTAGAGCTGTGAGTGCAAAGGGTTTGTGGACCTCTCACCAGATATGGCAGCTCAAAGGGACACGAGCCCACCACTTCAGAGCAAACTCCTACAGTAAAAAAAAATGGGAAAGAAATGAATGCCTTGTTCTTTTAAAAAGTGTCTCTCTTTGTTCATGCTCTGCCAAGTTTTTCTGTGAGAAATGAATATTGTGAAATAGCTTTGTACAGTTTAGGTGCAGCCTAGAACAGCCAGATACAGAGTTGACAGTGGTGTCTGCCCTCTGGCAGTGCTGGCACTTGCAACCTGTGATACATCCCCGGGCCATAATCTGCAAAATAAAATTTAAAAACTTTGATTCTCTCTATTTCAGTGAATCAAGAATCTGCAAATTTTCCAACAGAATGTTATCAGAATTTGAACATTTTATACTGATCACCTCATCCATAAGCTAACAAAAGGCTTATCTGTTTCTTTTCCACTCTAATTGACAGTCCTGTGTAGGCGCATGTTCAGCATTTCAAGACTAACTTAAAGGTCAAATTTACCATACGGGCAGATAGAATGAGCTCATGGTTGAGGAAAGACCATCTAAAGGTGACTTGTCTAACATCTGTACACACACACACACACTCAGAGTTCACACGCATTTCTTTTTGGTCTAGCCTTTTCTCAGACATGACCCATGTGCCAAGAGTATCAGGATAAAGCTGTACTAGAAATGTTAGATGTGGGTTGAATCTGGCACCTGAAATATAAGATAGTAATAAGAGTCTGACAAAGGAAATGTTTGAAGAAATAGATGGAGCAGAATGACAGTGTTCCGACCCCTCTTATGGGAAACCTGAATTATGACAAACTGCTGAAGTATTTTGTGTTTAAGCAGTTTACTCCCAAACTTTGGGTAGGCCATTATGGGATGCAGACTCTCATGCTGGGAAACAATGACCAGTCCCTATCCCCTGGGGATTTCTCCACTTTGTCCCACCGATTTTTTGGCCAATTGTCAGTTCTCAGCCCCTCTACCTTCTACCTGGCAGAAAAACCACAGGTGCTTGACCACAGAAGAGGAATTTGGAGACAGCAACTGTTTTTTCACCAAGACACTTCAATAACTATCAGCTTGCTTGTGTGTATTTCCAAAAGTAGGACTTGCTTGCTATCTCCTCTCCCAACTGTCCCTTCTGTCCTCCTTCTGTGAGCCTAATCTTGTGCCACACTTGTCCCCCTGGTCCTCCTGCCCCCTGCCCCACCCAGCCTTGGCTGGATGCCCGTGGCTGCGGGGCCCTGGAAACCCAAAAGCTGGCAGCAGCCTCCGAGTGCTGGTGCGCCAGGCAGCCCAGCAAGGAGGACACGTGCCCAGCACCCGGCAAGAATGCACCCACCCTCGTGCGGAATGAGGACTGCCACCACCCTCCAGCGTGAGGAACTGGGAGGGAAAATCAGCCAGGTGACATTCAGTAGACAAAGCTGCTGTGCTGAGGACAGGGACCAGCTGCCAAACGCCAAGCGGGGCGCAAGCAGCAGCCCTGGAAAAAAGGTGCTGTGGGCAGTAATGAAGCAGAAACCGTCTGAGCTCCTGCCGTGGAGCTGTGGCACTGGGCCTCCCCAGATGTTTAAGCCAGGCTGAAGAAGAGCAAGAACGAGCAGAGGCAGTGAGAATGGGGACCAATGGGAGAAGGATGATGTTATTTGTTAGAGCAAGTTGAGAGGGAACACAAAATACCTTTGCATTACTTCATGTAGAAAATTGCTTTAAAACCCCCACCCTTCATACCCACTAAGGAGAGAACATAGCTGTGTTTCCTCTGCAGGAAATGTAGGTTATGTTCTCTTAGCTATGAGGATAATTAACACATTTCCTAGAGGTGTGGACTTTTCTTCGTTAAGGGTGTTTTTTGGGAGCGAAATGTTTGCCTGGATTTTCCTTGGCCCTGCCTCAGAGCAGGAGGATGATCTCCTGAGGTCGCTTCTAACCTCATGCTCCTATGACTTGCCTTAAGGACTTAAAGCAGCTTTAAAACAAGACAGGAAAAAAAAGCACAGAGGCTTCTGTCCTTTCCTACCTGAGGCACAGGTCTCTATGTACAGTAGCAAACTGTTATCTTTTCTGCTGGGTTGACTGTAACAGGTGTTGAGTAATGTTGTCCCGCTGTGCTGACGCATGAGCCAGGGTGTGCCCCCGGCCCCAGAAAGGCATCGATGTAGCACAACCACAGAATCACAGATTATGCTGAATTGGAAGGAACTCCTCAGGATCATCGACTCTGACTCCTTCTGGGCCAGAAGTATAAATATGGGTGAAAATACAGATATTCCTGCAGTGGGTCAGGTTTGTCCCAGGGATGCCCTGCTTCCCCTGCTGAGAGCACGTGTTGGCCCTCCTGGCAGGGGCAACAGGCTGGACCAGGAAAAGGTGCAAGCAGCAAAGCCCCGCTGGCTGTGAGAGGCAGGACTGGAGTGGGCAGGGACATGGGAGACACGTCGGGGAGAGGCAGCTTTGGGTGAGCACCTGCTTATCAGAAAACCCAGGCCCTGGTGAAAGATGCAGCCTGAAGCCTTTTGGGGTGTCCCCATCGGTGTTGCCAGGCCACCAAGGCGGGTGTCTGGGAGGGTGTCCTTCTGGGTCAGCAGGAGCCAGACAGCCCATAATGGCAACTGTGGGCAAAGCTCCGGTGCCTGAGCAAGCAAATGATGCCAGAGGACAGGAAGATGCTCAAGGCAGAACCAGCCTCCTCTCCTGCTGGCAAACAAGACAAGAGTGATGGCTGCCTCCTTGCCCTGCAATAGGGCCAGCAGTAACCTCACCCAACAAGGTCCCAGCGTAGTCAGCCAGTAAACTGTACCAGACTTGGGCTCCCAGACAGAAAAAACAACCCCCTGCCTGTTTGATGTTTACATTAGAAGTTTATTTTACAGTTCATTTCACAATCCGTGTCTCTTCTCCCTTTGCTGTGAGGTGATTTATGGTGCTGCAGATCCTATCTGCCTGCCCTACCCAGGGCACAGACCTGGAGAAAAACCTGCCAGGGGTCTGTCCTTGTCCTTGTCGCTCTTTAAACTACAACTGCCCTTACCTATGAGTAAAACTAGAGCAGTTCCTTCCAAATAATGATAAATTAGTCTCTTGCTCCCTTGTGCTGGTGTTGGTGTTTTGAGGGGTGGGCGGCTCAGGGTCTCTGAAGAGAATGAGCAAACAAACAAAGTGCAAAGGGCTGCCCTGAACTTCCCTCTGGCTGCCTCCTCCCCTGGTCCCACTGCTGGGGTATTGAGGACTCCTGGAACGCCGTGGGACTGCAGACCCTGTGCCCCCTGATGAGGAGGTGCCATTCCTGGCTGCTGGCATGATCCATGGCTGCAGGAGATGGCCGGTCCCTGCCCGTCCTGAGCCGTAAGGGACTTTCAGGGGCTGCTGGGATTAGCTGGGATTAGTTGCTCAATGGTACATTTAAATGTTGATTTTTACGTTTCCCTGTTTTAGTGACATTCAGGAAGGTGGTTTAAGTTCACTGGTTTAATCAAGGCCTTTCCTCCAGAGCTGAACATGCAAAAATGATGTGCTGCATTTTACTGAGAAAACAAGAGATCTGATCAGAAGATCTGGTGAGAAATCCCTGAGTAATACTTGACCTTCCTTGCTGTCTGTGTGCTTTGAAGGCAAAGGATTTAGTGCTTCCTTGTGCAGAGCCAGGTGTTCCCTATGAATGACTGGACCCAACCTAAAAGCAGGAGGAAGTATATTTAAAAAAAACAGAGGTGTGGTAATGACACTATCAAGCTTTTCACGTATTGTGTAATCCATGTGTGCGTGGCTCCTGAAGAGCCTGCTCCACAGTCATGCCTAAATCACGCCATGAAAACAATGACAAAACTTTAGTAAGTTGACCGGCAAGAGGGGTTTGTTCCTTTTCCCCAAGAAAGTGGTATTCACCTCACGTAAATGTGGAGTTTTGTGGACTGAATGCTCGTGTGACAGACACAGTGCCTTGTACACATTGAAGCCAAAAGCTCTGAAAGAAGTTTTTTAGCTTTCTCTTACAGTTTTATCACCACTAGTTGCCCTGGTGAGGACAATGTGTGCAGATGGTAAGAAACAGAAGGGTTTCACATAGAGGGCACTGAGAACCTATGATTACCTAGATTAACAGCTAAATAAGTGTCTCTCCAAAAACTTTAGCAATTTGCACCTTTTGAATTGCAGTTGTACCAAGTGGGGGGGTTTAATGTTAAGAACATCAAGAAATTGTTTTCATGTTCAACCTAATGCAAACTAGAAGTCTAGAAAAAGGGAATTGATTTGGCAATACATGTGTTTGGGCTCTAGGTGACTGGTCCAAATTTAGTCCATTCCTACACTGGTAACAGTTCTTAAAGGCAATATAAAAATACCTGCTTTTTCCTCCTTTCCTACAAAAAGCACATATACTTTTATTTAACTGTGGAGTGATGCTTTCTTATGCGTAATAATTCTCCAGACATTGGAGAATGATGTTGGAAATAGGGAAACAAAATGGTCAGGGAAGTACAAACTTCTCTGCTTTTGTGCACATGACTAAATACTTGAAGGGAAGGTCATTCCACCATTCATTTCCCCATTTTATATGTCAATAACACCACCAGACAGTGCACTAAAGAATAATAAATTAACACCGACCTTAGATTAGCTAGAATTCTATCTGATAAGCCCCAGTAAAGCTTAAACCATTCACACCAATACCGTGAAGCTGAGATAGGTGTTGGGGTTTCTTTTCCTCTAATTGAAACTGCACATTTTAGGAAAGGCAGCAAAGCTGGCGCTGCTCAGCAGCCTCGTGTGGAGACATTCCTGAAAGCTTGTGAGGAAGTCAAAGGTAGAACAGAACAGCTGAGGGATGGCAGCACCAGCAAGGGCAAGGACGATTTCTGCAGGAGGATCAGGAGGTGCATTTCGTAAGAGAGAAACCTTCTCCCTGGATAGTTTTTCATAGCTAGCAACCATGCCTTGAAGTTTCTGTCTTGCAACACAAGTTGTCTGCAGAGATTGTGTCTCCCTAGCTGACCTGCATGCCTTGAAAGAGGGCCATGAAGCCTCAGGGGAAAAACACAGCCCTGGGGTGTCCTGTGGACCCCAAATAACCTCTCGAGCCTGGTGTAAACTCTGCCCAAGAGGCATTTGCAGAAAACAGGCTTCCTCCTTGCAAGTCTGCCTTCACATGGAGCAAAAGTGGAGAGCTTGTCCCCTTCACCTCCTGCCAACCTCTCTGGCCAGACCAAACTCAAAACCCCAAGGGAAAAGATTCAACTGCTGTGTTGCAACATCCTTCCTCTGTTTTTGCCAATCCTGTTTCTCAGTCTGTTGGCTAAGGTCCAGTATAATATCTCAAGGACACCCCGATTCCATGGGGGGAAAAGGAGAGATGCAAACAATTTTGAAAACACTTGTTTACATTATTTTGTAATTTCTTGGGAATCTTAAATTAAATACAACCACCCATTAAATGAAAATAACCCAAGGAAAAAGTTGGTAAAGGGCTTGTCAGTATATCCAGTGAGTACTGCAACATGGTAAACATATTGCTGCTAAAAGGAAGAGACATATAGCTGCCAAAGTCTGGGTTTTTCCGGTTTGTAAGTCAAATTTAGTGCCCATTGAGGATGTCCCGTTCCCAGTTCCTGAAGTCCAGCTCCCAGTTCCCAGTTCGACACCTGAAACCCTGCTTCTTGCAGTAGGCTCTATAGGTTTGGGTCTCCACAGTTCTTTTCTACAAAAATCCTGGCAGTTCACGAGGGATGGTTTTCTAGCACTTAATTCCATCGCATCTCTCGAGAATGCAGTGTGGGATTAAGGCAAACCTACGATGTATTTTCGGAGCAGTTTGCTTTTAGCAGTACAATAGATGTAATACTTACACAGGTAAACCTTCCCCTAAAAGTACGTGCTGGACACAGGGCATAAGCACAGGGCTCTCCCAGCCTTGCCACAGGAAGGAACCCAGTGGCACAGGGCTCCAGCAGCTGCATCCAGGAAAGGACAGCTCCACGCAAGACTGGCAGCTCAGGGGTCTGCCATGGAGCAAGCTGTGAGAGCTGTGGACCATGGGCATGCAGGCCAGATGTAAAGGAGCAAACTGCTGGCATAAAAAGAGCTCCTGCTCTTTATTCGGCATCCAGAAATGGCCTATGATACTGGGAAGGGACGGATCAGAGATCTGTGGAGCGCTACTTTTTCATGCTGATTGCAGGGGACTGCATTAATAGGGCTGCTGAATGTTGATAAGGGCTGCTATAGTGAGAGAAGCCAACTGATATGATAAGACATGTATTTTTGTGTCATGTTTCAAGCCATTTAATAGCATTTGGTGGGGGTGGGGTGAACAGGAGCAAAAGTTGGGTTAAAAGATATTCTTTATGTTAGAGAAACTTGAACTCGCTTTCCCTGTAGTTTAAATGAAAAACTGGGTTAAATTAGCTCTGATAAAGCACAAACTGCGTGAATTATTGTTCACAGGCAGGAAAAGTGCAAATTTCTATCACAGTTCTGCCCATGCATCCTTTTGGCTTTGGGGTGGGTTTTTTATCACCCCCCACAGGACAGTACTTGAGGCCTTTCCCGAATAATAGCATCAATTGTAAGAAACTGCGTGTGAGGAGTCTGCATTACCACTAGCCCAGGGACAAGGATGCCAAACTTGCTTTCATTGTGGATGATTTGATTAATCTTTTATCGAGTCCGTGAAGGACTATTGAACTGACTCGGACATGTTTTCTGTGTTTCAAAGACTCAAGGTGTTTTTTTGATCCAGTCCCTCCCCTTTCCCTCTGAGCACAGAAAGCCTGCAATTACGGGCAGTTTTCAAGGATGGCAGCTTTTGCAAACAGCCAGGACTTGTTGAGGCACAGAGTGGAGGAGCTGGATTGCACTTGGACCAGAATGAAAGCTATTTCATATGGTGCCACTCAACCCCCCCAGGGCTGGGACCTCCCCTCATTTCTGGATGTGCGCGCTTGGAAGCCAGGATTTGGCCTTGGAGCAGGCATGTCCCATGATTCCAGCTGTAATCAGTTGCTCCTCTGCTGTGGGGAACAGACACCCAATGAATTCATATGCACTTCCATGTGCTCTGCCAGCACCCCTAACTCCTCTGGTCATGTCTTCCTGTGCAAATCAGGAAAGGGTAACATTTCCATGAAGACTCCCAGGAACTGGGTGATCACAGAGAGCCTCAGTCTTGCCATGCTTGGCCAGAACCAGGCAATGGTTTCAAGAGCTGCTGTACAGGGAGCGTCTGACCTTGTACCACTTGCTCGTGTAGAAAACCAAGCTTGAACAAATCTTGAGCAGACCTGAGTGCCTTTGGAGAAGAGGAGATTTCTTTATTTGTCTCCTGTTGCCTGGAGCCCTTAGGAGTGGGGTCTGGGTCTTTCCAAGACCTTTTCCAAGCTCCCCCTCAAAGCCTTACCTGAAGCACTGGAATGTGCTGGCAGCTGGTGTTTTTCCATCCAGAGGCTGTGGTAGTGTGGGCGTGTGGCAACACAGGTGAGGAGCACAAAATGGGCATTGCCAGAGGGAAAGGGAAAGGGAAAGGCACCATCTGTGAGCTCTGGTCTTCTCCATGAGCCTCAGGACCCTCCATTAGAGGATGGTGACCTGCTCCTACAGCTTTGCAGTGATGAAGCAGCTCCCTTTTAGAGCTCACCACCCTGCTCTGATGTATCCCGACGTAGATTCAAACCTAGGTGTCCTGGTTGGTGGGTGCTTCGTGGTGTCACATATGTCTCCGGATGGGATCTGTCTCTGTCACTGCAGACAGCTCTGCCCTCTCAGCCTGCAGTCGAGATATTTAGCTGATTTTTACAGCAGTGCAGCGTGCTTGTGGAGGCAAGGCAATTTTTCCTCCTTGCAGAGGCAGTTCTGGGTCTTTCTGGCAGCTTTCTGTCTTGGCTCACAGGGTCATTAATGCTGTTAATGGTTGTAAAATTACTGTACCCATTCCTAATATCAGTTGACTTTGGCCTTGAGACACGGTGCTACCCTTTACACTTTAGCATTTCACAAAGACTTTAAATGCTGGCAGAGAGAGCTGGGCATGAACTAATCTGGGCAGCAACTTACAGGTTGCTTCACTTTAGCTTTTCCACGTGTTGACTTCAGGATCATAGTTTCTGTGTGACTCCACTGATGTAAATGTGAGAGTTCATTTTTCCCCCTGCACTTGTGACTGAGCTTGAAAAATTAGTTCCTCTGAAAGCCAGTCTGTTTTAGCGCTTGCTAAAGTGAACCTTTCTTTCCAGGCAAGTGGAGTGCTGGGCTAAGATGGAGCTTTGTGATTCAATCCTTCAACTCGCAGCCACTCCTCACCCCTGGCATGAGGCTGAGGTGACACAAGGTACAGATCATTTCCTTCAAACAAAAAGCAAAATGTTCTTCTAAGAAGTCCTGAAATAGCCACGGCCTGAAAGCTCCTTCAGGAATATAATTCATGGTGCGTGTTTGGGGGTGGGGGTGTCAGGTAGATGTATCCCATACATTTTCATCTGCACAACGTGCATGTTTCTTTCTATGATCCTTCACCCAGAATTGTATTTTAATGTTACAACTAAAGACGTGCATTTAATTATTGTGGTGCCTGTAAGGAACTCCAGGCTCCTCTGAAGTCCTCTGAAAATGCAAAGTGTTTCGCAATGCATGAAGAGGTAATTTGCATGGAGAATCAATATGCTAATTATTGTGTCAACGCTTATTGTCTTGGCGTGTTTCTTGGCTCCTTGTCCCAGGGTACACAGCCACGTATGGTCCCAATTCCACTGCGAGATGTAAGATGTGCCTTGGCTCTGCGACAGTCACAGGACTTGTTAAAAGAGATGCAAACCAAAGAAGACTGGCACAGCTTGTACTGTCTTATCCAGTCTAGCTTCATTCTGTCAGGGAACATCAATTAAATCAGATGAAGAAATTAGGGAGCTTTTGTCTAGCTGGTGAGTTAAATAAATATTGATTAAAATAAAATGATTGCTAAGCAGATGAGTCAAAATAACCACCATACCAATTCGTATGTTTATATAAAGCCAAGTGGTGTGGGAATACAAGTGTCAAATATAGGCCCAGAGATGTTCTCCTTCTTCATTTTATTTATTTCAAAGATGGTTGTGCTCTGAGTCAGGGACCAGGAATAGTTGTGCCAGGCGCTGCGCTGCCTCGGAACAAAAAGATGAACTTTGCCCCTTGGCTTCGCCGGCAGCCTGACAGCTCTTTGGGACACTGGGGCCAGGCACACGGGAGGAGCGTGAGAAGCAGGCAGACAGTATGGCCTCTAACCTCGTGGCTCCCAGCAGGAAATGGCATAAACACAGGGCACACACAACCTGTGGCTGCAGAGCTTTGGGCCGCTGAGTTTCTGACAGGTAACACCGTGACAGGGCTGTGAGCCACCCAGGACAAGAGCCAAAATTGTCCCGGCAGCTTGGAAAAATCCACCAGAAAACACCTTCGCTCTCTGCTAGATCTGCTAGTTTCTAATTGCTCCACAGTAACTAATGACTGAGCTGCATAAGAAGAATTACAGTGCAAACTTGGATTACACTTCCAGTCTTGAAGTGCTGCCTTTAGGGGCTGTGTGTACGTGTGGGGCATGGGGAGGTGCTGTGGATTGGGATAAGCAGTCACAAGAGAAGAACGTGGCTCTTTCCTCACCCTCACTGTCCCTGGATGCAATGAAAAACTGTGCAGCCAAAAGGGACAGCTGTGCACCTGAGAGCTCCTTGTTGTCCAGCTGTGCACAGCACAAATGAGAGTGGCTGGACCTCCTGCATTTGTCCAAATGTCCGCTGCAAACTTTCTGGCAGATCACTTTACATTTCCTATTGTTTCCCCCTCACCTGGGAAAAGGCTGCTGGATTATTGTCTCGCCAGCCAGCTGCTAAGTTGCTGAACCAGTAGCACATAATCAGGTCTGACACCCCACTGGACCTAAGTTTGCTTACCAAACCCTGTTGTTCACCTCCCAAGGAACAGAATGGCTCTTACACCCATCCTGCATATGTCTTCCCTTGGACACATGTATTTGTTGTGGATCCCAGACACGGAGGGCCAGGCCAGGGGCTGGTGGTGGATGATGCTGAATTGGTCTTGCACCTTCTCCAGGCTTACTCCCCACCTCCAGCATGAGCAAAATGGTTATTTACTCTCTCTCTACCTCAAAGATTAAAAAAAAGAGCAGAGAAAGGTTTATAATATATTTATATTTACTAATAATTTTCAGGTATAATTTTTCTAAGTCTCTGTGATCAAGAGCTAGGAGAAAAATATTTGTAAACGGTGCTACTCCCTACCTCAGGCAACCATCAAAGCTTTCTTTCCACAAGTAGTTCTAGTTTTACTCTATCAAGGCTGCCAAGGGCTTTCTGAGCCTAACGACAAGCCTTTTAATTTGAACAAGCACGTCTTCGGGTGAGTTTTCTCCCAGAAGCTGAGAGATGATGCACATGCAGGGTGAAGCTAACCTAGAGATGACCTGCTCTGCTGCTGGCAAATCTCTTTTTTCTTTTTTTCTTTTTTTTTTTTTGGGTCTCTGATTTGTTTTGGGTTTGTTTTGCTGGAAAATTCCTGGAGTACATTTGTTAGGCTCATGTTCTAACACTTCATATTTTTGCTCTACATGTCAGCTTTTAGTTTTCAAATTGCTAGCTACTATCAGGTAACTGAGGTTAACAGAGGTCTCTTTCTTTAGCTGTAACTTAGAAAGCAGAGGAAGAGTAGAGACTATTGAGAAGTCCCACTCGAAATTTGGCAGGGTGCTTTTGCTCCTTTACCTGCAGTAATTAAGCTGGCCCCCCACAGCCCCTGGAAAGCAGCTCTGCCAGCGGGACACCTCCGGCAGCCGCTCTCGCAGGTGAGCACAAAGGCTCACAGAGCAGAAATGCCTTCGGGCCCCTGGCATGTCAATAGGTCTGCTCAGCTATGCCGAGCTTAGTCATGCATTTTAAGTTTCTTCCTGAACCGGGGTCTTAATTCTTGTGCCATTTTACTGGAACAAAGAGGTCAGATTATTTATAGGTCGGTCGCCTTTGTGTGCATGAAGCTAGCAATGCCTTCGGTGCTCCAATTTCTGGGACTCTTTTTCCCTCCGGCTCTTAAGTCTCAGCTATTCTCTCCTAATGCAATAACAGTAATTATCCTATCGCCGGCCGTCGCAGCACCCTGCATTAGCGCCTGCCTTGCCTAGTGCACAGCGAGGCTGGCAGCCAGGTAAAACCCCTGTAATTTATAGCTCATCAGAGAAGCCAACCAGCCCACGGTCTTCCTGTTTTGCAAAGAGACAGACTTATCACCTAGACGCTGCTGCGATGGGTGCACTGGAAAGGCAGGAAGATAAAAGCAGTGCACATGCAAGCCCTGGCCCCAGCTCTGTTTGTGTTCTCTGTTGTTTCATCCAGGCATGCAGTCAAGCAAAATCATCATGGCTCGATGCAACCAGGAGACAATATTGATGTGTTTTTGCTTCCCAATAGACCCATGACATTTCACAATGTAATTGTTGTTTCACATCCGGCTGCTGAGCGCGGGATGAGAGACGTGGAGCTGGCCATGCCAGCGTGTCTCTGCTAAGGCTTGGGTTCCGATAGGAACCTCTCAGATGTTTTGGGTGACTTGTGTCCTATAGCACCCAACAGGGTGTGCTGTATAATGCATAGATTGACTTCTCTTCTTCAGTCCTTGTATGGTTTGATGACCAGAGGACTGGAATACCTCTCCTATGAAGACAGGCTGAGAGCTGGGGTTATTCAGTCTGGAGAAGAGAAGGCTCTGGGGAGACCTTAACGGACCTTCCAGTGCCTAAAAGAGGCTACAAGAGATCTGGATAAGGACTTTTTCAAGGGCATGAAGTGATAGGACAAGGGGGAGCGTCTTTGAACTGAAAGAGGGCAGGTTTAGATTAGATATCAGGAATAAATTCTGCACTGTGAGAGTGGTGAGACACTGGAACAGGTTGCCCAGAGAAGTTGTGGAAACCCTGTGGACGTACAGTCCGAAGAAGGTTTCTCCTTCTCACGAACTCTGTAAGAAAACAAGATAAACTGGGACATTCTTTTCTCTTTCTAATCTCATGTTTTGCTAACTGGAGCTCCAAGGCTTTGACCAATCCCCCTGAGGGGTGGAATGACACTGTCCAATCACTATTATGTAGATATCTCTATATAAAAGTTAGAATCAAAATAAAGACACTTCACTTCTGCTTTCTACAGCCCGGTGTGAGTTTGCTCTTTCTATTGCCCCGCGCAGCGACAAAACCCCATCCCTGGAAGTGTTCAAGGCCAGGCTGGATGGGGCTGCGAGCAATCTGGTCTAGAGGAAGGTGTCCCTGGCCATGGCAGGGGGTTGGAACCAGATGGTCTCTAAGGTTCCCTCCAACCCAAACTATTCTATGATTCTATGAAATTCTCCTTCATGACAGCACTTGTGGTGTGTCTCCTCTTGGGAGGAGGAGATCTTTTCTTCAACTGCTAGGCTGACACATCCAGCAGGATTTGGAGGACAGCAAAATTTGATGAGGATAGATGAAATTAAGAGCAGATCTCGAAGGAATCACTCTTGACACTTATCCCAACCTCATGCAGGCAAGGCCAGGTAGTCCTTTGTGCAGAGGGTGCAAACACACACAAATCTGCACTGGAGAGATCAGTCAGGCACAACCTTCTCTGACACCCTTTGGACTTGGCCGGCTGCTGTTCTTCAGGCAGCGAGGAGCGTTTTCCAACATGCCTTAGAACACCTCAGGATGATAAGCACAAACTTACCAGCAAAGAAGTTTCTGGCAATGTTTTGCTGAGAAGCTTTTGCACTTCTGATGGTCCCATGGCCTCTGAAACTCAGCAGGAGCAAAGCTGCCGGGTCACAAGTACACTTTCTCTTCGCTCCTTTAGCTGCTGTTCATGTTTTTGGCTGAGATAAAAACTCTTTTGGAAATTATTCATATCTTCGTTCAGTGCTTTGGCAATCTGAGGAGACTCCATTACTCAACAATGCTTCAAGATAGCAATGGTAGGGCCCAGATATCCTTGGATTTGACAACCAACAAACATCTTCATCAGTGAAGTCATACAGGGCGATGTTGTTTTGATGTGCAATTAAGTTACTAGAGATCTAGTCACAGAGCAGAGCTTTGAACTAAGTAGCTCTCCCCGTTTGAAGCAAATGGGGAGAATAAACACAAATATGTGTGCGTCTGAGGCTCACTTTGCCAGCGGGCAAGTTGACAAGTGGGGCAACGATCCTCAGCAAAGCTGACTCGAGTGGAAAAGGTGGAGGCCTCTGCACAGAGGAGACACAGACAGAGGCGTGGAGGCGAGGTGAGGCATCCTGCACCCTGCCTGCTCACTCCACGTGACTAGGATGCTCAGTTCTCTGGTTAATCCTGGAGAGCCTTGCAGAAAGAGGCCTTTATCATTTAGAGGCCGAAAAATACTAGTGTAAGCATCACAAGCAAGCCTGAACTGAAACTTGCAAAGCATTCCAGAAAAAAATGGGAAAAACTTCTTCAAAATCAATGCAAGGAAGGAAAAAAAGCAAAGTCAGACTGTTGTGCAGTAAATGAGATTAAAGATAATTTAGGCATGGCCTGCAATCAAAGGAGCATTTTACCTCTGCTCTGGTTTGAGGAAGACAAATCCTAGGGGTAAAAGAAGGCTGGTTAATGGGAACAGGGATATGGAAATAGAATTGCTACTGTGCTCAAAGAGCAGGCGGCGTTCCTCTCGGGGAGGCAGGTCATGCCTGTCCAGGAGTTCTGGAAAGACCAGCATGAGAGGTGGCACGTCTGCTAGCAACTGTTTTCATACAGCTGCCAAGTCAAAGAGGGACCCTGTGACTGCCAGATATCCATTACAACGTGTTCAGTTGTGCAGGGTTAAAAAATAATCCAGCCAACCATCAGCATCCTTGTAACTCTGACCTCGCTGGTATGCGGGGCTTTGGAACATGCCTTGAAGGTTAATTAAAAATGCAAAGGCGTATCAAAAATGGGATGAAATGCAACTAAAGGCACATCCTGCCAGACTAACCCGATGGTTCTCTTTGATAAAACAATTATTTTTCCAGACAGGTGATATCTGCCAGATTTCCTTTTTCTAGACTACTTTAATGTATTTGCTATGATGTCAAGTGAGAAACCACTGATGTTGCTGGAGACAAAATAGATTATTAGAGAAATTGTGTTGCTGGTAAGAGGAGGAGACAATGAGTGCTGAGGCTGGAGATCTCAGGTCAGGAGGAGTTATCTGTGAGAGTTCTTCAAACAGGAGTTTTGGGACCAATTCTGTTTCACTGTTTGTGTTAATGGCACACTCCTGGCCCATGTGAGCACTGTGCTGATGAAATGTGCTGCACAGAGCCATGAGGCACTGCTGGCATGGAGGGGGTTTGCAGGCCAGGCAGGATGAGCAGGGCACCTGGAGAATGGCTGTAATAAAAGGAAGGTGACATTCAAGTAAAAGACAAAGAGTAATGCAGGTGAAAACGGGTGTCAGAGGTGGCTTTTGCTATTAACAGAGAGTGAATCAGTTGGGAAAAGAACTGAGCAAAAAGAAAAATCTGCATTAGATACTCACAGATGAGTTGTGTGCTGCCACTTTGATTCTGATATTGCATCTATTTCCAACTGAGAAGAGAAAGTATTAGCGCCCAGATCAACTCCCCTCCCTTCCCACCCCTCTTTCGGGGAAAGATGTATTAACAGCAGAGCAGCAGCAAAGACCTGCAAGGGAGACCAGGGGACTGGAGACCCTCTTTCCCAGGAGGCCGGGGAAGTTCCTGGAGTGCATGCATGTGGCGATGGGGATGGAGTTTGATGAAACAGGCACACTCTTGCTGTGTCAGGTATCCAAGTGCTCCCTGCTCCAGCCTAAGGCCAGCCCGCAACTGTTGCCAGCCACTAGCATATCCACATCTATTTTCTTTGGATTAGGGTCAAAAGCAGCCCCTGGAACAAGAAGCATAAGTGGGGGCAGGGTGGGGGATGGAGAAAAGCTCAGTGGTGCCTCCCAGTGCTTTGGTACCAAAGGAACCTGGGAGCAACATTCCACTCTCTGTCCTGGGAGCTGCCAGCTCTTCCACGCCCAGTCCCTGGCCGCTGAGCCGTAGCACCAGGGGTCCGACTCCGACAGTGGCATTCTGTGGGGGCAGTCGCAGCGGCGTGCAATTGCATTTGTTTTAATATTTTTCCTTAAAGCTTGGGAAAGCAATGAAAAAATTAATAAAAACAACTGCCTGTCTACATGATTCATAGCCAGAGCAACCAACTACATCTTGCTCTGCCTAGCAATTACCAGAGTTTTCATACATGGGTTGTGGAGAAGGGAATTTGCAAAAGGGCTCCACGTGAAGCCTAACCAAACAGGTATGAGCAGAACCTGACCCTCTGGCTATGCCTCAGGACAGTCAGATGTGGAGCAATCCGGGTCTGGAAGCTGCATTGCTGCCTTTGTTGGATAGGCACTGGGAGAGGGGCTGTTGTGGTGAGCTGTCAGGTACAGCCCAGCAAGTGGCCAAGAAATGGTTTCCAGCCCAGGTTTGTTGCTGAATACTCAGGTCAGCAAGGGGAGCAGAAGTGCTTGGAACTCCAGGGCCTTTCACAGAGGGACTGCAAGGTTGCATTCCAGAATTTCTTCAGCTCCTCTAGGAGCTAATATTGTCTCCATCACTGCTGCCTTTCTAAAGAGAGGGGTGAGAGAGAAAGGCAGAATGTGAGAGAAGAATAAGTGAGACAGAGAAGAGTGGGATGCCCATGCAAAACTGCAAGAATTAAAAGTGGCGGCTCTTAATGCTTGCGTAAGACCCACTCGGCGTTTGCAGCCTCGGCAAAGCAGTCAGGCAAGCTCCAGCTCCTCTCGTGAGAGCAGAGCGGGACTCTCCCACCAGGGAGCCCTGGCAGGCTCTTGATTAACATGTTGGTGTTGAGAAGCTAAGTCAAATACAATTATTAAACTGATTATTCATATTCCATTCTGTTCGCTGTGGGAAGATACTCCTTTTGGGGTTGTGTTTATGGGCCATACAGATTGTTGGAGTGAATCTAATTAGCAAGAGAAATCCAAATGAAACAATGACTGGCAATTGTTAATGATGCAAATGTACATTATACGAGCTCAAATGAAATCTTGGGTTGCAAGCAGCACTGAAAGGCAAAAGAACATTTACAGTTGTACATAAAACACTACAAGTTCTCACTTTCATGCTCCCAGGTGCGGTTGAGCTGAGCTCCCACCCGTACAACAGCAGTGACCTGTGAAATGCTTCCTGCTCACCACCAAAATAAAATGCTGCAAGAAATGAATGACCTGCAGAGCTTTGGTAGGAGAGGTGGTCTGTATCTGGGCTGAAAGCGATCCCTTGCTTTGCTTTCACCAGCACAAACCTCAGCTGCCTACAGAGCTGATTTAAAAAAACAGGACCCTTTTTACTTGCACAGTCTCTGGATTGTGTCTCCAGCCCGGGGGTCGGAGCATCCTGGGCTGCCAGCTGTTGGTGCTGCTCTTGGCATTCCTTTCCAGCTCCACCAAGCAAGTGTGGGGCGGGCCGCCATCCAAATATTTTGGATTCAGTTTGGATCGTGAATTATGCAATACACACAGGCACACACACAAAACCTATTTTGTTGTTTCTGCCAAAACAGGTGGCAGAAACAACAGGAGGTGGGCACGTAGACCTTTCCAACTGTACAGTGAGCTGTGCATCTGAATTTGTTGAAATGATCCTGTCCAGGGCCTGCATTTTTGTTAGCAGCCCCCAAACCAGAGTGCTGATGACTGGCACTCTCACTCTGCGGAAACTGCTGAGCTTAAACAGCCAATGGAGCTGGGACAACTCGGAGCAGTCGTGGATTTGGTCCAGCAATGAGCCTCAGCTCTCACATGAGATGGCCCTGATCCCATGCCTTGCTTCTTCCTTTCTAGCCTTGGAAATGTTTCAGACGGGCCTTCAGTTCAAGACCTACTTATTCCACTGTGTTTTTTGGGTAGGATGGGTTTGTAAGAAGTGAATTGTATAGAAATGTTGTGAAAGGTGGTTTAAGCTGCAACATTTTGGTTTTCAGAGGTTAAACACAAGTTAGATGTCTTTTTGGCAATACTATAAATGTATATGTGATGAGAAGCCTGGACATTGAAACATTTTTTACTTATTCATCCTTCCAAATGTATGTGGGCAAGACAGCCTGGTACAGACACAAATGCAGAATCTCCCTTGCAGTATTTACTTTACGTTTTCTGTGTCATGAAAGATGGGAGTTATAACAGACAAGGGTAGGAAGGAAAGTATAAGGAATAACATGAGTGATAGTTGTAAGACCAGAGCATTGGATAAGGCTTCTGTGCCCTCGATCACACTGTGCAAGCTGGCTGATAAATGTACTTTCATTCATGTGGAGCTGGAGTGTTGGAGATGAAGTAGGACATTCAGCTAAAATGAAAATATTTTCGTTAAAAGAGAAAAAATGTTTATATTAGCGGTTGCAGAACTTGAATAAAAACAAACAAAAGGGCTGGAAAATCTAATTCAGACACTTTTGTTTTAAATAGCATTGAAGAGAGGTCTGATATAGATGGTGTCTTATAAAAACCCTCAAAATTTCAACAACTTTTTTTTTTTTATTAAAGTTTGGCAAAATCATTAAAAACATAGGGAAAATAAACCTTTCTTCTGTGTAGTCCTTTTCCTAGTGCAGATTTGAGTCATGATAATGGGTCCACTGAATGGCACTCAGTTTTGCCACACACATGTGAGATTGAAAATTAAAAACCTGTGAAAGTACACAGTACATTTAATATATTTTTAGGATTTTTGTTTGAGGTTTTTTTCCCAATGAATTTGCATAGAAGTTTTTCCATGTATCTGAAGTCATACTTAGAAATGTATTTTTCACAGATAAGAATGTCATCATCACTTTGATTTTGCTTTAAAACTAATGATGAGATTTGACTTGTTCTATGCTTTTATTTCTTCAGGATTATAAACAGTGATTTCCTTATTTCTCTTTGCTATTGAGATGTGTCAAGGAATTTCAAAGGCAAACAAAATTTTGCCATTGAAAGCAAAATTCCTACACTGTCAAGCAACCCTTGTTTTAGACATTAGGAATGAATTTTTATTTTGCAAATTATTCGAGTCAGAGAAAGCACAGAAAACCTCAACTCAGTTATATTCAAACTCAGTTGAACAGGGCACCACGGAGCCTGAACTAGTGTAAAAGCTGGTCCAGTTATGAGCTGGGGGTTGTACCATAGGAGAGCTCCAGAAGTCCCTTCCAACCCAAATTATTCTATGTTGCTAAAATAAAATATTTTAACTTCACAATTTATAGTATATTTTTTCTAGACTTATTTGAATGCAGACTTCTTCCAGATTTGAACACTTCTTTAAAAAAATCAAAACTAGGCTCAGAGTTCATTTATCTTTTCATTATTATCAGTCACAATAAAGAAATCTATTACCTTCAACTGGAGGGCTAGAAAATAATTAAAAATTACAAGGAGACCTCTTGGTATCACTTTAAGAAGAGTGAACAAATGCTCAAGAGGAATCCTCACAAGCCGTTTTCCTAATTCACTTACTGTGTAAGAAGGCATAACAGAACCAGCAAGACATCTCAGATCATATTATAACCAAGCTTTATTCTGTAACAGCTTCAATACATGTAACAAAAACCTTACGTCTTTATTGCCCAAAAGCATTGCACTGTAGCTAACTGAAATTGCCTGGTGTTTTAAATGTGCTTGCACGGAGAAATCTCTGTAATGCGAGTTTCTCACTTGAAATTATCAATCGATGGAACATTTAAGAATACAAAAGTCTTTGGCTCGCCGGCACAAAGCTGGGCTCTCCCTTTTGCTGTAACTTAGGGAACACACCATTCCATTTATACAGTCCCCAGAGGAGTCAAGAAGGATGCAAGTCTTATTTATTCCAGAATCCATGAACTTGCATAAGTGGAAATAGTTTGTTTTGTTAAGCCATAGATTCATCTTCCAAGTCTGTTTCTGTGGGTTTTCAGGAGCCAGAGCGATCCCAGCTGTGACTGAGAGTGAGCTGGAGTGGCTGTTTCTGTGTCCCAGGCACAAAGAGTTGTTTTCAGAAGATCAAAGGACAAATATTGCAGTAACACTTACTGATTAAATGGCCTCATCACTTTTCTTTTGAATGTACATTCAGTGCTATCCCAAGATGTTATCCAGTGTCAGTGTCCACTACTCCTTTGGTCCACATGACTTCTCCATCCATTTGTTCTCCTATGGGTTGAGGTTCTGTCTTGTCTACAAATACAGAACCAGAGGAGGAAGCAGCAGGAGGAGAAAAAACAGCAGCTATCCGGACAGGAAAGGAGAAATTGTGCTCCCAGCCTGTGAACATGGAAACCCAAGAGAGATTTGTACCAGAGCAGGATGAGGTTTACAGCATCTAAATTCCATATAAGTCCAAACATTCCCCCAACTAATGTTTACTGTTGGACATTTGTTCATCTCCTGAAAAACATTGGTCAAAAACCCCCACACCAATACTTTTAAACTTCATCTTCCTAATCCCTAATTATAAAACGTGATTATCAAAGAACAAAGAATTTGCCCTACTGTCTTTATGATGTACAATTTACATACTACCCCATCCTCCCAGTACAGGTTGGCAATTTTTAAAGGGCACTAAAATATGATAATAACAAGTATTATGCTTGCTGATGTATTATGAAATGTATCCCATTAGTCACTTTATATCTGAAAGGCAGAAAAAATTTCAACCTAGCAACAGAAAGGCTTTTAGGATTAAAAAAAAATATTTGGCAGGCAGTAGGCGTGTTAAACTATGCCAGGAGGAACCCAATCGAAGGTTTCTAGAGACAACAGGAGCATAAACAAGTTGCCACCCGTGTCGCCCACCACAGAGCTGGAAGAAAATTCAAAGCTTTGTAACCTGAAGGAGCAAGAGAAAAGCAAAGGACAGCCTGGTGGCAGCCGTGGCCTGGCTCTGGTACGCCTGGGAGGAACTGCTGCCCTCCAAAGCCACAGAGAGAAACATGGCAGCAGATATTCCAGCTCACCTGAGCCCCACTGGGCCATGCACCTGCTTGTCATGTGGGCCACAATAAAGATACCTCACTTCCTTAGCTTAGAAGGACTGATCCACTACCAAAAATGCTCAATTAATGATGGTGCTGATGAGACAGATTGAGAGGTTCTTGCCAACACTTATTTTTTCCCTCCTACATAGGAAAATAGCTAGTGCAAGAGATTTAACTGGAAAGCACAGCAAGAAGAACACTTCAATTTTGGACACAAAGCAAGCCAGGCAAGGGACAAGAATTTTTCCTACTGTTTATTTATATCAGTAACTACCTAGAAAAGCATGGTTTTTTTTTTTTTTTTCTGTGATCTCTAATTTATTCTGGAACAGAAATGTCCTTGATTGGCCAGGCAAAGGCTTTTCCCATGAGAATTGTGTTTTAATCACACTAAAATTTTCATTCAATCCTTTTTGTTTGGACAATGAGCTCTTTCAGTAGAAGAGGAGCATGCAGCCAGCAAGACTCCCTGCGTAGCTCAAGATTGATCTGCTCAAGAGAAATAGGCAGTAATACTTCCTTTCCCAGGTGTGTCCAAGCTCAGGACCAGGCAGTTCAGAAGGCAGACAGGCAACTTCTACAGGCTTTATTGAAGATGAGACATGTCCTCCTGCCTCAGCAGGACACATACCTCAGCCACACAGGGCTATATTCCCTAAAGTCATCCTAAAATGAGATGGAGGAATTGCTTTTTGCACTTTTGAAGGGACACTGCTTTCATGTCTGAACACAGCAAGTAAAATGAGCAAAATTAGTATCAACTGGAAGGATATCAAGCTGTTGGAGAGTGTCCAGAGGAGGACCACCAAGGTGATTAGAGGGATGGAGCACCTCTCCTATCAGGAAAGGCTGAAAGAATTGGGATTTTTCATCCTGGAAAAGAGAAGGCTTTGGGATGACCTAATTGTGACCTTCCACTACCTGAAAGGAGCCTACAGGAAAGATGGAGAGAGATTATCTACAAGAGCATGTAGTGACAGGATAATGAGGAATGGCTTTTAACCAAAGAGAATAAATTTAGGTTAGATATTAGGAAGAAATTCTTTATTGTGAGGGTGGTGAGACGCTGGAACAGGTTGTCCAGAGAAGCTGTGGATGCCCCATTCCTCAAAGTGTTCGAGGGCAGGTTGGAGGGGTTTGGGAGCAATTTGGTCTAGTGGAAGGTGCTTCTGCCCACAGCAGGGGGGTTGGAATTAAATGATCTTTAAGTCCCTTCCAATCCAAACCATTCAGTGGCTCTATGATTCTATTACATGAGCATAATGAATGCATGCCACCCCTCAGTCCTGGAGGGAGCTGGCCTATTCACAGGACACTCTTTCTGCTGCACACTGCAGGCCACCAGAGGAAGGAGGCCTGAGCAAGGACAAGCTGCACCTGCAGGAGTCAATGTTCCTGCTCACAACAGGAGGGGAAGGTGTTTGCCTTATTTCATTGGCAGTGGGTGGCAGTATTTGTGCCAAACCTTTGGGAAAGGCTCTGTGCTGCACAAGAGGGCAGCAGGGTCGCTCTGAACCGAGTGTTTCACAACACTGACAAACAAAGAAACACTGTCTGTGCCCCTTGCAGCCTGGCCCCTAAATGCCAAGCACAAGTGGCCCGGTGGCACCCCATGGAGGATGCCAGCAAGCAAAACAGTGCTGGCCCAGGGAAAGTGGTCTGCTGCTGGTTGTCTGAGAAGCCTTCAGACGCTTCCTTCCTTATTCCCACTTACTAGAGAGGGTGCTGGGACTGATAAACCTCTGCCTGGAGTAAAACCCTTCCCACCTTTTATGTTAAACAGAATCCACTTTACTCTAGTTTGGAGACAAGTCGTAAGCAGTAATTTGAGGACACCTAAAATGGCTGTGCACTTCCCTTCTGTTCAGCCCAGTCTTTGTGCTCCCTATCATGAATTAGGTAGGGCAAACACAGCCAGACAAAACACGGCTGAAACCTGCCATCAGAGCTCGGCCCCATCACACAACCAGTGCCCGAGGCTGGAATTCGATCATGAGAGAGCTAATAATAACAACACACAGCAAAGAGCAGAGTACCTTGCTGCTGTTGCTGAAAGCATGAAAAATACCATCTTAATTTAGAGACTTATTATGGCATATTATGGTAGGGCATGCCGACAAACGTGGAGCAAGCCAGAAGTGCTATGCTATGGTATGTACTCTTATTGCCATAATAATCATAATTTTAAAAATACCCACTGAAAACACAGTTTCAAAAAAAAAAAAAAAGACGTTCTGCTGTTTATTAAACAATAAAGAGGAAAACTATGACATCCACAAAATACTCTCTCTTTAAAGTGGGCAAAAATAAACTAAAATAAGCCAAGCTACTTCTCTGCTTCTGAAAACATGCTAAATGCCCCCATGGCATTTAGCCATTTAGCCCCATGGAAGACTATTTCACACAAATTATTTTGATCTTTTTCAGATTTGTTTTTCATCATTCTTAATATATCCATTTTGTAAAACTTTATTCTTTAAACCAGTAAACTCACACTCAAAGAAACACAGGAACTTCAAAGCCTAGTGGCATTTCATGGCTTTCATTTTACCTGGATGTGAGAAAAAAACCTAGAAGCCCTAAGACATTGCTGCGAGCTCAGTTAGAATGCAGTGCCTGCATACATGCCAGAGGCAGCAGCACATGTGCAGGACCCATCAGTTTGCCAGGCTGCCTTCGTGTGCTGCCCCAGCTGGGGAAGCAGAGGGGGGCTGCAGACCCGCGGGAGGTTCCCTTGGGTTGAAGTCGGATGTCAGCTTCAGAAGACCTGAAATTCCTTGCTCCTCACTGCCCTCAGCTCCCAGCAGACCAGGAACAGGACATGTGGAGAAACTTAGGCAGACCATGGGGTTGCTGTCCTCTGAAATCCCTCAGGGCCATCACCCGTACTCTGCACCAAGGCTCCCCAGCGCCAAGCTGGATTCAGGCTGTTCTTTGCTTTTTCACAACGTCTCCTGAAAAGCCACTGTAGTACAGGAGCAGGCTGCTCCACCACCAGCACTGTCAGAACTTTCCACATGCACCCTGGGAGGTGACCTGCATTTCATTTAACAGCAGCTTATAATTATGATCTGGGGTTTGTTCGTGAAATACTAGAGAAATCCTAAATACGGTTGGAAAAAGATCAGCCTTTTTTGTTTGCAGTTATTTGCTGGAGAGATTATTCTCAGGAGTCATAAACCATTCTCCAGCAAGGAAGGAGTGTTTGGGATTTCCAGCATTAATGCTCCTAAGAAATCATTTGGCTGTCACTAACGTTATGTAAATAGATGGTTCATGTTTATACTCTACAAAATGCATTTACAAGAAAAAGACTGACTAATTCGGAGGTCAGCTTCTAATTCAAGGTTAGTGCTCAACAGTTTTTTTCCCCTGCCAAATAAAACCACTAAAGGCTAAATTAAAACCATGTGCTCCAACTTACCTTTATGTAGTTACTGATATAAAGAGGGTGGAAGCAATTTTGCTGTCAAATTTAATGCCACTGTCCAAGGAGTGAAGTAAAACATCCTACAGGAGCTTTTGCACAAGGACACACGTCAAGGGTGCCTGACCTAGGAGGTGTGAAGTGCTTGAGTACATGAAAGCCACCTTTCAATGACCTGTCACTGTTACAGACTAGAGGCTTTATTTCCCAGGAATACATTGAAATAAATAGCAATTTAATGAACAAACCATCTTGCTACAGGGGGAAAAAAAAAGGATCAGCATGAAGACATTTGACCCATACTAGTTGGTAATATTGGAGATGGTTGCCAAATTTCTGAAAATTACAGCTTCCAAAGTTTGTTCCAGCACTTCATTCTCCCTTCTAGCCATTTTTTATTACTGCTTAAACGTTATCCAGTCTTTGAAATTTCACTTAAAACTGAAATGAAAACTAAACTCCACTCCTTTTTATTAGCTTCTCGGGTGTAAATAAAACTTTAAATTCATCCAGCACCTTCTTAAAACATTTTGCCTGGAGAGAGTGGGAGTGCTCACCTGAGGACTTGAGCAGAAGGTCAGTGATGCTGTTCAGTTTCTGCCAGACTAGAAGTAGGGTGCAATATTTCTGTTCAGCCCCATGAACACGCTCCCAAATGGTTGAAGGACTGAGGTCTGTCTGGCCCCATCTCTCAATCCCCCTGTGTGTAAGAAACGTTTGGCCCAGGACTGTGAATGTGTGTCAGGGTGACAAAAACCCAAGCAGATGTAGTGCTTGTTGAGCCGTGGGACTGAGGTGTGCAGGCAACTCCCACGCAGAGCCAGCCTGGCCAGGAGCTTCCCAGCTCCTTGGCTACTGAGCTGTGGACCCTGCTTGAGGTCATGTAGCCTCCCCCACAGATCCCAAACAACACTTCTGGTGCTTACAGCTGCAGGAAAAACCCTTTGGTTTATGAATGGAGAATTCGGCTGTGTGGCATTCATCGGTAGAGCCAGCCAGCTCAGAAAGTAGGTTCCTTTCTGGCAAAATCATTGTGGTTATCTGACTTTGAAGTATAAAATACAAGCTGGATTACGAAATAAATAAAAAATGTTGGCATTTCATTGCCTCAGTAAAAACAACCACTTAGTCTATAATACAGGGTTTGCATCTGTTCCGCAGCATCAAAAATATCACCTGTCCAAGAGCTCAAGTTTCCCACAATGTCCAGTTTTTAGAATACACTTACACATCTCAGTGGCCAAGTGCACACGACAACCTACAAGTGTTGAAGGAAATACGAATAACAGCCAACTGTAGGATGTGTCTCCTATTCAGTGAAGGCCAGGAAATAAAGAGCATTCATTTATATAACTGCACTGGGCATATGGTGGCCGAATGCAGGGCTGGGTTTGCCAGGCTGGCTGCCTTGCTTCCCCCTGAATCAGGAGGGCTCCTCTGCCCTCACAGGACTGGAAGGGTCCCTGCAGCCCACAGGCAGTGCGGGGTGGATGTGTCCAATGAGTCTCCCAAGTGCTGGGTATTTGTATTACCTGAAGATGCACCCTGCTTCAAATAGAAATAACAGGGATGGCTCCAGGTTCAAGGCACTGGCTCAGACACCAACAGCCTGAAAATTACTGAATCTGTTCAAAGCAAAACAAAGATCTCACAACTACTACGAAAAGTGCTAAGTATTCACCCTCTCAAAAGGATTTCTCAGATGCTGAACCTCATATGTCTCTGCTGAAGTCTCTCTTACTTCCCAAATCCTTGTCTCATTTCACGCTTTACGTTCATATGGTACCTTTAAACCCAATGAATCCTAAATTTCTTTGCTAAACTGAACTATCACTGAATGTAAAAAGATCCGTTTTCAGTATGTGCCCAGACTAGATGTGGTGACACCAGCAGAACTGCTGTGACAGTCATCTCATATGCAAATTTTTTGTCTCTAAAAATGGTAATCACATGCTTTTATTGTAGGCTCAGTACTGTCTGTAGGTCAAGCACAGTGCCCAGGAGTGGGACCCAGCGCTGAAGGGGAATAACCAGAGGATTTATTACCTAACATTGAGCCTATAGGACTTTAATAACTCACATTGCATCTGTACCCAGATTCTGACCATGACTATAGTGGTAACTCGCCTTCCATGAGGCAGGATATGCTGCCTGAAAAGAAAGAGCTTTAGGTTTTTGGATTAAGTGGAGAAATGGTTTTGAGTGGATCAGCCAAGATAGCAATAATTGTTATGAGGCTTAATGTAGCTTGTGCAGAAAATATTTCTCAATTGCTTATGGTGGATTGTCAGATGTAAGAGCAGGCAAATTGAGCAGACTGTGAAAATAATCCTAGCATAGCTTCCAACAACAGAAGTTAAACTTTTTTGTTGCTAAGAAATGTGAAATTAGAAAAAGAAGTAATACCAGTTGCTGCAGTACCAACAAAAGCATAAAATATTGTTAGCTGCAGTCATTCATTATACATCATCTGATTAAAAGAACCTGATACGCAGCATTTTCCAAGGCTTGCCCTTAGATAAAATTATGTTTTGGCAGAAAAGGTCTTCTGTATTGACACATATTGCATACTAAGAAAACAGTTTTAAAAACTTTACTGAAGAGAGCATATTTTTCCTGCTGCTCACTAAAGACTCACATCATATTGAAACACTTCCGAAGATTTTTCATTATTTGAACGGGGACTGATCAGTTATTTGTCTGAGTGATTTCAATATGGTAATGCAGCAGTGATAGAAATTTTTTGAAAAAAATTAAACAATAAAATAGATTACAACCAAATTATTTGAATTTCAATACTATCCTTAGTTGCAGATGCCAGTATTAACTCTGAGACATGCTACTTCCTAAAAATTTAATGAAAAATGAGAATGAATGATTGCTGCCAGCTAACTGTTGAAATCATATATATTGCATATATCCATAATAGATGATCATTTAATCTTCATTTAATCTTGAGGGTTATGCTTAGCTTTCAATCATTTAGGGGGTTTAATCATCTCTCCAAATGTCAGAATTACCAACCTTTGTCAAACTTCAATTCATGGGTGTGATAAGGCAAGCCTTCACATGGCAGTTTATCTCTATACCCTAAAGTTGAAAGATCTTAAAATGTTTTCCAGCTAATAGAAGTTATTTTTGTCCAGTAGTTAAGAATTGCTCAATTGTAATTTTAAAATTCCTTAAGGATGAGTTAGATGGTGATGAAGGAAAGATGTTTTCGGTGACTGAATACTCCTTATCTTCATCTCACACTGTGCTAAAAGTTTGACTGCTCTAATTTTCAAGCTATCTAATCTTTTATGTGCTAAAGCATATGAAATCATGCATTATTAGAAGTATGAATTACAAGAAGAGTTCATTTATTTGGTGTTATATATACCCTTTATCTAAAATGCATTATGTGGTTAAAATTTTTTCATTTGGTAATATTCATTAAGTCGCAAACTCTTCTTTCAGAGAACAAAATTGCTTCAACCTGATTGAGATATTTTATCTGGGGAAAGAGGGACTTTTTAACAAAATCTATAATCATCAGTGAACGTTTTGATGCTTGACAGTGAATTGGATGTGAATCCTGTGTATAAGGTAAGTTCTTTACTGGGGGATCCATTCAAGTGAGTGTACTGTCCTCAGGAGTCTCACAATGGAAAACAGCCACATATTCTTCCTCCAGAAATGCGAGTTTTTCAATTTCTTAGAACATGTGGAATGTGTTATATTCCTTTCACTGTTGCATCTGAGGCATGCATGACTATTTTCTTTGCACACACATCATTGGAAAGAGTGCAGAAGTCTATTAAAGGCAAACTCTATTTAATGTTGAGCTTTCAATTTAAAATATTTTCATTGTAGAAGTAAGGAGTTTCATCACTTTATTTTTTGTAAAGATGTGCTTATAGTACTAAGACAATGCATATAATTTGACTAATAAAGTGAAGCTTATCAGAGTGAAATGCCGCAGTTGAGAACAGGGGACATTACCACCTTGAAGAAAATCAGACGACGCTTGAAAGGCAAAATAGAATTTCCCTGAAATGTCTCTTAAAACAGTGTTCCTAATTCCTACCTGAAATGGTGTCTAACCTGCCCAAGAATGATGCTTTCAGGACAGATGATTTGTTCTACAATGAAAACACAGTGTGAGCCTGCACTCGTGCTTTTTAGTTTAGTCCTAGGACTTGGGGATTTGTTTTTTGTTTTCAAGTGTCACTAAATCTTTCTCCCTGCCCCTCTGCTGCAAGATTAATTATTTTCTGTACAAGGGCCCTTCTTTCAAAGTCCTCCATTATTCTGTTTTGACCATACTGGGGAACTTATCCAAGTCAACAGAAAGGCAGCCTTTATCACGGAGAGGCTGTTCATGAAGTGGATGGTTTCATATATTGCTGGGGGAGAATTGCCTTAACATCGCTTATTCACACTGCTGTGCCAGGTGCATCCACTTACATGGCTAAAAATGCTGCTACCACCACATCCTCTGCTGCCAAGACCATTATGTGCTCTGAGTGATGGAGCAAGAGGCAGGACTTAGATCTTCTCTGCTGGGAAGCGGAGGGAGAGAGACCGATCTTTGTGTCTCAAAAGAAAAAAAAAATCTGCTGTAGGGAGGCTTTTAACTTGCTGGGGCTCTGCTACTGTGAGCACTTCGGAAGAAGATGGGGAGGAAAATAGCAGGAGTTTAGAACAAGACTCTGCTCTGCATCACTGCCCCAAGATACTGTAAAGAGGACAAAGGGAAACTGGGATATAAATAGAGAATGACATTTTCCTTGCATTGTCCACAATGAATACATTTGTACATGAACAAAATCGTTGGAACGAGACAACATGCATGCCTGATGCTGAAGAAAAGCTTGTTTGTGCTTAGGACATTGAAGACATTGTTCGAAAATAGTTCATCCTTTTGTAAATATTGCCTCGGCATCGGTGCCAGGGTCACTGTTGCTTTGCGCTATCAGCTGAATAAGTATCAGTCATGCACATACTGCTGGGAGAAATTTTAATACGGGCACCAGATTTAAAAGCAGAAAATTATCCTCTTAAGGACTGTCCCCTTCATTTGTAGTTAATACTCCCTGCTTTACTCTTAGTCTTTTTCTTCCAAACTTACCCGATTTTCTCGGACCTAAAGGGTGTTTCATACATGTCACCAGGAAATAAAACTTGCCCTATCCCTCGGGCACTGCTAGTGTGTGTACAGAAAGCAAACCACCCTTTCTGACAAAACCCTGGTAGGAGGAAATCTTGCCTGTGCTTTTCATCTGCAGTGCTGCAACTACAGCAGATACAGGCTACGCTCCCTCCTCGTGTGAAGTGGCTGAGGTCAGCTGAGCGGCGCCGCGATGGAGATCTTGGCTCTTCAGTTTGTTTGCTTGTTTTCTGGAAAGACATTTACGTAGCAACATTTCTTCTCTGTTCTCCAGAAGTTTTGAAAATCCAGCAAAACAAATACTTGTACCACATGCAAAACCAAACCTATGAAATTAATACAGTATGTTCTGCATCCAGTGAAAGCTTCCTTGTATCTCTGAGCAGAAGGCAAATATGATGAACAAGATACATTTGTATTCATCCCCATACCCAGATTTTTTGCAAGATAAACCACAATCTGAAACTACAAAAATTGCATGACCCTCCAGCATTTCACGCTAGCAGGCAAATACAGCTATCCCTATGATACAGTCAAACAGATGAGTGGAAAGTGAACTAGTGACTATTTGAAAAAATAATGATCAATGGAAAAGCTGGAAATTATACCTTTAAAAAATTCTATGATGTCCAGGCAATTTTGAAAATGTTTCTCTGCCCTAAATAAGGTATAGTTCAAGTTCAAATAAGATGTGGTAGGAGCTATTGTATCAGGCTTACACAGCGTCTGAATATAATGATGCCACACATCCTGAAGATTACTATACTCTGCCACTCTGGGCTTTTATCTCCATGGCCATGCCCCAGGGTTAAAAAGGTTCAAATCAGGCCTCCAGATTTTGCAGTTGGAAGTGGGAGTTTCATTGGGCTGACAGAACAGGGAAATCACAAGTGTTTTTCTTGCAGCTTGCACAGCTCAGTTGGAAGTTAAGTTGTATTGCGCTCACCCACCTTCGCCTGGGCAAAAGGGCCAGGCACTCAATCTGCTCCTGGCTGCCAGGACAGGGCTGAGGGGACAAGAGTCCTGCTCTGCTGCTGCCTTACTTGGTGGACAGCTTCTGAGAGAGCCTTCTGGAAAGGATGGTGGTGTAGCTTGGAGGCTAGGGAGGCTGGAACTAGATACTCTTCAAGATCATTTTCAACCCGACCCATTCTTTGATTCTGTGATAGGTGCTCACCCCAGGAATCCCACTCTTCTAGGAGGTCCGTGTGCTTTAGTTCAACAACTGCTTTTATGCATTTGACCTCTGCCTGCATTTATGGCACAGAAGATGTGCTCTTCTGGCTGTTCCCAGTTCAGATAGACTTGTCCTATTACCACCTTGATTACAGCTGTGGGGTTTTTTTGCCATGTTATTGCCTTTTATTTTTTGCCATGTTATTACAATAATACAGGTTTCACATTGTGCTGTCTCCTAAAAAAATGGTAAAATAATCTATAGATCAAGGATGAATGTCCAAAGACTGTACTAATTAATTAATTAATTAATTAATGGAAAATTTACTTCATATCTGGTAATAATGATTTGTTACAAATGGCTCCAACATATGTCACTTCAGGCTTTCTGATAAATACCTTAATGAAGGCAATTTTTATGTCTTCTAATTTAGGCCTGCCATCCAGGAGCTGTTTGGAGATTGTGAAATATTAGATAATTGCCTGCAAAACTGCTGCACCAATTTTTTTTTCAGAAGCAATAGCACAGCACACCCCAAACTAAAATATACATGTGCTTTCACACATGTAAGAGTCAACTAACAATGGTTAAAACTATATAATTGGGAAAAAAAAAGGGAGACCACTGAAATTCATGGCTCAGTCTTTATTATTACTATTACTTAAACCATTTGTGGCCACTGCACAAGATGATAAATGGATTTATTTTTTTAGATTGGTTCTGTAGTTTTTGGAACTAAAATGTTGAGAAGACTGCTCAAAACCAACTACAGCAGCCAAATTGCTTTAGTTTGAGCTCTGAACACCTTGAGCTCTCATTTCAGTGTAGTTCTCTGCACATTTTCCAGCACTGCAATGGGTCTAGGATTCCATCCTTCCTCTCTCAATGGTTCAAAAATAATAAGAAAACCTAGGGCTCAAAGGAAAACAAAATCCTTTTGCAGTAATATTACGTTGACTAGAAATGTGAATTTAAATCAGAACTAGAATCCATTTCTGTAGCAATCACTGCAGTGATGGGTTTTCATATATAGTAGAATTCAGCAGACTTTTTGAGTAAAATTTGTTAATTTTATTCCAAAAAATTGAAGTTAAGAAGTTCCTTCAGCACAGCAGAAAAAAGAAGATCAAAAATTTGCCATCATAGAAGTGAGGACTGATTACTCATAGTGGACTGAGTAATCAAGGAGACAGTATATACTTATCTTAAGTAGGTATAGCTTTCCTCTCTAATTGCATTTTGCAGTGGGTATAGAGCCGCAACCTTCTTCCATACTTCTGGTAAGCAGAAAGGAAGTTTATCCGTATCTTCACAGGACAGAATGATAACAAAGACTCACTGCAATACAATGGAGTTATTTCAAAATACCGCTTCTCCCAGTATTGGGTGGTTCCTTGATAGACCATAAATATAAATATCCAAGAAAAAGTGCTGTCAACAAAGGAACATCATATCTTATGCCCTGGGAGTGATTTAAAGTAAGCAATTTTATTAATAGGATTCCAGCAGTAGCCTATACAAGGTTTTGCCACTGTCTTCAGATGACACTCTGACATCACAAACACAATATATTATTAATTATAATTTGCTTTTAGCATCCAGGTGTCCCACTTCAGAGGAGGGACCTTTCCTCTAGGCACTGTAAAAATTCATTAGAAATGTGTCTCGAGAGATTAAGATGAGTATCTGGCTACATCTTGGCCTTGATTGCAAAAGAGCACACTGTCAAGGATCTTATTAACATATTTACTGATATTCAATTAGATGCTACAGAACAAAATTGATCACCACACTTAAAAATATTTGCTGCTGCCTTACAGCAGTGAAAAATGTTACTATCCATCATGCATATGGCAGAACCCCTGGCTTAACACCAGTTTCTGCAACCACCCTCCACACCTTGTGGAGGAGCTGCCAAATGCATTCAACCCTGCTTCTCCTCATCTACGGTTTTCTGCGTGTCCCTGAGCAGCAGTGACAGGGAAGGCTGTTGAAATCTGAGAAAAAAATCCCTCCAAAAAACGATGCCCTTCCTGTCCAGCTACAGGTTAATGGATCCAATGCTCTCTCTTTTTTATCAATGATTTTTATCATGATATTGAACAACTGCTTAACCATTATCAGTAGATCTACCTATGAGGATAAAAGAGGGGAAGAGAGGTGCAAATGAGGGTCAAACTATGATCAGACTATTCTACATACTCACCCTCAGCATCCCTCAGCATGTTTGTAGTAGTGCCACAGCTATCTCCTCTTATGTGGGATATTTTCCCTTTTGCCTTTCCTGGAGGTGGGGGAGAAGCCTGCAAAACAAACTGTTGTTTTCCTTTAGTGCAGTGGGTTTTGTTTGTTTGTCTGATATTGGCTTCCTAGCTTTGATTTTGCAATGTTTTTTAAACATGTGCGTTGCCATGCCTTTATGCTAAAGGCAGACAGACCAAAGAAACATGTGCAACACTTGGAAAGTGGTAGAAGAGTTTCACACAGCACCATAATAATGAGATTTTATTTTTATTTTTATTTTTTTAGATTTTGTTCCCTGTCCCTTTCTTTGCAATTCCTAACATTTTGCCTGCTTTTTGAACCACTGCCAAGCTGTGCACTGATGTTTTTGTGGCAGCATTCATTAGAGCCCCACGATGCTGCTCTGGAGGGGTAGGAGCCAGCCAAGACCCCTCTGTGGATCACAGGGCATTTATCCACAGCAAGGCTCATCTGATGTTTTCTTGCTCAGTCACTCAGCTTCGTGGCCTCATCCCTCATCCTCTCCTTGTGCTCACAGTAATCTCTGCAACTTTTATTCTTGCCCCTCTGCAGAACATTTCTGAGCATGCTGGTGGAGGGGCTCTGCTACTGGACTCCCATCACCACAAAAAGTGACCATTGGTTTCTGACTTTGCTTCCACTCTTTCGTGTGATGTTTGGCCACGTGAGAAGCTGCCTCTTTGCCCATGCAGCTTAATGTTTTTGAGAGCCTCTGGTGAAAGATGTCAAATGTCTTTCTTTAATTCCTTTTAAGTGTGTCAACCAGATCTCCTCTCCCCAGAGAGGGACTTGCGAGGCATCGCCTCCCTTCGCAAAAGCTGCCTGCTTCTTCCCGTGTCAGGCTGGTTTTCTTCAAAATACTTTTTTGATACAGTTAATAGTGGTTTTAGATACATAAAACCAGCCAGATAAATGTTCTTTTCTGATTTCTCCATTTGGGTATAACTTCAGGTTTTTAAAGGATGCTTTTTAACTTGTAGCAACCCTGACCAAGTTGTTTAGCTATGTTCACATGCTTTTTAAGACTTTATAAAACCTCCAAGATATGATCAGCCCTGGGCTGGACTAGAATTGAAGTGTGAAAGTCTTGGAGGAGTAAATTGCAGGATTTAGAGGCTCTTATATCTATGGTCTTCTCAGCTATATGCTGAAGACTCCAAGAAAATCCATGCTTCACTACTATATTTGTGAGTGAGCTTCTCCGTGAATCCTTTAGATGGAGGTGAAATGGCAAAAAAATTAAGTTTTCTTCTGGGTTTCTTAATTTCTGGGTGGGAAAACTTGGTCCTTGAATCCAAGCAGGAGAGCAGCCACCTCAACTAAGATTTTAGAAGTAATGAGAGTTTAACAGGAGGAAAAATTAGGACCGCCCATCAAAAACTTGGATGCAAGGATGCGTGGGATAAAACTGGGCAAATAGAAAAAAAAAACACTACAAAGCTTTCCTAATAATAGATTATGGCACACTAGCCAGACATTTACAAAAATGCACCAAACCCTACTTTCTACATCAAGGAAGTGAGTTGACCTAATCTGACTGGATTTCAGGAAAACATTTGTTAGTATGCTACTTGAAAAAAAATAAACCGAGGTAGATAGCAGTTGCTAAATTAACTCTTAATATGAATAAAAGCTTGCAAAGTAGTTTGGAAGAGAAAGTCTCAAGCTAGAAGAAAGTTTATAGTGGACTTCCTTAAAGAATGATCTCAGAGAGATCTTACTGATTATTTTCACTGACTACCTTAAACTAGGCATGATCAACTGAGGATCCAAAGCTGGGGTACTGCCTGCACAAAGTGGGGCTGGAATACTGTATAACGACAGGCATGAGAGTCATTTTACATGATGAGCTTGACTCAGTTCCCTGGAACTCTGCCCACAGCAAACGTAGGACAAGTTCTTCAGTATGGTATTTTCACTGTAAAGACAAACCAAGTGGTCAAGTTTCTTATTTGTCCTGCAGGCACAGAAGTAAAATATATCAAATAAAATTGCTATATAAAAATGCCCCAATACAAATGCCATGTAGCAAGTTCCAAGGGAAGGCAAAAAAAAAAAAGAAAACAGGTTTTTGCTTGCTTAGAGACAGTCATAATGTTAGCTAACTTCCACAAACACAATGACCAGAATCCTCCAGATTCTTCTATTTAAAAAGAAAAAAAAGAAAATTTTTATTTATAGATCTTATTCAAGTGTGCAACTCAAGTCTTGTACATCTGTTCCTCCTTCAATTTCACAGGCATCACCTGTAAACTGGAGATTAACCTACAAGATCAATAGAAACAATATAATGAGACATGAAGTCCATCTCCTCTGTTGATACTGTAAAAATATTTCAGAATTTGGTCTCTTGCTCCCAGAGCTGTCAAACGAAACCAGTGCAGGACAGCGAGCCAGAAGTGCTGCCCAAATTCTGCAAGGCTTACCTGAACTAACACACTCTGATGTGCCTGAGGTAACCTAATCCTAGAGACAACTCTTTCATGAGCCAATCTAGCTCACCTGCAGTGCCCTGCGCTGTGTCGTGTGCGTGTGCCAGCTCACGTCCGTAGTCGTGCAAAGCACAGAGATTCCCAAACAAATCTGGACACGCTGGGAAATTCAGGGGAAGCCCGTGGCTTGGATGAAAGTGATGACACCCTTTCATAAAAAAGCCTTTTGACACCCTTGTCATGCAATACCAGTATGATAGTGCAAAGGTCAAGGGCACAAACTAGGAATGAAGAAGTGTTGCTGTCAGTATCCATGGAAAAGGGGTCAGCTGGGTGTTTCAGTCAATCCTCAAGGCTTTTGAGATGTTGATAGCAGGTAGCTATCAACATAAAATAAATACATAAATAACTAAAAATAAATACATTAAAAATCAAAATATTAGTTGCTTTATATCTAGGAAGCATAGGGAGGCTCTGGTAACATTTAATCTGGAGCACAGAGCTTACTTTTAACCCCGCAGGTTAAAAGAGATTTCCTGGAAGTGGAGGTGCAAAGGAGGGTTAGAAGAACAGCCAGGGAAAAGCACCCTTCTCTACGACAGGTACGGCACAGCTGGTTTGGCTGAACCGAGGCTGAGCAGGTTTCGGCAGTAAACTGAAAAACTCAGGGGAGGACAGACCGGAACGGACTTTATACCAAGGGAGAGAAATGCTCTTTAAACTGAAGTCAAAGACCTTGCAGAATGTGAGAGGTTCAGCTGGTCACGATACACATGATCTGAAATCTTTAACCATGCAGAGGAACAGAAAAACAGAGGCGAGCTGATGGCAGGGGTAGGTTCAAGATGGAGTCCAGTGTCCCTGCATGTTAAATTGAAGAGTGCAACACGGCTGCCTGCGACAGGGAGGATCAGGCCCCAGAGCAGAGCAGGTCTTCTCCTGCCCTGCCCACTCTGTCAAGGACAAAGCTGGCTACGAAAGCCCTGATTTTCCAAACACGTATCAAATTTACACATTAGTCACCGGCCAGTTTATCACCACCCGCTATCTTATATTCAATAGTGTTACACAAGAGTGTAAATTAATGTGGAGTGCAATACTCCTAATTATTACAGTTGGGGAGCAAATGGGACCATGCATATGCAAATATCTAATTAGTCACATTGTGGTTGTCTGTCTGTGGAAATACCCTGTGTGACTATGAAATCATACTGCCTGCTTTGGCTTATACAATGATGTGTGTTGCTGCGACTCTTGCATAAGGAGAATTAGTCCTTCTGTTTTAATAATACTGCACCATTCTGCTCAATTCTGAGCCCTTAATCTTGCATCACAGTGAAACACTGTAACAGCAATACATAATTGTCTATTTTTCCAACTTTCTATTTTATAAAATGCTAGTTCCTGACCTCTACTGAATGTGTACAGTGGCCCACCTCGACACAATATTAGATTAATCTTAACTGAAAAGAGTTCCAGTGCAGCTGTAATAGAAAAAAGAACATGACTTCACCTACTCATGAATTTCAGGTTTCGGTCTTCTTTTCTCAGAAGAATGTTATCGTCTCACTATGACACATTTGTAGTTTCACAAGTTCTGTTTGTTTTAGCCTGAGATGACCTGGCCTTATGAGCTCCTTCTATCCCCTCCAGTTTTGGTGGGGTCCCAAGTGCCTCCTTAGTGGTATTGCAAAAGGAAATCCCCATAAACCACATAAACCCCTAAAAAAGCTGATGGCAAAACGGAGCAGATCTCTGTCCGGGCAGGCAGCGTCTTCCCCTTGCGCAGCGCTGCCACGGGTGTCGATCGCAGCCCTGCAAAGAGACAGAGGACGGCACAGCAGCCCGCAGGTTCTGCTTGCTCTCCGTGACTGAAAGGACACCCTCACCCAGAGCACTCTTTCTGTGTTTGCTCAATATTTAAGGGACCTTATTGCTGGGATTTCCAGGGCAACATCATCACTGTGGTGCTTCTGTAATTTCCAGATAAAGGGTGACAAAAGAGAAATGTGGTTTGGAGGACTGGGCACAATATGGGATTGTGTTCACTAAGGCTGGCAAGATACTCGCCTTTCTGCTCAATTTGTAGGGCTAACTGCTGGTTTCTGAATTATCACTACTTCATTTTGAGCAGCGTCAGCAATGGATTGATAAAAAATGTGTTTCTGTGGTTTTAAAAATACCTCTGCCTTTTCTCCAGAATACGATAATTCCTTATCTTATTGCTTATACACAGCAATTCAGATTCCTTCTAATTAGTTACTAATTTTATGGCTAATTTAACCTCCTTCCCCCTCTCCCAAAATGCAGACATGTATATTCTTATGTACATACGCATACCTCATCCAAATTACTTCAGCATAAGCGTGAACACCACGAACCAAAAGTTTGGCATCTCTGCTACAGTGAAAGATGACTGCCACCTATGGGTAAGAGCTCATGTTAACATATTTAGATAAAATTTTAATATTCTTCTTTTTAGTTAATTCAATTTGTAATTATCTACCAGTACAGAGTTCTGATTCATTTGCTTATATTTTGTCAACAACAATCACTGAAAATTATCCTCTGAAAGTCAGGTATTAAACCAACTCCCTTACGTAGGAGCATCAGCTTTATGACGAATAAAAAAATGGGGTACGGCATTCTTATTTTTCTTATTCTGAATAAAGACTACATAGAAATACTCTAACTCCCTATGCAAAGAAAAAAGACTCATTGCTACACAGCTAGGTACAGCATATTAGACAAAGCTGTATTTAATGACGGCTATAATTTTAAAGTTTAGCCGTCTCAAGGTTTCAGTATTTTGCTTGCTGCTTTCTTTTACTAAATACATACAAATAGCTTAGCTTTGCAGTTCCATGAAAATGTGTGTATAATCAGTACGTCATAGTAATTTTCTTTTCAAAATTTTTCATTATTCATAGTAAAATGAAAGCTAAGTGGGGGAAGGGCGACAGTAGAAAAATGTATGTCCCGATTATGTAAGCCTCAATTTTTCTGATAATCAATCTGCGCAGCATTTACCTAGAAAACTCAAAAGAAAGTACAGACTGGAAAGCCAAACTTATCATATCAAAAATTCTTTTTTCTGATTCAGTTTTCAGGTACTTAAAAGCAAACAGCCTGACAATTCTGTATATCCGACTACCAAAGAGAAAAACGCTCGATTACGGCTGCTATATTGTGGTAAGCTGCATTAAAATGGACGTTACAATCTCTTTCTCAGAAATACCATACGTAAAAATAGCTGGAAGTCTAGAAAATTAATGCGTGTATTTCAGTTTGGGAAAAAAATAATTTTGCTCCAGTAAACAGAAGTTAATTGTAGCCATTATATTCCTCCCTTTCAGGGCTGGGACGCAGTATTTCTGAAGGAAGAGAGAAGGAAGAGAACTTAAAAAAAGGGAAAATTATACTGAAAGAGAGAGCAACTAATACAAACTAAGAATAAGCTCAACACTGATTTTTTTAAAAATCTCCCTTTTAAAGTAATCTTAGTCCTAGGCCTTCTCATTCGTATTGTACATTGCTAAATATGATAATTGCCCTATCTAAAAAACCCGAAATCAATATTACACTAGTGCTTACCTCCTCCATTTTCACTAAATAAAACTAATACTAAACCTATGTTATAAACTTGCAAAATACTGTAAAAGTGGTCAGTAAATGTCGCTCAAATATCTGAGGTTCACACATCACCATTTCACGTTTGCTTTCCAACGGCATCGGTACCCTTTACAATCTACATAATTCAGGTGCCTGCGGTAAAATCCTTGTGCTTCATAGATAAAACCATCTTGAAGGTAAAGTCACTGCTCCACAGTAATATATTTGGGATGTATTTTCCTGACATATTTTAGGCAAAAAATAGCATTCTTCAATTTACTTCCTTGTGTCCACTTTGGCTACTGAATCAAACTGTCACAGGTCCAGTAACATTTCCCTGTATTTTCAAACCACAATTTAAACTTAAACCACTTAGTCTCCTTTGATGGGAACTTCATATCAGACAGAAATTACTCCTTAGCACATTTGATGAATCCAGCTTAAAATAAAACACCAGAACTGCATGAACATCTGTGACAAATGACTTGTCTCAGTCATCCTGCTCTTTCTTACTTAATCTCCCACTGGAGTACAATTTCGTAGGTACACTATTTTACAGAGCAAACCTCCTCCCACCAACCTACTGCTTGCAAAAGGAATTAAAAAAAAATATTTTCCATGTGTCATACCAAAATTTGAACAGATTATAGTTGAAACTTTAAAAATAATTAGAAGTAGGAAAATTGAAATAAACAAATAAACTAGTACCTCAAATTTACAAAAGCAACAAAAATGTTAAAACATGTAGAAATGCAATAAAAGATTGTTAAACTAATAGATCTACTAACGGAATACAAAACAAACCCTCCTTTCCTGGTGACACATCGCTGAGTTACTACTTGCATATTCTACAAGTATAAAGGAAGAGCAAAAATTTTTTATATACAGTCAGTATGACGGATTTTGAGATATTCCTATTTCAGCCTCCTTAAAACCAAGGCCATCTTAAAGGACAGGGTACTCGAAAAGATCTACATGATACTGGAAAACCCAGACAGGTTTTTCCTGATTTTTTGCCGCCAATGATCTCTGTGTTTAAGAGAGGGGAAAAAAAATCCCACAAATCAGGCAGTGTTCCTAATTCTCTAAAGTGCTTGCTGTTAATTTTATACCTTTACAAAACGACAAGTAAAATTCCACTTTCCAAGTAAGGAAATACAGAACGTCGTATCATAGCTTTAAAAAATGATTCTTTCTGTTCTATATAGATGTCTCATCAATTTCACTTGAATGCTGCTTATACTGTATAACACAGATTTCACTTTAAATAATAGTACTTAATGCCCATATGGATTTTTTGTTACCTAATAGCTTTGCTAGATTGGTCATGGATTTTTTACTGTGCTATGTATTTTTTCAGTACTTAGTTATATGCCTGCATTCTCCAACAGAGGTTCAAAATATTACTGCATTCTGGTCTATTCCACTGTTTTGACACTGAAGTGCATTCAGATACTCATAATGTGCTTATAGAAGCAACTCGACAAAAAAACGAGTTACCGTCTGATGTACTGGAATGAACGGGACTTTATTCTAACGGGGGAAAACCTGTTTGTTCATAATAATTTAGTTTATAGCTGAGAAAGAGAGCAACACACCTGGAACCACCTCACTGAAAATTCCAGAAATGCAAGGAGCTTCACAAAAAGTCTGCAGTTACTTTGTTTTTTAAGTAACCATGCAGAGCTGACAGCTATTAGCAGTAGCAAGGACTTGCATAACGAGGACTTGAAGGAAGGCTTAGTACTATCCATGCCGGAGTGATTTAAAGAGAATGAAGGCACGTATTTCTTTATGATGCATTATGTAACAACAGAGAGGGCAATGTGAGGCATTCAAAGAACTACAGGACCCACATTTGATCTTATTCTTGTTATTTATCACACAAATATTTAATAGTGCTTCTGGCGTAAGGCTTATGAAACACCGAGCATAGGAATGCTAACCGGCACAAATTCATTTGGGATGTTTTAAGTGACGTATTCTATGTTTTGTACATCTTTAGGAACATATAATAGGCCCTATAATTCATCTGCTTCAAACTTCTGCAATACATGCAATCTCAGATAAAATAAAATTGTCAAAATCAGTGATAGCTGGACCTTCTGGTTCACATTAGTGTGAAGAGAAAACTGCTGTTGAGCTGACACATTGATAGATTACGAGTTCTGCTGAAGAATAGCTAAAAATGGTGATTCAATCTTGTCGCTACTATGTAAGAAGAATAACAGAAGTGGAGATGATACTCATGATATCATGTCTTTTATCAAAACCCTAAAGGGTATTGGTGCAACGAACACATTCTCTTCCTGAGAGCTTCTGGTTCTAAAAAATACCTGTGTAAGTAAATGAAACTAAATAGGCCTATTTAAAAAACAGGATCGGTTTGTGCTCTAAATTTATTTAAACATTGATATAACTAGCAGATTGTAAAAAGACTTTTTTTCTGGGTGGGGGGGTCCTCTCTCTTTCTCTCTCTTTTTTTTTTTTTTACAGTAGAGATGCTGGTCTTGTAATGACGAAATGGAGAGCTAGGAGGATTATGAAACACAAGTAACATGAAGGGCAAATCTGACTGAAAGAGAGGGAGAATATTATTCTGATTATTTAAAACTTCACTGGGTTTCTTTACTAACTTAAATCAATGCAGCTCCCCTGAAATCTGTAAGGTGATACAGATGCATCCAAGATGCATGCAAGATAATGCAGATCATCATCGTCTGTTAGGACAGTAAATAAAAACACTCGTACAATCATCTTTTCTAAACAGCTCCCTAATCTTTAGATATGCAAAAGAGAACTTTTAAAAGAGGCACCTTAAGTACTTCTGCTATTCTACCCCTGGTCCTCTGTTAATCTGAAACTTGAGTGGTCGTTTGTGCTGAAGTGAAGTCAGGTTTAAACACTGACTTCTGTCCCTCAGTGCTTCATACTTCCCTGTGCTGCTGCAAATCATCATGGAAGGCTCAAGATGGAGGGAACGGGGCCTGGGTGGCTTGTGCCTTCCTCCCACAAAGATCACCAAATGCTCCCGGCGCTTACTTCTGATGCATCCAAGGAGTTCTGCAACAACAGAAGGGGAAACAAGGCTTCACAGTCCTCATCTTTCACTGAGAGGAATAACAGGTAAGGAGAAGGAGGAAACAGAAACATGGGGGAGGATGGGGGGGGACGATTTCTCTTTAGAGGCTCCCCTTTCCCAAAGGGAAAGAAAACCTTGACACAAACTTCATCACATCACAGAGATGTAGACAGGTAGGCACCTCAGATTTCTGGTAATTCGGTGGGTTTGTTTCAGGGAAAGATTAAACATTCATTTGATTTTTAGTTTTACTTTTACCGGGGCCTCTACAGCAAGAATTTGCAGCTTCTCCTGCAATGATAAATGTTTCATGTTGCATAGGAATTTCTGATTTTATAAAAAAACACCTCTCCAACAAAACTGTGACTTAAGCTGTGTTCTTAATTTGATGATGGATGGGGAAGAAAAGCAGCAAGGCAGAAAGTTTATCACCGTAGTCTAAAATGTAGGGAGAACCAGAAACCGAAATTAAAAAAAAAAGTCTCAGCCCTGTTCCATGTTTTGCCTACAGTTCTTACACATGCATTTGCCTTTTGAGTATGCAGGCCGACATCTTTAGGATATTCAGGCAACGTATTAACGCTCTGTAGATACGGGAAAGAAATAAGTCAGAAATATTTGTAGGGTGTGAAGCAGTAAACAGTAACCAAGCAGAAATGTTTTACGTAACTCTACTACGGCTTGACAGCAAAGTAGATTTATACAATGTCCTTTCAAGCTTGTAAGCTTGGTAACAAGTGAAATGGGTTAAATTTCCTGAGTTTGGAATGCAATTGATTTATGTCTGTTCCACAATGCTACGCAGCTCTTAAATGTACGAGCTCCTGCGGATGAAAGTCTGCTTTTAGGACAGGCCCCGCAGTGACAGGCTGCGGCACGGCAGGGAGAAGCCCAGGTAATTCTGGCGGGGCAGCGGCTGGCGATGCAGGACCCAGCAGGTACCCAGCCATCCAGCCAGCCCGCCTTACGTAAGGTCTTCATTTTCGCTAGGCTACATCTCGCCGCCGCGCCAGGCACGGGAGAGGAGGCTATTCCATCTCCCCGTGCGGCCCCATCCCCTGTGCCAGGCCCAATGACCGCATCCTCGCATGTTTTAATTTTTTAATGCTTTTTTTTTTCCTCCTCTCCAAACAGCACATCTACACAGTGGCGTTTACCTATTCGCTCGCGCCGTGGCTGCCACGCAACCTATCCGGGCGGCCGGCTGGCACAGCCCGCGGTCACCGGAGCGATGCCGAAGAGGAAACCCCCGGTCCCTCTTGGGGCGAGGGGCGCGCTGCGGGCCGGCTCCGGGCGGGCAGCTCTCCCTCCTCGGCGGCGGCGGCGGCGGCGGCGGGGATGCTCCGCTCTGCGGCCAGCGGCGGGCAGCGTCCATTGCAGCTCGGCGGGTCCGCGTCCGGAGTCCAGGGGCTCCGGCAGCCAGCGGGGGCACCCGGCCCCCGCTCCCCTAAACACCGCTGGCCAGGTGCGTTTATTTCTCATCCCGTCCTCTTCCCACAAGTCCACCGTCTGCGGCCGCCGAGCCCCGGCAGCAGCCCGGCCAGCCCCCGAGTCACCACCGATCGCTCTCCCCTCTCGCTCTCGCTCTCTCTCTCTCGTTTCGAGCTCTCCCCGAGGAGGAAACAGCACGGCGGGGCCGCTCGTCCTGCATTTCACCGCGCGGGAGACGCCGCCGCCGGAGCGCTTAAAACAAAGCGGAGAACAGTCACTTTCCGCACTGCTCCCTTCGCTCCCCGCGCCGAGTAACGCGGCTGGCTAGGGGAGCTCGCCTAGCAGGGATGAAAAGCACGGGGGGGCGAAGGCAGGAGAACCCATCCATCCATCCACCCGCCCGCCCAGCCAGCCCGGCAGCCCCCCGGCTGCTCCCCGTTCCCGGCGCTTCCCGGCGCACCTGACAGCCCGCCGCGCGCGCTGTATTTCCCTCCCTTAGCGACAGGGGAGGCGCGCGCCGGCCGCGGCC